>CM027581.2:1623500-1784716 GCA_015852605.2 Populus deltoides
TATATTGATTTCTCGCCATCTTTTATAGTATTGACATCGAGAAAGTACTACTTGAGAGTCTTGTTTAAGCATAAACGGCATGCTTTTAATTGCACCTGGAAAGGCGACTATAAATCTTTTGCAGTAAACTCCTGGAATTTCATGTAAAAGAAAGCAGCTTGAGGTTACCACTGATCTGGTATATGGCTAAAGCTATACTCATTGCATAGCTAGGAAAATCTGCTCGCGGAGAGGTCATAATTCAGCAATTCCTAATAGTTCATATATATTTAACGAAATTAATTAATTAATTTATAGGCAATTGGATGGTTCAAGAGTATCCTAGTAGAAAGTAGAGTAAGCTGCATCGCCAATTCTAGGCCAAACCTCTTGGTGTCGGGACCACAATACTGTGATATAGAGAGACCATGAGTAGATCCAATGATCATCATTCTGATTTTATTACAGTTAAGACTTCAAAGAAATGCGGGGGACTAGGAATGTGAGTTTAGGGTCAGCAAGGGCCACACCATGCCACTTACGAAGAAAAAAAATAAAAACAAACAGAGAGATGATATGTTTATGTAAATTTTTTTTTAACAGGCTGTTCCATTACGTCACCACCAATATTACACCTCATTTTTTTTCTTTTTTTATTCTCTCTTTTCGGGGTCTTTCTAGCTAGCCTTGCTTGGATTTAAAGCTTTCTTTGATTGGTCTGTTCCGTTAGTTCATCTCTTGACAATCCCAATTTATCTCTCCTTAAGAGAAGAAGAAGAAGATTTTTGTGTGCTATTTCTCTTCTTCTCTTTAGGGTTTGATTAAAGGTGGGTAGGGAGAGAAGGAGAGAGACTTCAGAGAGGAGGCGTTTTGGGGTTACCTGGCTAGCTAGCTTCCATTTTTGCTACCTTTTCCTGCACTCAAATCTTGTCCAATTTAATCCAGTCAATCTGATAACAGAGAGACAATGAAAGCTTATGATGTTGAAAAACATTTATCTATCAACAATATTAATCAGCTGATGATATAATATTTAATATTAGGGTTTTTTCTTTTTCTTTTTTTTGGCTTCTCTCTCATCTGTCTTTCCTATTTTTAAACCTGTACTTATTTCCCCATTCTTCCATTCCTCTCTTTCTCAGCTTTTTTCTTTGAAGGGTTTGTGTCGTTCTCATGCTTGCATCCTTGGGATCCATTCCGACACTAGACAAGCAGATTTGTTTTGTTGGAGTAAAAAAGAGGTTGGGGTTCAATTCTCCAAGGAGATGTTATAAAGTACTATAACTGTTTTCACTTTGTTGTCTTGTTTTCTCTGTCTGATGTTAGGAGCTTCCTCTATAGTTTGGAGTGAAGTTGAGAGCTTGAAACTACAAGTTTCTGTATCATCATTCTTCTTTTGGAGAAAAAAGGGTTCTTCTTCGTTGAATTCAAGGCAGTTTCAATCAACAATACAGATCTGTGGGTTACAAGGACTAGAGATCTTAGTTTTTGCTCTGTGAGCTCTCTCTTCTCTCTTGATCTTCATATTTTTGTTTGCATGGAACATCATAACACGTGGATCATTTTCTTAACAAAATCAATGTTATTTCATGTTTGGTGAGGATAAAAGAAGGTGCATGGAGAATGGATTGATGAGAAATATCCATGAGGTGGATGTTTCTGCAGATCTATATCTCAATAAAGATCAGTATTTTTTCTACTACTAAAAAGAAAATAAATTTAATTACCTAGGTATAATCTATACCTAGTGAATCCATCTCTAATATTGATCGCAATAATTAACTATACAATCTCATTCATCACATATGCTTTCTGGTCTTCTGTTTTTGACTCCTTTTTCATGGGCTATATTGCTTATTTTTCGTTTGTTTTGTAAAATGGAATGCCCATAATTCTGCATCATAAAAGTGATGTTGCATGATGGTTATGACATGTGAGTTGTCTTTGCCAAAATATTATCATCGCATGCGCGTACGTACTCCATTGAAGAGAAGAGTTAATTTTAGTATGTCGCATTCAACATCTAAATTAATCATCTTTAGAATGCACTTAAAGTTCTTGTTTAGTTTTGTGTTCATATATTTAAACAATCTTTTTTGGCTAACCTTACTGTAATTCTTTTTTTTTTTCTATGATAAATTGGAGATAGAGAAAGAATAGAAGCTTTTGGGCTATGTATGCTCAAATTAGAAACCTGATCAATACAAGCAAATTCAGTACTTAATTTATTCAACTAGCTAGTTGCATGATCCTTTTTCATAATCAATTACATGGAAAATGTTGATATTTTTCCTGATCTCTCATTCGATCATGAGACCTTAATTTTTACAATGTGAGGAGAAAATTATATATATAGTTCTTGAAAACTATATATATCAATTTCTTCATTTTTCAGCGCTGAAATAGTGATAAATTTGATATTGTGCTTGGAACTACTCGATCGTACGTAAATCTTGTGTGCAAAATAATCTTTTTTGCTTGTAGGATCATAAACTAATCCATTATCCAGTATATGAAATGAAAAGTATACGTTATATTCACTTGATTATAACATAGAAAAAAAATTAATGGTTATTTACTCTCTTTTCATCTAAGTGTATACAATTAAGTGCTTGACATCACAGTTAACCTAATTAAACTTGGTGTTGATAGCACGTTCAGAAAAATGATTATAGTTTGAATTGGTCTTTCCAGAATGAAGTTCCCACAAGAACAATGTACTTCATTTCAAAGTATAGAATTTTGAGCAATGAGACATACGGTAGTTATTCAGAAGGAGATATGCTTATTGCTGCCATAACTTTGTGCTTCTGTTAAATTTATTCATGGAGAACAGTTTTTTTTCATAACATGCTGGCTGGTTTCCGATCCAAATATTTGACATTTGATCAAATAATTTCTTCGGGTTTACAAGGCAATATTTGATGTTTTTTGCTTGAACTTTAACCCCTTTCAGAATTTTTTTTTATGGTTGCTGAACATATAAATCATGAATTTGTATCTAATCAAATTAATAAAGGGAAGGTTCGGTAAATTAAATAGATGTTGAGTCTTTGAGCAGATAAAATTAAAATCCAAATTAGGCTGATAATATTGAGTCCATTGATTATAAAAATGTACATTTTTTTCTTGTTTTATTTAATTTGATAATTGAATGAAAATACATTCTAATGGAGTATGCTGATGGATTTCAGGACTCAAGACGCAGCAGGAGAATATGAATACTTTTACACATGTTCCTCCTGGTTTCCGGTTCCATCCTACCGACGAAGAACTTGTCGATTACTACCTTAGGAAAAAAGTGAATTCAAGAAGGATTGATGTAGATGTCATTAAAGATGTCGACCTTTACAAAATTGAGCCATGGGATCTTCAAGGTATTTATAGTACTGCACAATTCTTGTAGATAATCAATAGTGATCAAAATTTCCAAGTGTTTGAGCGTCAGGAAAGTTCACTGACCATCAAAATTTTTGCTTATCTTGATGATTTAAACAGAACTATGCCGCATAGGAACCGAGGAACAAAATGAATGGTACTTTTTTAGCCACAAAGATAAGAAGTATCCGACTGGAACTCGCACAAATAGAGCCACTGCTGCTGGGTTTTGGAAAGCAACAGGTAGAGACAAGGCAATTTATTCGAAGCAAGACTTGATCGGAATGAGGAAGACCTTAGTCTTTTATAAAGGTCGAGCCCCGAATGGGCAGAAATCGGACTGGATTATGCATGAATACCGACTCGAAACAGATGAAAATGGGACTCCACAGGCAAGTATAGGAAGACGTTTTTATGTCTTAATGCTGAAAGTTTTCTTTTTTCGAAGCATGAAAGGTTTTGTATGTAATTCTGTTTCAGGAAGAAGGTTGGGTAGTGTGTAGGGTGTTCAAGAAAAGATTACCAACGATGCGAAAAGTGAGTGAGCATGAATCAGTCTGCTGGTATGATGATCAAGTTGCATTCATGCATGACTTGGATTCACCAAAGCAAAATTCTCAGCCTGATTTGGGTTATCAATTCCCATACCCCTGCAAGAAAGAGATAGATCTGCAGTACCAAATCCCTCATGATCACTTCCTCCAACTCCCACTTCTACAAAGCCCTAAACTGCTGCAATCAGCTCCAACTATAAGCTGCAATTCCATCAATGCTGCATACGGCCTGGACATAAACCAGGCATGCACTATACAATCCTCAACACTCACACAAGAAGATCACATTCAACAAGCACATGAGCAAAGCTTTCCCTCTATCTATGGTAACAACAACATTAATGAGCAAGCAGTTGATCAAGTGACAGACTGGAGAGTACTTGACAAATTTGTTGCTTCTCAATTGAGCCAAGAAGATGTGGTCAAGGAAAACAACCACCCAAATGCCAGCAACAACATCTTCAACACATCATCAATCCATGCACCAAACATATTTGCTCGACACTTGAGTAAGCAAGATACATCCGTGCCGGAAAATGCCTCGACGTCAACCTCCAGTTGTCAAATCGATCTATGGAAATGATGATATCCAGTTAAAAACTACGCTGCATGGTATATACTAATCATAGGATGTTTCAATTTGAATGCAAAGGGAAATTATGATTCTAAGTTCCTGTACATAATAAAACTTAAAACAACATATATATAACCTTTAACTGTTGTTGTCCTAGCTAGCATATATGTAAGTTTATACTGCAAGACTAGACTCTTGGGAAAGAAAACAAATTATGTTCAATTTCTTGTAAGATGAAATATTATTTCTTAGGTGGATTGTGGGTGTGGGACAATGGAGTTGAAGCAATTAATCGTTTGTATATGTGAAGGCATTTTAATGTAGCCTATATGGTTTAGCAGCCATGCACATGTGCTGTTTTTGGAATCGATGAGGTTATCGATTTCAAATGTGTTTGTATTTTCAACTTTTATGAAACCATATTAGAGTAAAGCCTGTCTGTTCCTGTTGACTTGGTTACATTTCTGCCTTTGAATATTCTTTGCTTATGTTGTTTCAAAGAGTATCCTTGTGCAAAATTATTATTAAACGGATCGTGTAGCAGGCTGGATAGTTTGACAATGGTTAATTTAACGATATCATTTTGAAAAAAATAAAATAAAAATCAATCCGAATCTCGATTGTATTGCTCGGGTTTAACTATGTTAATTCCATCTGATTTTCTTAGAAATCCGAAACTGGGTTTATTAATATTAAGTTCATCGACTTTCCAATCCGAGTCACTGGCTTATAATTGAGATAATATCCTCGTATCAATTTTTTTTGCATGGATTAATATTGAATTCAATGACTTTCCAAATCTGAAACACCTGCTTATAATCGAAGAATTAGCCCAGCAATATAAATTTGAAACACCTATTTTAGTTACTGATGGGCTATTTATGATCAATGTCGTTTTTAATGTTCTACATGCAACTCATATTTGAGAGACTTCGGCCCTCTTCTTATACATGTTGGCATGACACGAGAACCATTAAGCCGAATACCAATTTCTTGGCTAAATATTACATTATTGGACTGACCACATTAATTATCTTCGAGCTTCTTAATTTTATTACATGATCTATGGTAGAAAGGAGTTATAGCAAAGATGCAAGCATGCGATTTACAAGATCTTTATATAATGATGACCTAATTTCATGATAAGTTAATGCTTTGCTGAGAAGTTTGGCAAATGCACATAGTGAATTATATATATTCCCTTCTCGAGCGTAGAAGGCACTCAAAAAATCCAACCAGCTTGATTTTTGCATGAAATCGGCACCACTAGGAAGGTGTATGTATGTTTTCTTGAAGCTGGGGTTTAAGACAAAATTAATAAGCAGATAGGCTTTGGATGAGTATGGAGCAAGATCTAACTTTACTTGGTCAAGAAGATAATCTCAACTACTCAATAAAAGCTGAGAGATGCGAAAGACGCATGGCAGACAAGTGCATTTCAAGATCAAGGGCATGACTCAATTGGTCATCAACCAAAGAAAAAAATCAAATTTTATGCTGGCCCATTTCAGGATCTAGATCAAATCAACTAGGTAACATATGATCATTGAATTCAGGATTCAGAATAACACAAACCTTCGAATCATATTATGTTAGGACACATGCTTGTCACTTTCGCATTTTATCAGAAATTCAGAATTATTTTGTTTTTACCTTTTACCAAATAAATTTAATGTGAGTTTTTGTGACTTGTAAGTCACTTTTAAAAGTAATTAATAAAATTGTTGAGTATGTATTTGTTTGATATTATGATATAGAAAGTTTTTCAAAAGTATTTTTTGTTTGAAAATATATTAAAATAATTTTTTTAGATTATTTTTTTATTTTTATATCAACAAATAAATTTTTTTGAAAAGCACTAAAAAATATTAATTTAATATTTTTTCAAGTAAAATACACTCAAACGAAGTTTTAATCACAATGCTAAACAACCTCTATGTACCCTAAATAGATAATTAGTCTAATTTTAGCTCAATAATTCGTTATCTTTGATATAAAAAACTTATTTCAAGCAAGTTATTTTGTTATATATATATATTTTTTTATCTAGAAAATGGTTTCTATTTGTTAAATCGAAACCATATGTTTGAAACAAATAAGTTTGATTTAGCCTTTGTCAAAAATGGCTAAACTTAATTAATACTAAATCTTGTTTATAACAAATGAGATTTTTTATAACATTCTAGAAATGGCTTAAAACTACAGACAGAGAGAGAGTTAAAATTATTATGTTATTTACATAATCTAAATTATTGAATTTAATGATGAGATTAGGAAAAATGACCAATAATATTCTCATCGAATATAAAAGATCCGAATCCAAATATTTACTTCGTTGAACGCATAAAATGTAAGAGATTACCATACAAATATGAAAAAAATATTAGTACAACAAACTTTGATGCATAAAATGAAAAAAATAATCTTGCATAGAAGCTATAAACAACTTACTATATATCACCACAAAAGAAGGTAAAAAAAAATAAATTAAATTAATGTCTGTTAACGTCAAACAGTCAAAACCAAATTGGAGACCTCAAGAATCCACTGAAGTTTTGGTACCAAAAGCACAAACACACAAACAAAACAAGTACCTACCTTAATGAGAATGCATACGTACTCATATTTCAAAGGCCTCAAAGCTGCAGGAAGGAGCAGAAAGCACAAGAGAAGAGCAAATAACAGAACCGTGGATTAACCAAGAACGTGAAAAACAGAGTGCAAGTTACAAAGGAAGAGTCAATATATAGTGGGGTTGAAGTAAAATGTAAAGAGTTTATATACTACTTAATTTGCACTGATGAAAAGGTTCATGTACTGTGGAGTTCTGGTGAAGTCAAGAGCATGGACGTGCCTTCAAAATATAAATGGATATCTCTCAAGAACATACTCATTGTGCTGGGTCTTCTCCGCTGATCATATCTCACCAAGGAGAGAGTCACAAAGGGACAGAAAGAATCTTAGGAGTAGAAAAAGCAAGTGAAGTGACTACGTTTTGACATGGACATTTCTTTATTTCAACCTGTTAGATTTATTTATTTTTTCTTGGTTCTTGGTTGCACAATCACTGTGTATTCCTTTACTAGACAGAGTGCCTGCGAAGTCAAAGAAAGATTATCCATACGCATGAAATTTGATAGCGTCATTTGAGGGGTGTGACTGAATAATTAGGGTTTCATTAAGAATTGTTGTTTGTGAGGGAAGATAACATGATATAATATGCACTAATATTGAATCAAGTCCATGTGACTGCTAATTATGTTCTTCTTTCCACCCACAAATCCCCAAGTCCATGCCTCCTGCTGCCCCCACCAATCTCTAAAGTTTTTTTGCATTACTTTCCAGTCAAGTTCCAGACCACATGAAACCTGCATAGGACAAAGATAGTAAGGGAATGTTTGGGATTATAGTAGTGGTGGCGGTTCAAAGTGTTTTTTTTGCTTAAAAATATATTAAAATAATTTTTTTTATTTTTAAAAAATTAGTTTTAACATCGGCACAAATCAAAACAATATAAAAATATTTAAAAAAATTATTTTAAGTAAAAAAAATTAAATTTTTTAAAAACATGGTTTCCATAACGTTCCTAAACACACCATAAGATTAACATATCTAGCTTTTGGTTAGTATCTTGAAACAGAAAAAAATAAAAAATTGAGATAAAAAACATGTTTCAATGTCTTCTTATTTTCAATGGAATAAAAAATTGTGCTAGTATACTTATTTTATATCTTTAAATATATTTTTGTTTTTTCTATATATATCTCTTATATGTCCCCCGAAATTAGCGAAACACAACCTAAATATTTAGGAATTTATCCACTTATCAGTCCTTTCGGTAGCAAACATGTCTGGTTACAATCAAAGCAACAATTGGATGATTGATGTTTCCTTCATTGTTTCCCTTAATTCTCACATAATGATTCCACCAGAAAGTAATAGCCCAACTCTTTGGAGCTTTCATTCATCTGTAAATTATCTTTGACCAAGATCCAGAGTACTCTCACAGTGTTCATCCCTTCCATTTTGACTTCCCTTTACCAGGGTCCATCAGAGAAAAGTTGCAGCTTGGTCGAATTTCCCTGAAGGAGTTAATTAGCTTAGTAAGTCTAAGCCCATCAAAACCCATTTCAAAGAAGTTGGAACCCAATTCCTGCCAAATCAGGCTTCCATGATCTGCCCCAGGTAAGATACATCTTGTTAGGTCATTCTATACTTCCTTTCTTTCTTATTTTTTTGATAATTTGGAACCATCTATACCTGGTCGAGAACCAAACTACGTACCTGAACCTTGAGCCAGCAGTAGGGTTACAGAACTGGAGTGTATTTATTGCTGTGGTGCCTGGCACCTAATGATTTTAGCAAAACTTAGAGTAGAATCAAGAAAAAGAAACGTTCATACAATTTGATCAAACATCAAGCTCCACCATCATAGCCTGGAATCGTGTTTACTTCCACTTAAGCACCCACGTTACCATCTCTATGATACCGTAGACAAAATAATAACCAAAATAAGTTCCTAGTAGCAAAAGGCATGATTGCTGTCCTGTTAAAGAGGCAAAAATTCAATAAATAAGTGAAACACAAATGTGATCTAAAAAGATATATTCCAATCGTGTGTTGAAAGAGAGATGGTTTTTGAGAGAATGGGTTAATCATCATCAGTGTGTTTGCTTTTAAATGGATAGAGAACAATCGACTCCCAGTGAACTAAAATACAAAGAAAAGGGTAAAGATCCCCAAGGAAATAAAAAAAATTATCAATGACACCAAGAAATTTTCAATGAACAACATTGACGTTCCGACTCTAATGTACACAGCTGAATGAAGTCTGTAAAGGGCACAACTCCTACAAGCCCACCACTGACAACAAAACTATAGTCAACTTCCAAAGCAATCACAAGAAACCTTCAGCTGAAAATGAAAACCGCGCAGAGTGCCATCAGCAGAGTGAAAAACAGATTAGGATTGCCATGGAGAATCGATGCTCCCGATTTGTGGCTTAGATCCCTGAAGATGTAAGACACAGCACAAGTTATTCCATGAGAAGAAGAAGAAAGGGGGGTGATTTTATGAAATAGTTTCTGATACATACTGCTGTTTGGAAGCAAGGGCACCACAATATAAAACATTATTAGGGGGGGGCATCTCTGTTTCGCCATTTTCTTCAGGATTGATTATTCTCATGTATGTTTCTTGGCCGAGATACCATCTATCAAGATTTTCTACTCTCAGATTCCACACTCCAGCATTGTCAAGGGAGGCGAGAACTGCTGTCCATCCCCCAGGATAAACCTAAACAAAAGAAAAATAAAGGGACTCGTTAAAAAAACTCTATTACGAATTCAGGATCAAGGTACTGCCTAGAATTTCAGGAAACCGATAATAATCTTAGCATGATAATCAACTAAAGCTGTTTTTATATAAACACATAGAAATAAATAAAAACATAAGTATGTCATCCATGTCACCTGTATGATAACAGAAGATCAATATAGAAAAACCAACCTCTACAGTGCTGCGAGAAATAGCATCCCACTTATTGTATGAACCTCTGTTGTTCTCTGACCAAATACCCCAGTCCATCCTGGATTTTCAACAAAAAACTAATATGAGAATTCCTAATTCGGACAGCTAACACATTAGAAGAAAGGAGGCCTTTCTCACCCAACAACGAAAAAGGAGTAACCATTCATGTGAAAGCTCTGCATTCTAGTATCATTGTTCTGCAATATGATTTCTATAAACCCCTTGTATGTAGCATTAATTACAGAAGTGTCCCTGTGGAAAGTTCTATTAAGTGGTGCACTAGGAAAATCAAGTTTGTAAGATCCCTTCACTTTGTTAAGGTCAGCAAGCCTGATTGGTGTACCCGGATTGACAAATGATATCCCATTCAGAGTTGCACGCAGCTTCCCATCGATGGTAGTTGGTGGCAAGCTCCTTAAAATATATGTGTCAGTCACATTGATAGAACCATAGTGATAAGACCCCTGTGGATTTGGGCGAGCTCCACTTGCAGATGTATTTTGCCTAATGCAAATGAAAATAGCAACATTAGCTCTGAATAGCTACGAAAATGATTTCTCTAAACCTAAACGAAAAGAAGCAGAAGGAAATAAAACCAGCGGGCTCTTTATTCATATCAATCAGTACAAGAATGACACATGGTGTTACCTACATTGATTGTTGGCTGTCAGGAGGGCAACAAATCTTAATAATGCTTTCCTATTATCATTGAGAAAATATTTGCCAACTAGTGAGATAATAAAAAAATTGCTCGTTGATAGCCATTTTCTCCTTGTTCCTATTTCTTCACTAAGTAGATTGTTTGTCCCTCTCTTACATAAAAACATGCTTGGGGAGATATCCACTCATCTTCTCCATTGTTATAATGATGAAGTATATATGCAAGAAATTATGTTGGTCTCCATTATAAATCCACTCATCTTCTTGTTAAAATGCAAGAAATTATGTTGGGAGTGTTACTCAAAGATGTTTTTGCTTTAACAATTTTAGAACAGAACAGAATAAATTTTTTGGGGAGTGGAACATCCACCAACAGACACAGGATCATGTTTAGAAGTGACATAACTGAGATGCGATCACATATGGAAAAATTATACTAGAAATTGACCTCTTGAGTGAAAGAAATAACCTGATGGCTTTTGGCTGGTTCATGGCTGACCACTGGTTATAAATATCACTTGGTGCTTCAGGCAGAGGACCAGTAGCAGGTCCTTTTTGAATTGGAATAGTGCAAAATGCCAACACCAGAGACTTTTCGCCAAATTGATTCATTCACAAACCGAGCACTTGCTACGATGTAGTAATCACTAGTAGCATTCTGATCCATGGTGACCAAAAAGGAAGAAGACTGCCCCACATGAATATCAAAACTGGTATAATTTTGTTGCACAGTGTAATAACCCTCTGTTTCCACAAGAAGCAGATTGTGTCCCTGGATTCTGAAGTTCAAACTAGTTGAAGTCCCAACATTGTGGACACGAAATCGATAAGTCTTGCCTGCAAAACATGATGCAAATCCGACTAAAAACTCTGAGCAAAAACATATCCAACATGTATATTGGTTTTAATGTCTAAAACTGGGAATACATGATGAGAACCACCAGAAGCAATAAAATGAGAACTTGGAAATATTTTAAGAAAAGAAATTGAAGGATTAAATTACAAATTAGTCTATAACTGATTATCTGATATGAAACCATTCTGTTCCAAAACTAAGAAAACAGGTGAGGAGTGGATAAGAATGCAAACTGTTAAATGTGCACTTTTCATGCCTGAAGAACATACCTGGGTCAACTTTAATGGTTTCATATGGCAACCCGTCAGTTACAAGAGTCGTGTTGTATCTGTATGGTCCTTTCCCGTTAATTAAAACTCCATCAGGCATTCCAAGGTCTTTTCCAGAGTCAAGATCAGCTCTCAATGCCTGAAATTAAATGTAAAACGTCACCATTGGAGTTCAATCCTGAAACCCATCACAGCATAAAAGGAAGTTCTTAATAAAACTAACCGTATGGTTCCTTGTATACCAGTCCCCAATCAGAAGGGTAAAATCCCCATCCGGCTGAGCGAAAGGAATTTGGATAACTGGCCTGTTGTTAATGACAAAGGGACCAAAGCCACCCGAGGCTCTTTGAAGATTAAGAGACGGAAAGTAGAAAAAGCTCCCAATCTGATCTTTTACTTGAAAAGTGTAATTAAAGTCCCAAGTCGGAGGAATTGGACAATTTGTGCCCAGAACACCATCCTGCCATGAATTACGTCGCATTTGGATCCCAGGCCTGTTGTAAGTCATCAATCCACTCAAATTTTCAGAAAATCATTCTCAACATGAAATAAGAGCAGAGAATAGAAAAGGTTACAAAAGCCAAAGAACTTACCATGTCATTAGAAGGTCTTCATCCAAATCATTGTATACTTTTATAACAACATTATTATTAGTGGTAGCATTAACAAGAGGACCAGGAAACTGTCCATTGATAGCTATAACCTGCAATCATATACTAACAAATAAGAGGAATAAACAGTAAAATACAGAACACAAACCAATGACTGCTTTCAGAAAAACACACAACTTTTCATCCAAATACACTTTTGTACTGTATCTTAACAGTTTGAATAAAATGAAGAAAAAAATAACGTGAAAAAATGGGTAAAAAAATAGAACACTAAAAGTACTAACCCAAAAACAAAAACTTGAAATAAAAATCATTTGCAAAGCAGTATAAAACCGTATAAAACCATAAACTACAAGAACCAATATTTGATTCAACAACAACCAAATAACTATCAATAACACCACACAAACAGTCAAAAGACCAATTTTGTTTAAACACACTGAAATCATTAACACCAGGGACAGTGAAGATGTAGAGAATGCGTGGGGGGGGGGGGAATGAAGATGGCATTGAAAACATAAACAACAGATTACTTCAACAAAACAGGAACTAGCAAATAAAACCCCATAGAGAAATCATCTAGTACAAACCAGAATCATTGTCTTAATCTACTTCAATAACAGTAAAACCTCAACCTACTTCAGTACCATGAAAGAAACAAAACCCGTTAACATAAATGTCCTTAAACATCATCTTTAACATATCCCAGAAGCGATAAAACCCCAGAAAAACCCCAGGAACGAAGCGATAAAAAATGAAAAAAAAAAGTCTACAGAGAGAATAAAAATGGAACCTTTTGAGGAACACCAAGAGGAGAGACAGTGATGTAAGATAGCTTAAAGTCATAAGAGACAGTTGGGTCTGCAGCAAGAGAGAAACTTGAAAACAGAGCAATGTGAATTAAAAGAAAAATGGATGTTGAAGAGAGCTTAAAGAAGGCCATAGAAAAGTTTGAATCTTTTCAAGTGTTTTGGATTTTAATGGAAAAAATGAAAGAAGGATTTTCAATTTTTATTGATGTTATTTTTACATGATCAAAAAACAGGAACTGATTAAGGAAAGAGAGAAACTGCTGCTGTGAAGTAGAGGAAAGTTGAGGTTTTTCTGAGGGAGAAGGAGCAGAGGGAGAGAGAGAGGCTTTTTGTTTTTGGTTTTGTCGTAATAGAATCCCTAAATAGTAAATAATGTGGATAAATTAGGAAATTATCAGGTAAAATACAAAAAAAATGGCAAAATCAATTAAAACCAAAAACAAAATAGCGAAATAGTATAGTATTGGATATTGTAAATTTAGGACATCTATTTAAATTTAAAATTAACAGGTCAACTGATTCGTAAAACAAATTAAAAAATTATCAAAAACAAGGTTTTATGGTGGGATTTTTGTAATCCAGAAATTAAAAAATTATGCTATTTTATCAATTTTTTTCTTAAATGGTGTTATTTTGTCAAGATTTTTTAAAAATTTCAAAAATATCTAAAAAATGTTAAATAGGATAAAGGCTAAGCTGGTTTTAGTTTTAGTTTGGTAATGTATTGTGTTCTTATTTTTAAAAGTGTTTTTTTTTAATTTTAAAATAAATGTTTTATTTTTTTTATTTTTATATTCTCATATCAAAATTATTAAAAATACTAAAAAATAATATTATTTTAATTTTTTTCAACTAAAATATACTTTTAAATAATAATTAAAAACAAAAACTACTACACTTCAAATATTAAACAAAAAATATTTTGAAAAACAACAACTATTATATTTTTAAATATTTTTTTTATATATATTTATTTTTATTGTTGTTTTTGTTTTTAATTGTGGGTTAGAACTCACCATTAAAAATAAAAAACACGACAGCAAAAACATAAATTTATTAATTTTACTCTGATATTTTTGTTATGAAGCGTTATACTCTCCTACAAACACAAAAATAAACACACCGTATCATGCAAATTTAATTTTAGTAGCTGTAGTGATTTTTTTTTGGTAAGGTTGAAGGAGAGTTATTAGAGTAGAAATATAATGTTGAATGTGTGGGTAGAAAGTTTGAAATTAGAGTTTTTTATATTGTGCCGACAATTAGGGTTTATAAATGAAATAATGTTTTTTTTTATAACATTTTATTGATTAATTAAGTGTTCTTGAGATTTATGCATCATCGTTTGTCTTTTTTATATCCTACTTAATTTATTTTTTATTACAGTTGTTAGTGAATGACGCGATCCTGTCATGAAACTTATGAAGGAAGGGTTTTCTTTTTTCAACCTGTTTTTCACATTTAAAAAAATTTAAATTAATATTTTTTATGGGTTTAATATAGATATAAAAATTAAAAAAATATTATAATTTTAAAAAAAATTCAATTAAAAACTATTTTTAAAATTAAAAGGGCATCGCATTATCAAATATATAAAATAAATAATAAAAAACCACCTATGAGATGACATGAATTGGTAAAACATTTACTATCTATATTGTCTTTTCAAAATCACCAAACTAAATTTGATGTTGATTTAGTTTTTTTTTTTTTTCAGTGTGGTTGCAGGTGTTTTTTAAATAATTTTTTATGTTAAAATATATGTCAATAATAATTTTTATTTTTTAAAAATTATTTTTAACATCAGCATATCAAAACGATCTAAAATATATAAATTATATTAAATTTTAATAAAAAAATTTTAAATTTTTTAAAAATACAAGTTAAACAACGCTTCAAACATGCTGGAGAAAAAAATTAAAATTACCCGTATAGAACTATCATTCCTTATCTCGAGAAAAAAATTGTCATTCTTGAGTTTCTTGGAATTAATTCAAGGAGTCCATAGATATCTTTCTTCTTATGACAATACCGGATATTCAGATGGTTTGTCTCCGCGGTCAATTACGCTTTTTATAAAATTTAATTTTTTTTAGTGTTTTTTTATTATTTTAATATAATAATATTAAAAATAATTTTTAAAAAATTAAAATAATATTATGTTAATATATTTTTAAACAAAAAAAACACTTTGAAAAATTATTATTATTACCCATAGTAAATAACAAGCCCGTTTGATGTTATGATTCAACTTTTTTTTGTTATTAAAAAAAAAAATTACTTTAAACTCATTTTTTTGTATTTTATATTATTTTAATATATTAATATTAAAAACAAATTTTAAAAAATATTATTATTTTAATATATTTTAAAATAAAATATATTTTAAAACATTCCTCCTTAAAAAAAAAACTTCCACAAGTGAAAGTGACAACGGATAGGTAAGCCAGCAAGAAAACGCTCGAGTTTCGGCGCCTATTGCTATCTGTTTCACATATATATTTTCTTAGTGCTCGATTTTCTTGAATTTCTCTCTCCCTTTCATTTTCTTTCCTTTCAAACGTTTAAATGATGGATTTTCCACAAAAACCGCATATGTGGTCCCCACACCCTGGTTCAAATCATATGGACCCCACACCATCTTCAAAATACATTGCATGGTCCCTTGAGTTGTAGACTTTGATCATCTTGACCCTTCGACTACAATTGTGTGCATCCTTGCTTGTTATGCTTGCATATGGCTTTGTTTGATAGAATCTCCTATGGTAATGGGTCGGAAATCTTCGTATTTAGGCAATATAATTAAAAATTCATATTCATATCCGTGGTGATGGAATTATATAAAAAAATTCAAAAAAAAACCATGTATATCTCATATCAATAACATAACTCATATAATCTATATTGGAATAATATGGTATTTAAACTCCATCCTTGGTTTATATTAATAACGCACATTCTATTGTTTCGTACAACTATTTATGTTGTAATCAAGTGTGGTTGTTTGACTTATAGTTATAAAACCTAATTTGTGGGTTGGCAAGTCAACCCATATTTATTTTAAAATAAAATTTATTAGATTTTTTTTATTAATAAAACAATGTTATTGTGAATAAAAAAATAAAAATAACATAATTTTAGAAAGAAAAAAATGATTTCAAAGCAAACGTGATCCAATCTAGATTCTGAGTTAACGAGTCATATGATTGAATTATTAAGCCGGGTTACGTTTTATAATTGTGGCACGGGGTACATAAGGGGATGGATATTCGGCCATCCCTGGGATAAAAGGTTAAAGTGAACAACATTTAAACTCTGGGGACCATATTAAACCTAACAATTTCTAGCACCGCGTAGGCCCATTACTAGCCTTCCAAATGTGTACACTCCCCGGTCCCCGCGGTAATGCTTTTGCCTCTTTTTTTTTTTTGTTTGAAGAAAATGAAATAAAATAATTATTTGGAAGAGTTATAAATTACTATTTGGCAAGATTTATTTGGATGCATTTTCCTAGTTTGTGCTGGCTAATCAAGCATATCACATTCAATGCGAAAACCTTTTTCATTCATGATTAAAAATCTATTTCATTCAAGATTTTAGCATATTTAGCAATAATTATTAATCCATGTCAAGTCTATAAGTTAATTCAGGAAATTCATAATTAAAACTTGATCAATTCAAAATTGACATGGATTTAGTAAATTCTGATTTATTTATTTGACTAATCTAAATTCCACCAAGTTAATATTAAAAAATAACAAAATAATATAATTTCAATAAAAATAATTAATTCAAGTTGATAGAATGACTGCATTAGATAGTTTACTTTCCCCGTGAAAGTGAGAGAGGGGAAGATAAAACTGAAATGTAAAATTCTATCTTCGTTCTCAATTTTATTAATGAAATTAATTTCACGATGTTGATTAAGCAAGCAATCATGATAGCTTGCACTGTTTAAGCGTTAAAAAGGGAGAAAAAAAAAAACTAGGAAAATTCAAGGTTGTCATTAGATCCATTTTCTAGTTGATTGATAGAAACTTTTTCCTTTTCTTTTTCCTTTTTCTTTTTCTTTTTCTTAAAAAAAAAGACTTTTAATTAGTCTTTGTATCAAATATATTGTCTTCACATCATTCCTGTTTTCACGATCACCTTTATGAGTCAAAATAATTTAGGTGATATATATGTGTTGGATTGTATTTTATGGTGTTTTTTTAAAAATTATTTTTTATTTACAAATATATCATAATAATTTTTTTATGTACATTGTTTATGTTAATATATTAAAAAAATCAATCTCGCATTTTTCCAACCTAATCTTATTTTTATAATGTATCTAAACACAAAAACTTGCAATATTGCATATCAATGGCCTTCCAAAAATATTTTTCAAGTCTGTTATATATAGCTAGTGTAAATTTCTCAAATTGATTGACCTCCCTGTACAATCAATTATTTTTGCAGTTAAAATCATGTTTTGTGATTTTTTTAAATTTATTTTGCTTAAAATTAATTTGTTTTTATTGCTTTTGAATTTCTAGTGTTAAAAATAATTTTCAAATAAAAATAAATGGATAAATCCTCTGGTTATTGTTCCTAGTGTCATTTTTTTTTTCTCCTCGCATCAAGCTTGAACGAACAAGAATTGCCCTTTCCTAGTTTTCTACTTAATTATTGTGAAACACATCGTGTATGTGTCAGATATGGACACTAGCTAGTTGGTTTGGTTGATGAAATTATTTACAGTTTTGAGGCATAGCCTGTGGTTAATGAGTATGGGTTAGTTTTATCAATCAAGAATATTCTTTTTATTTTATTTTATTAATAATAGTAAAAGAATTTTTCAAATCAATTTATATATCAATTAAATTAATTGAGTTTCAAACCATTTTAAAAATGTAATTTTTACTTTCAAAATTAGAATTTGATGATGTATTTCTTTTAAATCTTTTAATTTGATTTACATTTCTGATGCCAATTAAGATACAGAATACATCAAATTAAATAAAAACAAGAATACAAAGCTAAATCAATATTCACTTACACAGCCCATATACCTTTAACATGATATAGGAAAAACCTTATTAGAATCTATAATTCTCGAATTTAAGTTACGAGGGAGGTTCAAACAATTAATGGAAAATAAATATTTACGTACAAAGCAAACTTGCTTACTTTTAATCAGACATTCAAATAAAAAACTAATTAGGATTTATAATTTTTGTGCGAGAAAAAAATAATTACATTACCACTACAGCTCCAACCCGATTTTGGGTTGCAAGGATTTATACCAATCAACATATCATGATTCAAAATCCACGACAACGAATCTACACTTCAATTCAAAAAAATAAAACACAAGAACACAATTCAAACAAACAACATCATTTCTAAGATTATTTAAGATAAAGGATTCAATGCATTAGGGGGTTGAGAAAACCTTCAAAGAGCCACCGGAAATGGACAGAATGCTGCTGGAAACGGGCTGGGCAAAGACGACATGTGGGTCTCAAACGCAAGTACACGAGTTGGGTTGTGGAGCGTCATTTCACGTGCAACCACTGTGGGGAGGCGTGTGGGTTATCCGACTAGTTGTTCTCCTCTCTCTTCTTCCTCCCTGCACAGGCGATATAAGCCACCACAGTCCGAGATGGGAGATCGCTGGTTGTAAAGCTTCTACTTAGAGAAAGATGGGTTGTTATCGCATGGTGGAGGGATGAGATTTTGGTGTTTTTGGATGGCAAAAATGAGGGGTGTCGGTCTGTGTTGATGTCGGGGTTACGACGTCGTGGAAGTTGTTGTGGCTGGCGGATGGTGATTAGAAAATAAAAGCTTGGACAACGAAGACTAACAGGTGATGGTGGCTGAGAGGACTGATTTTTAGCTGTTGTGTGGAAGAAATTGGTTTGTGAACAGGCTGGAGATCCCAGGTGAGGGGGGAGGGATTTTTTATGGCGGTTGTCGGCTGGGATGGGTTTAAGAAGTGAATTGTCGGTTGCTGTTTTTTTTTTTAGTTAGGATTTTGCGACTTTTGTCTTGTGTAATGCTAGTTTTTGGACTTTTCTGATTTTCCTAGTGTATGTCCTCTTCTATTTATATTTTATACTATCACGTTACCTAAAAAAAAACAGGAAATATAATATTTAGGAATATTTTATTTTATCTCCTTTGAATTAGAATTTTTTAATAATTTTCCAATTTCATGAATTTAAAAAATAGTTAAAATTACAAGATGGCCGCATGAGAATTTAAAAATGAGCTTACTCGAAAAATGTGAACCTTCATCAATCATCTAATTATTGTGATGGTAAGCTCATTTATTTTGCATGATTTCCACTTCAGAGTAGGTGATCCAGTTTTGAATCCTCCAATATTCTCCTGCCTTGATTTCCCATTGATGTTCTCTTTGAGATTTTTCGAAGATTATTTTTGTTTTGAGTATTCATTTCCCCCCAGGCTTGGCCTCGAGACTCGAGAGTTCTCTCCACGATTCTGTCTTATTTGTTCTCCTCCATGTTTCGATCCTGTGATTCTTTTTTCATAACACCCTTTAATACCCATCATTGTCAGGCATTTATTTTGTTCTCATACTCAATGTTTTTTTTTTTTTATTATTATTATATGTAGAACATTTATAGGCAACCTGACCTTGCACACCTAAACATATTTGAAGTGGGTGTTGAATTCAACAAAATATAAATGCTACACGCACCCATATCACTACTTTTTGTTTGATAATAAATAATTATCAGTCAATGAATATCTATTTATATATTCAAAATATGACGAATTGTATATAAATATCTAGATTTCTAACTCAATAAATAATGAGTAGGGTGTAGATATAGAAAAACTCAACATGTGAATACTTATTGCATCTTTGTTGGTGTTGGTATCTTGGTGCCTGTTTGCTTTATTTATTTTCTACAAATAGTTTTAATAAACATGAATATTTATAATAATATTGTCATTTTGTTTTTTGTATTTAAATTAAACTTAGAAGGAGTTGTTTAGACTAGTTTTGTTATTTTTCTTCTTTATTGTTTGATTTTCTAGTTTATTTAGAACTTTTTATTATTTTTTCTCTTTTTAGATTCAAACTATTACTTTGTTTAAGTTGTTTTTTAAAATTTATTTAAAGAGTTGTAATTTTTTAAAAAGATAGATTAATTGAGAAGAATATTTTTAATAATAAGATTTTGAAATAAAGATTTCTTGTGAAGATCGTTTTAGAAATAATTCCATGTTTTTACATATGTTGTTTTCTTCAGCATAAAAAAGTATATTCCTCTATGAATCTGCAAGAGGTTTTGGTCAGTCTTTATGTGGATAATATTATATATATACACATTAATTCCTCAGCAAAAATAAATAAGTTTTAACATCATCTATCAACCTCGTACTGATAATTACCAGTTCTTTGAGATGCCGACCGAACTTCTTTCATAAATGGCTTTCAGAATCATAGCCACTTCGCCATTAAAGTCTGTCTGAGAACATCGGTGACGGATGCTTATGTGGCAGAGGCACTATTACCCACCAATCAAGCACCAAATGGCTGCATTTGTCCTGACAAAGTGGTAAGTACTGTGGTAAAGTTAATTCAGTTTTAGAATCTGCAAATATTTTAATCTAAAGTTTTTGAGAAATGCCAAAGTCTAATGGTCTAACTGCATAAAGCTGCTTCAATTGTCATTATGGAATTTAGCATTTTGTAGAAGAAGCACATCCCACTTTCTGTTTCATGGTCACTTGAATGCCTCGACACCTCAGATTTGGACAACCTCTAAAAGTTGGTCTCGATGAGGACCCTGGATATGTTTGCCCTATGCCCAGTTGGTAATCAATCCAAACACCAAATCGAGCAAAACCAAGTACTTTTTATCATGCCGATAGAAGAATTATTCCTGAAGCCATTCTTATCGGGAAAAACTTTTTTTTTTTTTAAAATACTGATGTAGAGATGGATCTAGGGCAAAGTCCCAACACAGGGATAATCCAGCAAAACGTAGTTATAAAATTCAACTTAAAAATCAATCTAGAGCAATAACTGAGTTATGAGGAAGGTTTATTAGTGCTTGGTTGATGTAATTTTTTTTATAAAAAAATAATTAAAATAATGTTATTTTAATAAAAAAATTAATGAGTTGAAAGTCGGATTTTATCCTAAAACAACCAAGTCATGAATCACCCAGATTTTTAACCATGTTAAATTAAATTAATCCTAATTTTTTTTTATTTGGATCGTTCAAGTTTGGATAAACTAAATTTTATTGGATAAACTAGATTTTATTTCAATCCGTTGAGTTCATCCAGGTTTGTATAACTAGTATCTAAAGAAGATGGGTAATGATATTTCACCTATCAAACAAAAAACAACACTCTTGTAACAGATAAAGCTATAGTCCACTGTCCAAAAAATTTCTAGTTAATCGATCCATATTGCATTCTCGAGGGCCTTGCCCATTACCATTAGATTCAAATCGTTAAGCAGGTAACAAATAAATAGGTAACACACAAATTTGATAGGATTTGGATTGCTTCCTTACACCACAGTCAAACAATACTGATGACAATTCACTGCATAAACTCATCCCTTGAGATCCAAATAAATGTAAAGGTACCTTTCTCGAAATGGATGTGAAAGAAATTCTCATATTCCTCTTATACGTAGCAATGCATTGGGTCAGCTTTCGACTAAAGCTACTCCTGCTCATAAACTCGATAGCTTGATCCATAAAAGTTCAACATGGGCTCAAGGTTCCTCATGGAAGGATAAAGATTAAAGTCCCAAGCTTGATTCTTGGGATATCTGAGAATCACCCACCATCTGATTGGCGGGTCTCATCACATAGATGGTGTTTGCGTAATTCTTTCTGGGCTCGAGGAATTTTGGCAGAAGTCTTTCTGGGCTTGCGTAATGGTAAATCTGTTGTCCAGTATAGGCTCCGAATTGCAATGGCCCAATAGAAGTTGAGGCAGTTTGGTCGCGTTGACCCAGATGTGACTCATTTAAAAGACCCTTCTACTTTCGGCCGAAAAAATTAAAGCTGCCAAGATCTGGCTTGTGTATGAAGATAATTTTTAATCTTTCGATTTTGATTATTCCTTGTTGTTATAGACCAGCAAGAACTCCAAAAGAACGTTGAAATCTTCTCAAGAAGATTGATAACTCCATAATCTCCAACTCCCCGCCATCTTCAAAACTTGAAAGTATCATGGCTTGATCAGATTCAGTCACCGCATATTTTTTTTACTTTTCATTTTCACTACCCATCCAATGCCAAAAAAAACACAGAAAGAAGTAAGCAGTCACAAAAATCATTTTCAGAGACCTTAACCGTCTTCTACACACTTGCTGGGAGATACATTGATAACAATCTTACAATAGATTGTACTGACAAGGGAGTGGAATTTGTGGAAGCCCAAGTAAGTGGCTGTCTCTCATAGCTTCTCGAGGGAGGAGAACTTGAGACCTAGTTGCGGAATCATTTGGCTTCATATCCAACTCAACCTGAAAACAGCCTTTTTGTACTGATCCAATTCAACATGTTTGAATCCAGAGGGGTGACCATTGGTGTCTGCGTGACACACAGGTGTCTGATGCACACACAGGTGTGACTCGTGCGTGTCTATATTGAGCTTGAGTATATTAAACTAGCATGTGTTTGAAGTAAGCTTTCACTCAAGGATTTGAGGTCCAAAACTGAAGACTATTGCCAGTACCAGTATCGATGGATCACACCAGCCAACACGAGTCGAGGTCGTGCAGCAGTTATATGGAAGACTC
The DNA here is from genome assembly GCA_015852605.2 of Populus deltoides. Lineage (NCBI taxonomy): Eukaryota > Viridiplantae > Streptophyta > Magnoliopsida > Malpighiales > Salicaceae > Populus > Populus deltoides. The sequence goes on from CM027581.2 coordinate 1,646,510, forward strand.
TAACAATGGTGGCTCAAGCGAAACACGGTCGGTTAAGGCCTTCCCTCTTGACACATAGATCTAACATGAGAGGGAAGATAGCAATGCCTGTACCGGATATATAATTCTCGTGGGAACTTTGCAAGAGTGTCAGTTTCACATTTTACACCAGACGACGACGAGAGCAAAGTGCAACTTCATGACCTCGTAGATAAAGTTCACAATGGAATAAAGATGGTGGCAGATTGTGCAAAAGTTTCAAGCAGATTTAGGTTAGTGGATTGCATGCCCCTGGTGTTGATATGGTTTTTCTTGTAGACACTAACAGCTTGTTTGAACCAATTATATATATTAAAATTGATTTCAACTATTTAAGCAAATTGAATCGATTTGATTTGCTGATTAATTTTTTTCATTTGAAATATGTTTTAGTTTCATGGTCCATGCTCCGTGTACTAAGAGATTAAGATTTCTCAATTTACATTTGTGAGTTCACTTGGTTTTCGGAGACCTTTTTAAACGCCAGCGAAAGAACTCGATTGACCACTGGCGACAAGATCAAACGAAGAAAACTTCTTAAAGATGTTTCCAAGCAATTCCCTCTTTGATGAAGATCTTGAACATTGCTTTGGTTTTATTCTGAACTTATTTTATATCACGACGATGTCGTCTTGGTTTTTTAAACCATAGTTTATATTATTTTAATTGAAAATAATTGACTTGTTCAACCTATGAGCTGAGCCCCTGAGCATTGGGCAGGGGGTTAAGACACATAGCCATGTTAGAATGTACTTTTCTCCAAGTTAGAAAGGGAAATGGAGGGCAACAGGATCATGTTGTCGCACTTTAGAGTTTAGATTACAGAACCTGTATATTCAAAAGACTCGCAAGAGGGCTATTTTCTCCCCTGCGGTGCATCAGGTAAATATTACCCCTTCCACAGCCCTTGGACCCCTGACCTGAAGTGCTGTGCATCTTACACCGGCCAACGAGGTTCTGGCCACATAGCTAGGGTTTTGACAACAATCCAATCTAAGAGGCTTATCTCGCAGCCAACAAGTTCATGATAAACGGATCAATTGATCTACCCCGATTAACACAAACATCATCGTAGACAACAAATATTTTGGACTCCCAACGTTTTTCTGGTTTAGGATATCCAGTCCACCTGAGACAGGAATTCTCAAGCTATTTCAAGAACATGGAAATACTCACAGCTTGCACATTTAATAAAAAATGTAGACATGATTAAAAAGAATGATTTCGTTTTTGCCTGTATAAGCTCTAATAACAGACTTGAAGAAACGCGCAGAACAGAGTAAAAAACTATATATTAAAGCTCAAAACTAGGAGGGTACAAAAGGAATCATCTCTATTACCTCAAAGAATTAACAAATATTCCGGATTCTATATAGAACCCCTAGGGAGTAAACCGACCTAAACTGAAGGTCAAGAAGGCAAAAAAGGAGGAATTAATATACTTGGGCATGATGGCATTGCTCTAAAGATAATTTAAGAAGGGAATTTACAATTACGACAAGGAGCTCCGAGCGGAAATAGTTAAGCAGGGCGGTCCTCAGGTCTCTAACGGAGGCCTTCTTTGCAACTCTGCTTCAAAACAACCTAGTGTATTTCCTAGTGAACTTAAGAATATAAAATGCCTTTCATGTTGTCTGTGTATGTTATATAGTATTCTCCTCTTTATGTAATTCCTTGTAACATTTATAAAGCACTCGATTTCTTCCATGTCACCAGGGACTTGAGAAACTCCATGACCTAAAATGATAGCATGCAGATGATAGCAAAGATTAGATATTTGGAAAACGGAAATAAAAATAGCACAAATCTGTAAAAATAGACAGATCAGTTTTAGAACAGTAGAACACGAGTGAAATAGAAGGAGATCATGGTGCAAAAATTATACAGGAATGAATGTCCAGGTATCTTTTTTTGATGGCTTAAGCTAAAAGAAGTTTAAATAAAAATAAATTCTACCTCTGCTGGGTCTCTGAGAGAGTAATACGCATTGCTTTCCTTCGGTGATTTTGATACAAAAAATGCCATAACCACAGTTCCTCTCCCCTCAAAACCTATCGAGAGTGCATCAAATTAAGTCAGCATGTAACCAAAGAGTGTCTGTCTTACAGATTCATCGGCATAATAAAAGAGGAATGTTGGAACTATTTTATCTATAGGTTACCTTAAATGCATCTTCATCTGTCCGGTCATCTCCAACATAAATTGGCAGCACATCATCACAATTGCTGAGATCTAAAACAGGTTTCTTGTTGTAATTAGTATAAAGAAAAGCTTAACATTCTCTTAATCATATGTAACAAACAGTTCAAAGTAAATTGTTGCTCACCTAGTGATTCAAGTAGAAATTCAAGAGCTTTCCCCTTGTCCCAATTGATCGTGGGACGGATTTCTAAAACCTAATCATTGTCAAAATAACATAAAATAAATGGCGGATCCCTTGAAGCAAAAGGAGCATAGATTAGCGAAACTAAAAATGATAAAATTTACCTTCCTCCCATGAGTCAATCGCAGGCGAGGATACTTCTTTATGACATCCTGGACACACTCCCAAACTGATATCCAGTTCTGAAAACAAATTCCATAAAGTATGATTAAACATTGAAATACAGGAATAACTCCTTTGTTTGACAAAATAACACAAGAGACAAGTAAATTGAAAATTCAAGATTTAAATTTTCAGGAAAAACAACCAACTTACATCTTGATCAACGTTACGGTAATGTACAGAGACACAGAATTTATTGTTCTCAACTGTTGCCCCTTTAATATCTTTGGTAATCCTGACAAGGGAACTAAAAACCTGCAGAGGTAAATAGATTGAGAATAAGCAAAACAAACAAGCACATCAAAATTGGCATTGAAGAGAAAAGATTCAAGTACCTCGTCAATCATGGGTAAAAATTCTCTAGCAGGCTGGAATAAGTTAACTTCGTTGCCCTACATTTAGAAAAATCAAATTATAAACTCAATTTAGAAAATTAAGGGTAGATGCTAAGAAGCTACAAAGAGGTACCAAGATGTTTATACCTGCTTGTCCGTAGACTTGATACAATTTTGATGGTAGTCAGTTACAGATTGCTTGACAGGACCCATGATATCCATACCATGACTTCCCGCATAGTAGAGTTCTGTTAGTCCTACAAACTCATACACCTGAATACAAAAACCATCAAAAGGTCGAATGAAAACATGAACCAAAGAAAAACAAATGCACATGAAGTCATCAAAAAATGACATTCATTTGTTTCAAAACAAGTTCTTTAGTTACCTTGTCACGGCTTCTTCCACTGATTATTGCTGTTGGGAAATATTTTGCCACTTCCTTTACAATGGAACGCATCTATAAAAAATGCAGGATTTCATGAGAAAAATAAGAGGATAGAAAATAAATCTAAACAGCAAAATTTCCCATGTCATTTATGAAACTACTCTTACATCATCAGACATGAAGGCATTGTCAGGATTTTCAACAATTGGTGAAAGAGTACCATCATAATCCAGAAATAAGGCGATTCGCTTGCCTTTTGCAAAGTTTGCAATTTGCTCGAAAGATGCAAGCGCAGATGGATATTTAAGCTGCACAGTCGAGAAAAGGTGCACAACGCTTTACAAATTAATTATCTACCAATTTGACACTAAAAATATCTATAGGTGAACTTAAGATAAATGAATTACCAGCCAGGTGCGATAGGCAACTTCTGGATCAGGTGCGGAAAGCTCATGGTTAATATCCTTGGCAAACTTCTTATGAGTAGGAGATGATGATTTCATGGCATCCAGCCAACCACAGGAGCGAACATCATCGAGCACTCCAGTTTTCCTCCTAGGAATAGATAGTAATAGATTTGGCGAGAAAGGTGCACCTGAGGGTGAGTATGGCAGCGTCAAACCATGGTACCGGCGTAGCCTTGACTTGCTTAGGGGAGCAGAATCAGTGAGCACAGGAGCATTATGATTTGATTTGAGGTCCATCGGATTCAGATTCGTCAGAGTATTTTTTTATAACGTCCAAATAAAGTCAAAGTTAACAGTAGACTGTCCTTGCAAATTGAATCAAATAACAGAGCTTTTTGAATGCCAGATATCTCTTCACCCAACCCTTTTATCGATAAAGAACCACCTCTTCAGAGATATCTTGTCAATGCTGCTTGGCAAGCAGTCCATCAAGCACTGGGCTCCTGAAAACTGATGGCCAGAACAAAGAGCTCCTAAGAAAACAGTCAATTACAATGTCAAGTTACTTTCAAAGAAAACCAAGATCCAATTTACCTATATGTTTTCATCTCTGTAGCCAACACGATGAACCAAAAAAGGGTCTGAAAAGTTGTTAATGTTTTGCTATTGCGTTCCTCGGGAAATCCTCAATCCTCTGCAAAACACAGTGAAACAACTAAGTAATGCAAGAGACACCATTATATTCCCAAATTGTAGAAGCTGAAAGCATGGCTTACAAGATGATTATGAAGAACTAAACAAACAATGATAACAAGAACAAAACCCACAGAGAAGTTCCCAAGCAGGCTTGTACAACTTTGGCGTGGCAAACAGAAAAAAAAAAAAAAAAAAACAAAACACCATCCCCAGAGTTTCCCAAAAAAAGAAAAAAAAAAAAAAAAAACAGGTCATACACACAGGGTACTTAAAAAATACATTTTTTTTTTTGAAAAAAAACCCAGATAATAAAACCACTAAAGAAGTAAAAATAAAAAAAAAATATTCACCCTTACTTTTTTTTAGAGCACGGAATCCGTGGGGTTCAATTTATGGTCAAGATTTCCAGCGAGGTAAACATGAGGATGCTTGAAAAGCACACACGGTTTTAACACAAAAGAGAAGAAGAAATTGACATTTGACCATGACCATGTTTCGTGTACAGTAATAAAAATCAGAGAGATAAAAACAAAGACTTGTATCACCATCACCATTTTTGCCTTATCACACACGCTTAGCTTTGAAAATCAATGTCCCCTTTTCAGTTAGGAAATATAAACAGAAAAAACTGTACTACAAGTTATTATTACTATTATTTTGACTAAAGAAAAAAATTGAAAAAGAAAAAGAAAAAGAAGAGTCGCTTTTAACTGAAACCAGAAAAGCATTCAAAGAAGATAGAGAAGAGAAGAGGAAACAGAGATGGAAAAATTAACAGCGGAAAACGCTGTCGTTTTTTGAGGAAAACTAAGCGGCAACAGTACTTGCAAGATAACACGCGTGCGCTAAGAGATGAGAAAGTTTAGAAGATTGGACGGATACGCCGTCGTTTTACAGAAACGAAAAAGTTAACGTACCGGAGAGGAGCTCCAACGCAAAACAAGAAGGCGAAAGAAATCTCGAGAATGCAGCTGCTTTCTCCTTCAATAAACGAATCGCAAGGAATCAGCAACGAAATGAATGAAACGAAACCGTATAGGTGTCTTAACGGCCGTAACGAAAACGAAGAAAGAACAGAAGGAAGCCACAGCCACAGCTGCAGAGAGTATAAGAAAAGAATTCCTTCGAAAGGGATAGAAAGAAAGGTAAAAATGGCAAAATACCTCTGTGATAGAATCGCAGAGAAAAAATGCGAGAGACAGAGATTGGTTGTTTTTGTGGGTTTTCTTTCTTTCGACGCAGAACGAGAAAAGCGAAGGAGATAGGAGAGAAGCAAGCAAGTAGAGGAGAGCTGAGGAGAATTGAGTTTTACGTTCTCTCTATTCTATGACTTCTACGTGTTTTATAAGCGTGTGTTTCGTAACCATTGTGTTTCAGAGTGTGCTGTAATTTTTATTTAAAAATATATTAAAATAATAAGTTTTTTTTTTTTTACATATTCAAAATCATTAAAGAAAAAATAATTTCAAAAACGTTTATTAGACAATAATTTAAAGACTCTAAATTCTAAATTTTTTTATATAACTACTAAGTTTTAAAGTGTAAATTTGATATTGTGGCGCATGAAATATTTTAAAAATATAATAAAATAAGTTTTTTATATTTTTTTAATATCAAAACATTAAAAATATATTAATTTAATATTTTTTTAAATAAAATATATTTTTAAATTACAAACAAAAACATAATCTACTGTCACTCCTGACACTCCCAAAGTGGATTTTACAACTGTGCTTGACGTCATCAACCCTCGCCGTTAAAATAGTAATTTTCATAGAAAGTGAAAGGGAGACGTGTTTTTTTCGCGTCATGTAAGTGTATTTTGAGAGTGGGTTAAAACAGATTTCAGAATATTTTATATTAATAAAATTCACTTAATTAATTTTTTAATCCTCTTTTATTTTTGTTTACTTAGTTGATGGCTTAGAATAAACAAAAAAAAAAAAAGTAAACAGAAAGACAAAAAACTGCCTAACTTGCGTGGGGTCCACGGGATCTTGTGATTAGACGACACGTGGGAAAAAGACTTTGCGGCCAAGCGCGTGGATACACCTATGAGTGAGTCCAGTCTGACGTGTTTACGTTTCAGCGCGGGTCCTACTAGGAAAGAGCTGTGGTAACCAAGTGTCTCGTCGCTTTCAGTAACAGGGTGACAGCTGGGTGATGGTCACCGATGACGGTCGTTTTATGCAAGGTCCCACGTGGCAGGCAGGGAGGATAAGGGGCCCAGGATGCTCTGTTCTAAGTAACTATAGCCACTGGATGATGTGAGGTGGCAAGAGATGGGATGTAGGGTCCATTTATTTAAGGGTTCAACCAATGATAACCACAGAAAGAACTACGGTGGCAGAGATGAAGATTGATGGGACTAAAACTGAAATGTCACCACAAACTTTGTTTAGAGAAATTTTTTCTACCCATCACCTTGAATGTTGTTTTTTTTATTTATAAACTTTTAGGGCATGTTGCCTTTTAAAAGCTGCAAAGTTTTCCCATATATATATATATATATATATATAAACTTTATTTCATATTTTTTCAATATCAAAGGGATATAATCCAATTAGATTACACGTTAAGAACTATGGGTTTTTTTAAAACCCCTAAATTTCTCAAAAGATAATAATTAAAAAACTAACATGATTTTAAAAAATAGACTGTATTACTTAAAACAGCACAACCACAGTTAAGAACAACACAACTTAAATTTATTTTTTAAATTTTATAAGTTGTGTTGTTTTTAAAATTATTCTATTTTTTAATTCTTTCTTATTTGGTGCTATTTATTCATAAAGAAATTAGGAAAGTTTCATTTTTTTATAAAAAAAAATATTATTTGGATAATATTAAGATAGTGATTATGAATATGGTACCGATTGTTTTTTCAAAATGTTTTTAGCTAAGAAATGTATTAAAATAATATATTTTTTAATTTTTTAAAATAATTTTTAACATTAATAAATCAAAACTATCTAAAAAATAATTTTAAACAAAAAATAATAATTCTAAAACGTAAATACAAACAACCTCTAAAATTATAACTTTCATATTTATTTGCTATTGCTACACCTATACCGACACAAGCTTGAAAACATTCTATCACAATCACACCCATATTAAAATAGAAAAAATTAATGTAAATACACAGATAATTAAAATACGCCAGTCTTGAATAGTTAGGTGAAAATGATTAAGATATTAAATGAATTTTTTCCGTGTCAAGGAGAAATATGTGCTTAGACCAAATAGAAAAGCATTTTGTTTTTACAAGCAAACTTTACCACCCACGTAAGAGGAAAAAAAAAAAAAAACTTATACTATAGAGTATGAGCTAGCTACGAAGTCAAAATTCATGGCATTATTTAATTATTTATGGTAAAGTAAGTTATTATATATCCTTCATGTCTTCGAGTTTAATATATATTATATGAAGAGAGTTGTGGTTGCCATTAGCACACGTCTTGACCGAAGAAGTTAATCTCAGCAAGTCATCGTTAATTATGAATTATGCACCTTTTTTTCCTTTTTTCTTTCTTTTAAAAAGGGAATTTCGACTTAGTGGTTCGAGTCCTAACTGGAAAGCAGAAACGGGGAGAGAAACATCCCACCAATGTCGACAACAACAATGCTCATTGCTCAATCTTTGTAGGCAATGACATGGAAAAGGTACGCGCGTGATGGGCCATGACCTTCTAGCTCCTCAAGTTTTTCCAAAAGAAGCTTCCTCTCTTGTTCCATATGTTCCATATGCCCCTCCATTCTTATAAAATAATAATTAGGGCACCAAAAAACCCTGACGCATTACCTAAACCCAACACTTTATGAACTTTAATTATGAAATAATATTGAAATTTGAATGAGAAGGTTGGTGCGATGAGAAGGATTGTTAAAGAGGAGGGCATTTGAATCAAGGGAGTAAGGGGTCAACTTTGTTCCTTTGGAAAATTCGAAGATGTCATTTGTGCTGGTGTGTGGTTGGTATCTTATTGCGGTGTTATTGAAACCCTGTGTATTGTCTTCGTCACGGTCTTGAAAGTATTTGTTTAATTAATTCATAAAATAATTTCATATGGATTCCACTGAAAATTTCTATTGAAATATTACCCGTGAAAAAACTATATTCTGTATTTAAAAAAAAAACTTGTATTTTTAAACTATAATTGCAAAAATTACCAATCATACACCGAATCATTGTTGTGATTTATGACTTAATCATATTATTTTAACAAATCAATAGGGTAGAAAAACTCATTGAAAACAAATCTCTTGAGGTTCACACTTAACATGCTAATGTGAAACCAGGCAAACGCACATATTATTATTCTCTTCATACGTGCTTGAGACTAACCAGCAGACACCAACCAGCCATCTGATCTCCTGCCGGGTCTAGCTTAAATGAGAACGACTGGTTAATTAGAATCTTAACTTTGGAATGAACATGGAATTCTTCACTGCAATTGGTAATAAAAAAAAGTTGAGATTTGGGGAAGACTTTGTCGAACGGCAAGAGATGGGCTGTGCGCAGGGTCAGTCAATGGAAGCTGGCAAACAGGAAGGGCTGGTTTAAAAGGAACACAGCACAATAGAGGGTCAAGGACGCTGACAAGAGAAAGAGAAAAGGAAGTAACTAGGAAAAGGAAGCGATGAAAAACATTTGCGCATTGGAAAGTGAAAGAGAAACTTAATAGATTTTTGCCGGTTTCAAGGCCTTCTTTCTTTCTTGGTGGTGGCCATGTCGGGGGCCACTTACGGTTGGTTACCGAACCTTCTCTTTCAATGCCGTCGGTTGTGGGTAAGTTGGACTATCTATGCATTTAATAAACTTGCTTCAAAGTGTAAATTTCGTGCAAGTCTTTTGACATTGATATCTCTTGGATTGTTCTTGATTCGCCGATCGATCTCAAAGATTCATCAACGAAGACTGGAGTAAATTTCTGAGAAGGAAAGTGGAAGCAGCAGTACCACAAGAGGAGATATTCCCTTTTCCTTTCTTTTCATTAGACTCATAAACATGGTTCAGAAACTGTCTCAAAAAAAAAAAATCATTATGCTATCAAATCAATTCAAGTTAATGAGTTGACTTAGCAGTTTAAACTAAGTTTAATTGAATAATCAAATTATTAAAAAGCCTAATATCATATCAACTAGTTTTTATTGGATCAATTTTTCTCTGTTCGATGTAAATCAGGTTCTAGGTCATAAGTTTCTCCCATCAACCGGACATCGCAAGTTAGGTTAGTAACTATAGTTTAAAGCTTCCCTTGACTTTGTTTTTCAATTCCTTTCATTTAAAATTTTAGGTTTGAATTTATTTATTTATTCTTGGTATAGATGAGCTAGCTAGCTTCTAAATATAAACTTCTTGTTAATTGGGGAGGACCTAATTTTAATAGTAAAACTCATTAATGGAAGCGTGAGATGGAGGCAATGGCTTCATAAGATCCTCCAATAACAATAGATTAACACTCATAATCCAAGGATTAAAAAAAATGGGCAACGCCCATGGTTTGTTTCAACATTCGGTGTACAATACGAAACACATTCATGCTTTTCAATCACAAATATATATATATATATATTTTACATTTGTGGAAGAAGTTTATATATTTTACATTATATTATGATAAAAATATATTTTACATTTTATTTTTCAATCACGAGGTTTGTATCAAGCACAAGTACTGATTTCTTGAATGAATATTGTTGCCATCATGCCTGTCGTCATAGACGGGCATCAGTACTGATTCCATCTACGTAAGTACAATAGATTGGTTTTCATTTTTCCTAATTCACAATCATCATTTAATAATTGTTTTGTTTTATAATTATTTTATTATCATGCATTTACCAAATATCTTCGATCTTTTGCCTTGGCGTAAATGTTGGTCGAATGACATTGACTTCAATGTTTTGACCTTTTTTATGATAATTAATTAAACAGTTGTGATATGGAGACGTTTAGCCTTTGATCGTGTGTGTGTTTTTTTCTATTGGGTAATGCTTTTTTCGTAGAGATTATTTAAAGAATTACCATATACTTTTGTTGGTGTGATGTAGTTTCTCTTGTAAAATTTACTTTTTTAAATTAAAATCATTTTAAAATTAGTATTTTTATAGTTGAAACATGTTTTAAAAAAATACTTTAAAATATATTACAATGGCATCACCAAATGAAGACTTAAAATGTCATCAGGGATTTGGATTAAAAATTAAAACTATAAAAAGTAATTTTTTTTTTAAATACATTGGTTCAAATATAGATGTATCATTTAGAATGCAATTAAAAAAGGTTTTATCATTATAATATTTAGTAATTTTACTGAAGAAATTTTCTATCAATATTTACACTAACAATACATATGTAATTATTTTATTGGTGAGATCACAAGCTAAAAAAATTTATAAAAAAACTCTCCCAAGACAATATCTCCTTCTCAAAAACCGTTTGGAAACGCGGTGGAAACCGCATTCTCAAAAAATTTAAATATTTTTTTTGCTAAAATTTAGTATGTTTTGGATCATTTTAATGTGCTGATATCAAAAATGATTTTTAAAAAATAAAAAAAAACTATTAGCATGCATTTCAGCATAAAAAATTATTTAAAAAATAACCACAACTACACTGCCAACCATATTATCAAACTCCAAATATATGTCCATGTAAAACCTAATCCGATTAAATTGAGTTTTTTTTTTTTTTTTTTATCTTGATACAAAAGTACTGATCCCACAATACCTAATTGAGAAATACAAGGCAAGGAATTCTTAACTTGGAAGTAAAGTGGCTAGGTTGACTTGGACTTGGTTGCCAGTGTCTGCCACGTTAACTAGAATCTGAATCTTGCAAACTAGCCTTTATAAAATTTAGAGAACTGAATAAAATATTACAGCACCGATTATAAAAGCTTTTAAACACGTGGCATCGACGTAGCTAATGAGGTTGCAATAATAAGAACATGTATTTTATAATCTCGAAAAATTATAAAATTAGTTATATGGGTTTTCCAGGGAAACTTCAGGCAGGCATACGAGGTGACTTTTAGGTTTTGGTCAGTGTCTTGTAATTGAAAATAAAAAAAATATAAATAAAAATTAAATGATGTTTCTTGTACGATCTCTCTTATTTTATACAGAATTATAAGATACTTGAACTTAAAACTAATAGGGTTAGGAGCACATGTTAGGCACAAGTTAGGTTTTTTTTGGAAATGAGAAGCAGCCAATAATGCAATAATGCCAGACCATGGATAAAGAACATTGTACTTTAGATTCGGAAGAATCTTCTGTTCGGTAACGTGATGCATTGTATTTTTTAAAATATTTTTATAATTAAAAAAAGTAATTTTTTTGTTTTTTTACTAATATATGAAATCTTAAAACTGGTTTTTTAGCATGTTTGGAATTGATGAAATATTTTTTACTTGAAAATATATTAAAATAATATATTTTTAAAAAAATTAATAATTTTTTAAAAAAAATTTTAATAAAATACAATGTGAATGGCGTTACAAAACAGGATCTAAATGGTTGCAGTAAATGTTGCCATGGTGTCAGCATTATTTTATAAACTAAATGGTATGAAATTGTGAGAATTTCCTTTCTTTCCCTTGTGATTTGCCTTCAATGTTGTCGTTCAAAGTGGCTGTTCTTGACCCACTGCAATAAATTCAGGCAAAGGGTTACGGATGTGAGGGCACATCATCCAGACAAACATTTTCAACAACTCACTTATTACCATAAATGAGTCTTCACTTTATTTTTCTTTACGCCCGTGCCTGGCAAGAACAGTTTGTTCATAAATCCCAGTCAGATTAAAGGCGTTCAAACTTCGAAGTTTCCACTCGTGACCCATATATCGTTTCTCGGCAGAGCTAGGGCGTACGAGGCTTTCAAAATTAAATTTTTTTAGATATTTTTAATATGTTAATATTAAATTTTAAATTTTTTTTAAAATATTTTTTTTATAATTTTTCAATTAAAAAATACATTGTACCACCTTACTAAATAACCACTAAGTACTTTACTTCAATAAAATACTAGCGGTGTGCAGATATGTATTTTAGATTTTATTTGTTTTTATATTTTAAAAATATTTTTAAAAAAAATTGAATTTTTTTTTAAAATTTATTAGCTTCAAATTTATTTTTTTTAATATTTTCTGATCATTTTGATATATGTTAAAAAATAATTTTTTTAAAATAAAAAATATTATATTGATATATTTTTTAAAAAATACATTTTAAAAAATAATTATTATTACACTCTCAAACACCTCTTGCTACATGCATGAATCTAAAACTCATGCTAACCAGTTTTCCAAACTTGAAATTTCTTACAGTCAAATAACTTAAATGATATATAATCCAAGCTTGAATATATTCACATGTATAGAATCCTTCACGTATGATAAGAAAAACTCAAACAAACAATTCAATCTTAAATGATATTCAAAACCATGCAAGAAATTCATAAAAAAAACTCATTTTTAAAAGTTTAGACGTAGAGCATGACCATAACTTAATAATATTTTATAAAACCTTCAAAAATTATTGTCTCGTGAAGAGTACTTGTTTGAAACTTGATCAAAGAGAGAACTTAGTTTTCGTGTACAAAAAATAATCCAGGAGTTAAGACACAAACACATCAATATATAATTATATATATAAGAGAATATTAAGATGGAATCAGAAAATATTGTAATTTATAATTAAGATAAATTAATAAGAATGAAAATACTGCTTATTTTAATTTGTTATCATTTTATTGATTATTGAGAATTGCAATATTACAAGGAAATTATATACATAGTTTGGTTCGGTTAACACAACACTCCTAAATAATTTCATTCGGCTAACTTAGGCTAACGAAACACGTACGAACGTTTACTTGAACCTAAAACCTAAAATCTAAAAGTTATGACATATTATCAAGTTTGGTTAACCTACTTTTAAGGTATGATGATTTGTAAGGAAAAGGACTTTCTTGAGAGAGAGAGAGAGAGAGAGAGAGAGAGAGAGAGAGAGAGAGTCTCTTATTAATAATGTTGCATTATTTTTAATTATTCATTGTTTTACCAGTACGTACCAACTTGTAGCATTTGATTCTTCAGTACCGTAAAATTGGTCTAAATTTGCTCGCACATGTATAAAGGGAAGAAATCCCTTCTGCTTAAAAAATCGAAGAGAAGAAGAAGAAGAACAAAATCCACGACACCCATGTTGACAATGAACAGCTGAAGCTTATAATATCTCCGCAAATGTAACCAGAAAGCGTAACGTTGCAGGTTGCAATCACCTCTTTTAAAATGACGGTTATAGTTTAAAATGTTTTTTATTTAAAAATATATTAAAATATTTTTTTATATATTTTAAAAATAATATAACAAAACAATTTAAAAACATAAAAAATTATAATTAAAAAAAAACAATTAAATTTTAAAAGTACACGGCATTTGTTGGGAGAACAGTAGAAGTTGAACTCATGCATGAAATAAGAATATATAATAAAGTCCTTGCCACTGGACCAAGTGGCTGCTTATAAATTTATCTGAACTTCGTAGTTATTTGAAGAAATTGCAGGGTCAAGTTTTTCTCTGGTTTTAGATACACAATTTTCCATGGGCGACTCATGAGAACAGATTTGCTAGGGAAGACAAAGTTTATGTCAACACAAAAAAGGCTGCGTTGAATTTCTAAATAAAGTGTCCGTTTTAATTGGTATAGCGTTTGTTTGGGATTTTGATAATAACTGTGATTTAAAGTATTTTTTATTTAAAAATATATTAAAATAATATTTTTTATTTTTTAAAAACTATTTTTGAAATTAACACATCAAAACAATACAAAAATAGTAAAAAAAATAATTTTTAACAAATTTTTTAAAAATAATTTAAAGAAACGTCAACCGTTCTTTTAAACCAGTTCCAAGCTCTCTTAAACCAGTTCCAAGAGGTTAGAGTATCCTGCTTTGGTTACTTCATGATATTATAAGTATCTTAGGGTTTAAGAAGTGTTGAAATAAAATATTCCTTGCAATAGATATAATACTTAATTAATTTATATTCGTTAAAAATGTTTTTCTTTCCCAAGTACCAGCTCCTTTAATTCAAAATATATTAATTATAAGAGTTTCATGTAAATTGGTTAGATTTTAAGGATATAAATAATTATTTTACTGTGAAATTTATATTACCAAATGAATAGCATTTGATTTTTTAAGGTGACGTACTTACATAATTGTTGAACAATTAAATAATTTTTTGAGTAATTAATAAAATAAGTTCTTGGTACAACAAATGAAAGAAAATTGCTTTATAATACGGTTTCATCCACCAATTGCAAAACTCAAAGGGACTGTTTGGTTTGTCATTTATTTATTTAGTTTCAAATTAATATGTTTATGTTTTTGGATTATATTGATGTAAAAAATAAACTTTTAAAAAATAAAAAATATAAGGACTTTAAAACAGAAGTGCTGATCACGACAATTAGGTCAATCCTGGCACCTACAGGGCCTAAAAATGGTCACTAGAAACTGATCACGACAATTACTTGAATCATTCAAGTCAGGCAAGCCCCCACTTTCATTGTATCGGCACCCAGAACACGTCTGTGTCCTGTCTGGCTACAAGGGGTCTCCTACACAGACCCACTCTAGTCCCCAATAAATGACCAATGACCCACACGCTTTCATCAGAAAATACAGAAAGCTCGAGGTAAAGAACACGCATTCTCCGGCAGTGATGAGATGCAGGTTCATAATGCCCTGCCTAATCCTATCTGTGAGCAAACTAAACATGACGCGAAAAGATTAAAAGACATGAGGTGATCTAATGTTTAATCATATAAGATTAACTGGACTCTAGGGGTAAGAGAATTAATAAACTAGGTGAAAACTGGAAGTGAAGACATGAAAATCATAGCACACAACTCTCATTCAAAAGACAACAGCAAGCTAGGGCAACCACATCAAACACGGCATGATGAGTTAACAGGAGCTTTCAAATTGCGTTCAATATTCTACAACAACAAAGAAAGAAGCCGGGACACCCAAGAAAAACACAGAAGCGGAATGAGTTTTTCTTACTAAACATGACTTGCTTACAAGCATGCCTCAAAGGTGGCGGTGCCATCCTCTTCATTATCAAGCATCTGGACAACCTGGGCCACACCTTCAGCAATTTCCTTTCGAATGACACCATCAGGCATATCAAATGTTCGTCTTCTCATAGAAAGTGATTTACTGGCAGGCTGGGGGTCCACCACATCAAGCATTGCCTCCAGCTCATCCACCATTGACCGCTTTGCAGCTCGAACCATTAGATCAGCTCCCTACACAACACAACACATCAAATGCACATTAAAGAACCAATAGAAGTAAGGCGACGTTAGACAGGAACGGAGCTCCTTAGCTGCCGTCACCCCCACCACCAAAACCAACATATTCAGAAACTAACGGAGCTACTTAGCTGCCGTCACCCCCACCACCAAAACCAACATATTCAGAAAATGAGATGCGGGTATTTTAGATCTGTACAGCAACTAGTCTAACCATGAGATCCAAGATATCTAGCCATTCTCCTTTCCCCCCATTAAACTTGGACATCTAAGATCTAATTGGCATGACAATAGTAGTGAAAAAAGAGATGGTTCATATAATCATATTCGGTTATTGATCCTTGAGTATTGCAGACATGACTTACAAAAAACAGACTGGCTGCATAAGCAAAGTTCATCACAATCAGAATGGCACTCTTAATGCAAACTCAACAACAAATACATATTCTCTCGCGCCAAAATAATAATAATCATGATAAAACTAAAATTAAAACATCTAAATAAATGGTAGAAGAGACGCAACATAAGACCTCTCTCATGGGTCATCAAATGTAGTAAATCAGTTCATTACATTTTTTTAAACATGTCTTTTACACGAAACCTGATGAATTAGACATGGAAATATTACTTTAGCACCCCACACACACACACACACATATATATAGGAAACCTAATGAATTAGACATGGAAATATTACTTTAGCACCCCACACACACACACACACACACACACACACACACACACATATACAGAATGTGAGGAATTTAAATGAGCACAGAAGTTCAGTTCTTGACATCTAGATTTAAGAGCCGACAAGCATCACCATCAGTTTTAACAGGGAAAGACATAAAAAACAGGTAGAAATTGTTAACTTCCTCAATCAACTAGAATCAATTGTTGTGTTTCAACTCAAGTGTTATAAAAGGAGGGTGAGCCTTAGCCTATGTTTGATAATGTGGTGGGAGCAGCTACAACCACAAGCTCAGTTATTTGGTACAACTGCAAAAGCATCAACATAATAAATCTGCAATTGGTACATCAAGATAGTATAAAGCTGTATCATTTATGTGAAATCCTTGTACGAAATGAATGTAAAAAAGGTTAACAAATGTACTCCACCATACCTGTTTTCTAATAGCATTCATATAAACACTGAGACCCTCAAAGTTCATTCTTCTTCATTTTTTCTTTTCAAATGAGCAACCAGTAAACAGACTAAATCCCAATTTGAGGCCAGTAGAAAATTCAAGAAACTATTACCAAATAGGACCCGAGTGAATGAGGGCAAAACATGTTAAAATTAATCACTGGTAAAAAACAGAAGATGAAGACAAAGAACAGAATCATATGATCACACAGCAACCTACACCTGAGGAAAAGAAAGCCAACCAGATATGTTAGAGCATATCTAACTAATTGGGTCAATGATTGATGTAGTGGACCCGATCCATCCGATAATTTCTTCATAAAACTACTTATCCTTATTTCTGATTTGGTACTTGCTACTTTTTCCTTCAACATTAAGATTTGAACCTAGAACCTACCTAAACCACAGCCCATTCCATAAACATTTCAGCTAAAGAACTGAAAGTTATATCTTCAATTATATAGCCAATTAAGAAATTTAAGAACTGCTACATCAAGTTCAGCTCTCGGCCACTGAATTTCAATATGATCATTCTTGCTGGTTTTTACCACTCAACCTAACATCACAGAGCACCTGTCCCATCCAAGATCTATCAGACTGGACATCCATGTAAACTCTAGTAGCTCATATTCAAAATCGAGACAAATTAAAGCCTTCCAAAATTAGAGAAATTGCAGTTGAAACTTGCCAACACCAAGAAGCTGAAAGCAAATAATACATCTAGATGTAGCCAACGAAAACATGGTAGCACTGCACTTCACGAACCAAAATGTTATGTGCATGTTTTATCATCCCAGTTCCACAAGGTTATGGGAAGGACAAACTTGACCACCACATTTTCCATGTAATTAATATTGCAGCCAAAGGAATCAGAACCAAGCTATCTAGCAAGTTCATTTGCTTGTTACAGAACATACAAGACACTAGCCATGTGAAAAGCCAATATCAAAATCATAGGTGAGTATTGGTTGTTTAATACTACAATAGTTTCATTCAATCTTTGAACAAGAGGACATCTTTAGTGAGATTAAACAGCAGCTCTCACATTTTCCTAAACATGTGTGCCCCAACGTTTTAACATAATTTATCAAAACAAACAAACATGATCTATAAAATCCTTAATTCGATATACTCTTTCAGTACTAATCTTAATAGTCAAACATATGAAGATAGCTAAATACAACACGAGAATGGATGCAATCCAAAAGATTGTTGTAATAATTGATGCAAAACTACTACGTTGATAAAATTCTGGAAAACACAATGTAGCATGGGATTTCATAAAGGAAAAATCTTCCATGAAATCTATTCAGGTACTCAATCAAGCAATAACGGCAAATTACTAAAACCAAGCCTAGAAAACTTCAAACCAGTTCCAAGTCCAACAATTTAACGTCAACATCAACAGTAACCGTAAGTAATCATCTAAGCACATTTCAAGCAAATTGCAGAGCCTGTCATTTCAAATAAGCAAAACATGATTTACCTCAATGGCATCAACAGTAAGAAGCAGCACAATAATTTTCTCCGAAAACCTCTGCCTCTCCTCAGCATCACGCGCAACATGGCGCCTATATGAAAAGTTATTAAACAAAGCTCTAAGCTCCTTCAACTTAGCTTTTGCAATCGCCAACTCTCTAAGCGCACGAAGTGCCTGTGATCTCCGGATCAAATAAGCCCTAAATGTAATCTGAATCAACAATGCTGCATCCTGAGGCGACAATTCCTTCTTCTTCCCCTTCCTCTTCTCCACCACTCCAGCTCTCTTTGCAAATGCCTATAAGAACATACAATAAAAACGTGATCTTTTCAACTACTATTCTCGTTCAAGCACATTTAACTAACTTGAATGCAGGAAAACAGCACAGATTACCTGGCGCAAAACAACAGCTCCATGATCAGGGTAATCTTCGATTTCAACAAGACGCGTGGCGCACTGTCCTTTCTTCTCCTTAGCCTCTATCCTTTTCTCCTTCTCCTTCTCCTTCTCCTTCTCCTTCTCCTTCTCCTTCTCTTTCTTTTCTGATTTGCTACCCTCACCTGCAAATCCACTTGATGTTTCAAACGTATACTTCCGCGAGATAGGAATCTCTTCCTCTCCTTTTCCTTTAATCTCAGCAGTCCATTTATAATTCTTAATCTTCTCTTCTTTCTTCTTCTTCTCTTCTCCTCCTTTGATCTCTGCTGTCAGTTTATACTTCCTTTCTGTCACCGGTCCTTTAATCTCCGCTGTCCACGTGTACTTCCTCTCAGCACCACTACCGCCGTTGATCTTCGGGTTGACTAGCCTGTCAAGCTTTGACTCGAGCTCGCTGACGCGATCATGAAGAGTGTGCAAGCGCAAGTCAGTCTCAAATCGGTCGCGGATACTCTTGCTCGTGTAAAACGAGCGCGTTTTAACCAGATCAGTCAACGTATCAAAAACCTCGAAAGAGGTAGGCTTCGAGCACAAGAGATCGAAAGCAGCAAAACCGAGCTCCTCGGGTTCTTCAAAGGATGGAAAAACGAGTGATTTCGGAGTGAAAATGGAGGTTTCTCTGAGTAAGACGGGAGCATAGTGCGGCTCGAAGATTTCGATTCTTCTAAATCGGCTCATGAGTCGGGCGAGTTTTGAAGGCTTACTCGGTGAGTTGGGGGGGGAAGGGGGGGGGGGTAAAGTGGATGATAGAGTGAAGATGTTGGTGAGTAATTAAGGGAAATCCAGAGGACAAGAAGACAAGAGTGTGAGTTCAACGAGGAATTAGAAGGACATAAATGGGGGGGTAGTCAAAAGTAGATCATAAGGGTAAAATGGGGATTTTATTTTGATTGCGATGTTGGTCTGGATTTGATAGCGAGGATTAGTGGATAATAAGTCTCCATTAACGGTGCTAAATGACATCCTTTTTATGACATGTAGATTGTTGACTTTTTCCCACCAAATAACAAATAAATAATTTTATTTTAGCAATTCATTATAAATTATATCTATTATTACAGTAAAAACAACGTTTAGAATTTTGTTGAATTTATATTATTCTAATTTTTTTTTAAATTCATCAAGATTAAATTATTTTTTAAAAAATGATTCCAAGAATACATTATTTAAATGATTTTGCAGAGTTTTAAAAAATTAACTTGGACACAAGAAAGAAGTAAATAATTTATTTAGAATTTAATTGATGAGTTATTAATTACTTCATAAAATAATAGATGATATTTTATGTTGTATTTTAATTTTTTTATTTGAAAAGAAATTTCATTGTCAAGGAATTTAATTTTCAAGCTTTTTAAAACCCTCTAAATTAGTAGTAAAATCTTATATTTGAAATCATTTTGAATGCCAATAATTAAATTTTTAATAAAGTTTAATCTCTAAAAATGATACAAAAATAAATTAGAAGTCAACCCTTTTGATTTACCGTATTAAAAAAAATAATGTTAAAATTAATTTTTAAAAAATGCTCATCTACAATGATAATAATATAGAAAAAAAACTTTTTCTACTATTCTAAACAAGTAAATTCAACTTATTTATTGAAATTAAATTAAATTTAATTCAATTACAGTTGAGAGCTAGTTCAAAATAACAAGTTAGTATATATAATTAATTAAAATAGCAACACATCTCAATTATTCAAACTAAGAATAAATAAAACAAAACAAAGAGTGATAATCCTAAGTTTTTTTAAATGATAAAATGTGTGAAAGATATTAAACAATACGAAAAACTGCTATAAATTAACAAAGTGAATTCATCATTATCTAAAAATAGAATACTACAACCTAATTTTGCAATATTGCTAAACTTGATTCCAGTGTAATTTGTTTTATGTTCATATATATATAAATAATAAAATGATATAATTTTAAAGAAATTAAATGGAGTGTAAGTAATTATAAAAATGACATCTCATTAATTTATCACATTCATCCCTAAGATAACAACTAATATCTAGCGTAGGAGGTGTGTGCCTGCCCAATCACCTCTTGTCTACAAGATTAAACCGTTAATTAAATAGATTTCCAAGGTTTAAAACACGGTCGCCGCATATTAGAGGAGGATGAAAGTACAGAAGTGTCCATGACCTGATCAAAAAATTACGGGGACATGAGAATCTGGTAGTGCGATTACAGCACGGAGGAGCGCATCATGTGGGGTCCGAGAATTTGTGTCCTTTGTTATCGCACGTGATTTAAGGGCTTGGGCTCGGCTTTCTCTTTTCAAGAGGCTCCGATTGAAATTCTGTTTTTCGTAGTTTTCGGCCCGAGCATCTCCAATGAAGAAACTAAAGGGATAGCTAAAAATAAAAAATTAATATTTTAGTTTTTTTTTTGGTTTATTTTTCATACTTGGAAAAGCCAAACAATAAACTAAAATGCCTTTTCTTTCCCATAAAAGCTATTCCTACATATTTTTTAAAAAAGCCAAAACTAACAAAGTAGGGCCAACAAAAAAATAAACCAATTAAATCTAGCCATATAGAAAAAAAATAACATTAAAATCATTAAAAAAAATAAAACACTTATGGCTTTTTAAATGATTTTTTTCCATTAAAACATCCATGGTAAAAAAAACTATATTTATACTATTTAAAATGCTATTTTATTAATTTACATCTTTAAAATAGCATCTCCAATAGATGCTGTTACTACTATTTGGACTGGCAATGTAAATGTAAAACCAAAAAAGGAAAGATACTATAATTTTTTGAGCACATAAAAAGAAATAAAAAAGAAAGACAGAATCTGTGGCTGAATTTTGTCTGTTGATACACACCACATGCCAACAATATTATAAAACAGAGTTACGATCAACCGAATTTTACATCGAGAAAAGCGAGCAAGGAGCTGCAAACGAAGTCAAGGAAGAAGGCATCAATGGTAGAGTCACCATTCAAGCCAGAGATACTAAGAGGGAAGGTAGCTTTATTGACAGGAGGTGGCTCAGGAATCGGGTATGAGATATCTCTACAGCTTGGCAAACATGGAGCATCTATTGCCATCATGGGTCGACGTAAACATGTTGTTGACTCTGCTGTTTCCTCTCTTAACTCGCTTGGAATTCCTGTAAGTCTCTCTGATGATATCATCTGTTTGACCATCTGGGTTATCTTTATTTTGTTTCATTTCCGTGTGTATGGTGATTTTTTGAACTCTTGGATTTGTTTGGTTGCTGAGAAAGCACAGGAAAGGTCTAGGGAATTCCAGTTATTATTATTTATTTTTTGAAAAAAGGCTTCCTTTTTGGCCGGTCAACTGCTTGAAACGACTTCCCGTTTTGCTTGCAATGAGGAGTTTTATACTGAAACGACATGTTGTTTGGTAGGAAGACGATGATAGTCATATGCACTGTATATTATTAGAAGAGTGAATTCTTCAGTGCCTTTGAAAAATCCAAAGGGATTGAAGAAGCATGGAAACTAACTTGAACCGGATGTTTCAAACATTCGATTATGGAGGAGGGCATTGAATGCTGTTTACATACCTTTTCAATTCCTCTGAAGGCAATCTATTTCTCATGTTTAATTTAGCTGGATAATTGGTAGTATTAGGATCTGGTTTTGTCTGTGTAGAAGTGAAAACTTTTTTGTTATTGTGTACGTTGCAGGCAATAGGATTCGAGGGAGATGTTCGCAAGAGAGAAGATGCAATTAGAGTCGTGGAATCTACTTTCAAGCATTTTGGTAGGCTTGACATTCTTGTAAATGCTGCAGCTGGCAATTTTCTTGTTCCTTCCGAGGATTTATCCTCCAATGGATTCAGGACAGGTTGGTTTTTATTCTTAAGCACAAGCATAATCTGTGCAGTTGGTTTTGACTTTAAGAACTTCTTAAATATATTTTGGAGTTTGGTACGGTTATTTCAGCTGAATTTTAGATTGTTAAATTTTTTTCTAGTTATTTGACGAATTTAAGCTTAATAGTAGTGAAGATTGTATCGGTTGTTCCAATAATGTAACAGAAGTCTCATCTAGCCCATGAAAGGCTGGTCTTAGAGGAGCAAAGTTGAGTAACCCTTTTCTTCTTTTCTGCAGTAATGGATATAGACTCTGTTGGCACTTTCACAATGTGCCATGAAGCACTCAAGTATCTAAAGAGAGGGGGACTTGGGAAGGATCCATCTACAGCTGGCGGAACGATAATAAACATAAGTGCGACTCTGCATTATACAGCAACATGGTATCAAATCCATGTATCCGCTGCTAAGGTTAGTAAGTTAATTCTGTAAGTTATCAAGTTTATGCTCTAAAATGTGTATAAATATCTACCCAACGTTTTTTTTATTGGTGTCCAGGCAGCAGTTGATAGCATTACAAGAAACTTGGCATTGGAGTGGGGAACAGATTATGATATCAGAGTTAATGGGATTGCTCCAGGTCCTATTGGAGACACTGCAGGCATGAGTAAACTTGGACTTGAAGGGATATTGAGCAAAGCTATGGAGAAGATGCCTCTGTTTAAAGTGGGAGAGAAATGGGATATAGCCATGGCTGCCGTCTATCTTGCATCTGATGCAGGTTAGGGTTGCATATACTCTGTCTATTACTTGATCCTTTTGATGTAATTCTGTGCAATGTCTTACACTGCCCTTTACAAACACTATAACTAGCGTTGAAGAAAAGCTCAAGCACTCCTTTTCTACATAGGTTGTAAATGAGAATGTCTAGCTCTGATCACTTAGCACAAAGTTTTTTGTCCAGCAGGATCAATCAAGGACCTTGTAAAATAGTTAATTACCTAAAACGTCAAACTGTCAATTATAAATTAATTTAGAACAACAATTTATTTTGTATAAAGAATAAAGAATAAAACTCATATAATTAATACAAGCATCATATATAAAATATAAAAAAATTTAGAGTTAAATATACTGGTTATCTAGAATTATATTTTAAATCTGAAGGTGAGCTTTTGCGTTGCAATACAAATTTGAATTTCAAATCTTATAAAATTTAATCCAAAATTAAATAGATAAAAAAACAGAGAATATTTTAATTACTTAAGCTGTGACTTCTCCTTGTTTTCTTTTTTTGAAAAATGATACGTAGAGAGGAAGCTATGCTTATTATATTAATAAAAGACCTAAACATATTTAGTATACGAGATGTATATTTAAGATTTGAATTAGAAAATTTTATTAATTAGTGACATATAATTAACACATCTTACATACAACTCAATATTGTAATATTTTCAGCAGGGTCATTTCAATACATTTACCTTTAAAAATTTTAACTATCAACATGCATATATGGGTAGTATATTTTTGATGTTTATTTATTTATTTATTTATTTTTTATAATTGAGATACCCCTCAATATATGTCTAGCCCTACCAGCTGTTCAGTAACAATAATTTTGAAGCATCTTGCTTTCAAATTTAGGTAGTTTTCTTGCCACTACGATTCAGCAAGTAGCCGAGATATGGGGACTTGGTTTGCAACAGTTACAGAGGTTTAGTGCAAGAGTGGAGTTATCCAGGTTGTAGAGATGGTGGGAGGGAGAAAGCATAGCTTTCATGACTCTTGTTTATAGAAAGCTTGATACGTTAGAAGTTTAGAACGACCTGCTATGGTCTTATGCTATGACTTGATCTCTTATTTATTACCACTTTGTTTTCTTTTTTCAATTTTAGAAATCCCCAGCTACCATTTTGAGAAAAAGAAAGGTATCCTTTGCCACTTTCCGCAGGCAGATGGGTGTTCTCCTAAGTAGCTTTTGCAGTTGTGGAATAAAAAAAGTTATAAATTGTAGTTTTTTCATAACCAGGGTTTTAAGAGAGTTTTTAACAGAATCCATGTAAAACTGTAGTTGATGAAGTCCCAAAAACCCAAATAGCCTAGGAATAGGGCTCCTGAGTTAGATAATTGGTTAATCAATTGGTCTTAACAATCTTATCCATTCTCTCTAGCCAAGGTAGGTGTTTGGTAGACCAATGTGACTTGTGGCTAGTTCTCGTAAAAGGTCTCATTTGGTG
This sequence comes from Populus deltoides, assembly GCA_015852605.2. Lineage (NCBI taxonomy): Eukaryota > Viridiplantae > Streptophyta > Magnoliopsida > Malpighiales > Salicaceae > Populus > Populus deltoides. The sequence continues at coordinate 1,671,340 of CM027581.2, forward strand.
AAGGTGAGAACTCATTTTAGAGAAACTATATGAATATTCTAGAGAGAAACACTCTGAAAATATAAATGCAGTAGAGAATGAAGATTGTGAACCTTTGATTTGAAGGTTTCATGGTGTATTTATAGCCTATGAGTTTTGTGTTTTTGTGAAAAGGAGGGTCTGACGTGTAATTTTACCCTGATAATATTTAATGAGATAACATGTAATTTTACCTTGATAACATTTAATGAGGTATAAATATTCCTTACATCTATATTAATGTTTGATAGAAATATGGTGGGTCTGTGAAGGACTTTTATACACCTAAAAGGTATAGAGAAATTAGGGTTTAAGTTGTTATATGTAGCTAACCCCATAGAGATTGAGTTCTTCCCCTGAGTTAGACCCAAAAAAGGAGACATCCCATTGGGCGTGCCCCAGGTAGGATGGTCATCCTCTTAAACGTGCCAAGGAAGGATGGTCATTACCTTGGATTTTTTGAACTGTCAAGTCTAAGTGTCTTGAGTTTAACATGTTTTTCATATCCACGTTACCTTGAACTTAGTTAATTGCCAAGTCCAAATATATTGGGTTTGAAATATTTGCCAGATCCATGTTATCTTGGATTTGGTTGACTACCAAGTCCAAGTGCAATGGACTTGGCTGGCTGCCAAGTTCAAGTACGTTGGATCTAGCATGTTCGTCAGACTCACATTACCTCATTCACTTGGGCGTGCCAAGAAAGGATGGTCGTTACCTTAGACTTAGCTGACTGACAAGTCCAAGTGCCTTAGGTCTAGCATGTTCGCTAGGCTCACATTATCTCATTTCCTTGGATGTGTCAAGGGAGGATGATCATTCATTGGACGTGCTCAAGGGAGGATGATTGTTATCTTGGGGATTTGACTGACTGCAAAGTCCAAGTTCCTTAGGTCAGACATGTTCACCAAACTCACATTACTTCATTGATGTGTGCTTGTTTTCTAAAAAATTTATACTCGTAAATATTTTTTGATTTGATATTTTTTTGATAAAGATATATTGATAAAAATTTGATTCTCATTAGTGTTTTGATTAACCAAATAATTTTAAAACTGTGCAAAATACAGTTGCAACAACACTTTCCCACTCGGCCAATCAAACCCACCCTTAATCATTAACTCAAAGCATCCTAGTAGGGAGGAAGAATGCATCCATGCAAAATATGAATGTTTCATTTTTTTTCCATGATATAAACTTTTGAGGAGCTCTTTCGAGTTCATTACAATCAAAGATCTTATGAACACCTTTGTTGAACTTGAACCGCTTTATATATTTGCAATAAGTTAATCCGGAAATCATATAGCAATCCAAGTTATCACCGCCTACGTCATTGCCTTCCCAGTCTGATGCCTTTTGCTCCTCCGATTTCGTATGATTAAATTGCTGCATCTTTTGTGAGAAAGAATTCTGCCTGTCTTGTTTACTCAATTTTCTTATTGTACTTTTGAATAATGTTATGAATCATTTTAATGTTTAGGAAAATATGTCAATGGAACAACATTGGTTGTTGATGGGGGTGAATGGCTGAGCAAACCTCGTCATTTTCCTAAAGACGCAGTGAAGCAACTGTCCCGAGTGGTGGAGAAGAGGTCCAGGCACGCAGCGGCAGGAATTCCTCGGAGCAAGCTATAACCACCATCAGATAACAGGGAATTCAACTAGATTTCGTGCCAGAAGATTTATTCTTCTATCAGATCGCAAATTAAGCGCAGTCGCTACTTCCTATAAATGAAATAATTCTGTTTTAAGAAATCAAAGCATCGATAATACAGAATTTCAGACTGGTTTAGAAAGTTTTGAGGGAATTACATTACTAGTCTAGACTGTCATATTATGGCTTGGAAGTCACTCAACTCCAATCGATACCATGATGCCTTTTCTTAAACTACAAGAAACAAGAAATACCAAATAAACACACATGGTGAAATCATCCAGCACTAACCAAGAATCATTATCTTAATCTACTTCAGTTACAGTAAAACCTCAAACTCCTGCAGTACACCATGAAAGAAACAAAATCCATTAACACAAATGTACAAAACGCCATTTTTACCAGATCCCAAGAACCAAAAACAATTACAAAGAACCCCAGAAAAAACCTCAAGACAAAGCGTTAAAAAGATGAAAAAAAAAAAAACCCTTCACAGAGAGAATAAAGTGGAACCTTTTGAGGAACACCATGGGGAGAGACAATGATGTAAGATAGCTTAAATATGGTTTGTAGATCTCTTCTAAACATAACAAACTTAATTCCACAAAGACTTCTGCTTCTAAATAGCAGTGACATGCAGTTGAATACACGACCATTTCCCCCCACTCACCCTTGTATAGTCATTGAAAATATACAGGGTGAAGGGGAAAAGGCCTCCACTTCTAAGATGTTCAAAAGAAGTCCCACCTCACAACTAAAACAAGATCCAAAACTAAAAAGAATCCAAGAAAAAGAGGGCAAAAGAAAGAAAATGCCGTTATCAAGCTTCAAGATGAATTTGTTTAAATCTTTAAACATGGGGCATCGATCAAAGCTTAGTTCTGTCCTTATAGTCATAAGGACATGATACTGACATCAACGAACGATGAAAGTGGAATAGTGAACTAAACATTTACCAAGTCCTCGGACTTTTCCATGTCAAGGAATCAAATATTATCAGTTAATCATCAACAAGCCAATCACAGGACCGCCAACAAGTCAAGCTAGTGTAAAACTTGTAATGACTAAATCCAAAAAATGGAAATTCCAACCCTGAAAGTGACAAGCATAACCTGTTTCTTATTGCGACCATCAACTGAACACAAGCCATTAATTCAAACACGAAACTATAAGCCACAAAGTATCAACTATATATCATACTAAAGCAACACAACCAATAAATAAAATTAATCAGGAACTGTGGTAAGCAATGTCAACCAGTGGAATAAAGAACATCGTATCATCGTTGAATTGACAGTCTGATACACATTCTCAAAGAAAAGGAGACCAATTTAAACAAGTTTCCACACAACCATCTCAAAGATTACATACATAACAGCTTACTAATGATGCCAATTCTGTCTTCCTCTGTGTTTCCACCAGCTCAGGCATCCAAGTTCTCCATCTGAATGCTGCTTTTCAAAGGCACATACTCTCCAAGATACCCACCAAGATGCTCATGTAAGGCAGTCTTATCAATCCCTTGATGATGATAACTCTTGCAAACATAATAAAACACACTTTGCACCAACAATCCCACCAAATTCACAATCACCAAAGCCCCAACCAAGAAACCACCAACAACAATCCTTGTAAACACTCCATATTTATCTCCACCATGAACCACAACAGTTGCAAAAACCACAGAAACCGATCCACAAATAGACAAATACCCAAAAACAAGAACACCGGCCACTCGAATCTTCCCTTTCAACAACTCGTAACTCTTTTTCATAGCAACAAGACCATAAACTGGCTCCAAGACAGAAACCACACTAGCCAAATGCCAAAGTGCAGTTATATAAACATGAACAACCAAGAAAAGCACACCAATCACCATCAAGGAGAACAAAACCAAGAGGGTGTTCTGAATATCAATACCAACAATCAAAATCACCAAGAAGAGCAAGAAAACAGAATTATAAACCAACATCAACAAACAAACCCACAAGAAAGTGATAAACAAACGCTTAAAAACTTGAGGGATAGCAGACGTGGTAGAGGAAAAAGAAACAGGCTTTGAAGTGTAAAGAGAAGCAACAGTGAAAACAACAGCAGCAGTTGATAGAAGAGAGAAGGCAAACAAAAAAGATTAAATAAAAGAATTGAAAAACCAAAAGAAGGGTCCATTGATGAGTGTTTTGGCTTGATGGGTGATCTTGAATTTGGTCTAATAGAGGATGAGTAAAAAAGAGAATGCGCTAAGATTGCAAAAGATAAAGGAAAGATTAAAGCAACGGTGATTAGCTGAAAAGTTTTTGGTGATTGTTTTGGGATTGAAATAGATTCCTTTAAGATTTCTGGTATTGTCAAGAATTGTAGCTCTTCTGTTGCAAGATCCATGTCGGGCTTCTTCTCTGTTTCTTGAAAGAAAGATCAAAGCTTTTAGAGAGTGAGACAGACGGTGGAGGAGGTTGAAGAGATGTGTCGGTGATGACGGGTTCTGGAAATTTGCGAAGCGATCGAAGGAAGGAAGGTAGCTGAATTTTTTTTAATTTCTTTTATTGGATTTGGTGAATTTGGAATTTTTATTGTTCTTTTTGTTTGGTTTTGATTCATACACAGGGTAGATCTGGTGCAGTAAAAGAGATGTGATCATGTTTTGACATGTGAACTAGCATTTGCCTTCTTTTTTTCGCCCGAGTTTGATGACATTAAATTAATTTTTCCCAGTTTAAAAACTAATCGATTCGAGGCGATTAATTCGAAAAAATAATTTCAAAATGATTTTTTTTATAGAAAGTTAACAGATTTTTAGATCAGTTTTACTTGAATTAGTTAGGTACTGGATTAAATTTAAGTCTTTGATCCTGTCTGGACCATTCTAAACCTTTGTCTAGATTAGTTTGAGTTTTATAATTATATTTTTCTATTAAATAATTTAAAAATATTAAAAAAAATACTTTAGAAAACCCGAACTCCAAGGTAAAATAATATATAAGCGAGGATCATGGATACCAAGCGAGTTTCTACCTTTTTTCACGTATGGACCCTTAGTTCTCACATATTTAATGCGTATTATGAACTCCATGCCACATTAACTTAAGAAGATATATGAGAGTATAATAATAATTATTTTTAAAAATATATTAAAATAATATATATATTTTTAATTTTATTTTTAATATTATCTCATCAAAATAATTTTAAATAATGTTTTAAGCATTTTTAGAGGCTAAAATCACCAGACCGGTATCCAATTTTTTAGGGTGTGTTTGGGACTCAAAAATTTTGAATTTTTTTTATTTAAAATAATTTTTTTTATGTTTTTAGATTATATGTTAATGTAAAAAATAATTTTTAAAAATAAAATAATTTTTTTAATATATTTTTAAATAAAAAAATATTTTAAATCACCACTATTACAATAATCACAAATAAATTCTTACTACGATCACATTGAGTTATAAAAAAAAATCCTTGTTAGCACCAAAATATATATATATATATATATATATATATATATATATATATATATATATTATATTCGCAAGCCTAATCAAGTTCTTAGCTCAGTTTGGATTCACCACTTAAATTCTCAACAACATTAATTTGAAATTTTGAAGAGGAAAGACTAACAAATAACTTTATCATTAACCATTTATATTCATAATCATGTTTATAATCATGTTTAAGTTAAATGACTTCTCCTAATTCTTTGAGATATATTAATAATACCATATATGTAATTGCTTGTGAGATGTGATTTGTATACCAATTTGATTAGAAGAGAATCATTTTTTTTTCTTGAAGTGAGAGAATTGTTGCAATTTTCACACAATTTTTCAACATCTAATCGATTTCGTTTCGAAGAAAGAAAATAAAATTAATTCATTGTGTACGTATTTTGTTGGGCTTTTTGTATGTATTTCAAAATTTAGCCCTATGCCCCTGTTTCTTGTATACGGTCTGTCGAGTCCACGTATCCATTCTTCTGGCCCCTGTCGATCCTCGGCCGGCTGGCAGGTTGCCACCGGCAAGGCAAGTGTGATATAGTTAAGGGTAAGAGTGAAATACTATTTTAAAACAAACACCTTAATTAATTTTTTCTATTTCTAAAAATTTGTTGCAGCCATCACTCTCAACTTTGCTTTAATGATAACAAAATAATCATTAGTTATCAACACAACAACTATGGAAATTAGCCCAAGGAGAAGAGGTTGAAATACAGTACATAGACAGTATCTTGCAGATCTTGGATGTGTATAATTAGAAGTTTATGCACGCAGTGTGGAATCTGCAGAATTGTATTAGTAAGGTTTGATTATAATACACATTTATCTCTGCAACGTTCATGTCTCCAACGTTAATTAGCCCTCAAACCCAATCCATGCAAGCGCGTTAACCTTGATTTGGGCCTGAAGGAACTTTTGGGTGGGGAGATTGATAGCACGTGAAAAGAAATGTGGGATTACCAGAAGAGTGGATTCTCTCCGGCGAGGTCAGCAATGGTATCTTCTTGGCCAAGAAGTTTTAGGATTGGAGTAGCAAATATGCAAACGAGCAAGAGGAGTACGCGAGTCATCATCCATAAGATGATCCATGCATGTTCTTTGCAAGTAAATACCAACATGTCGACTTGACCAGCACCAAAAGAGAAGCTGGTGCCAATGACAGAAAGGGAAATGGAAACGGCAGAGAGGTGAATGTTTCCAAAATGGCCAACAAATATAGGGCTAACAAGTTTCTACCATGATGACAGATTATATTAAAGGCTATTGGACCTGCAAACTTCCACAACTTGACAGTCTCTTCGCAGAACACAGACTTCATGGCTTTGAATTTCCTGGACGGCAAGTAGTCTCCTCCAGCCTCATCAGCTGATGATTTATTAATCAGAAATGTTGTCTGCATGGACAATTGGACATGGTCAGTCAGTAAAGGTTTCTGAGCCTCTCAGGTTCAGCAAATGTCTGTGCTGCAGTCCACAGTAAACAAAAATGTCTTCTATTTTATGAAATTAACATATGGTAGCTCCATTAGAAGATATTGTATACACCTATAAACATAGATAAATCATTACCTTAATATGAATGTCTATTCTAGATGGAGATGCATTACGGTTTATCATATCTTTAATACTTATATTGTAAAGGATCGTTCAAGATTAGACTTATAACCTTAGAACTTGGTAATGCCTAAGTTTTTTGGGTTTGACATGTTCACAAAACCTGTGTTTCCTTAGATTTGGTTGACTGATAAATCCAAGCTCTTTGGATTTGACATGTTCGTTAAACCAAGTTTTTTGAGTCAATTTCTCATCAAACTTTTCAAACTCTTATGCAGCAATATAGACCCTACCAAACTCAACCATTTCTCTTTCTATTCACTCGTGTTTGCCTAGCAACTAAGTGTTTTTTCTTATCTAGAGGTTTCTCCATACTTTTCTCTGTTACGAGATAAGCGGAACAAATAAGTAAAAAAGATGCATGTATACAAGCACACAAATTATTACAGGAACCAATCCAAACCTTTATTAATCTCAACAGCAAAGAAAATACATAATTTATATGTGTATATGCCATGCACAAAAATCACATGCTATACACAAAACTAGTATATTATACACTTAAATTGGCATTTTCTACACAACCAAGGCTCTCCAACTTATTTATAAACAAACATATGAAAGGTTACAAAGTATAAAACTACGTACCATCCCTATATTTTAAGAAATAGAGGGGTACTTTCCCCTCATGTTTTCATGAACTTGGTGGGTGATTTTGACATATGACTCTATAATCTTAGTGTTTTGAGAAGTAATCCCATTTATGCTTTTATATTCAGCAGCTATGCCTCTATGATTTGGACACTCATTTCTCTCATAAAGTCATGTTCTCATGAAATTAGTAAGTGATTTTAACCTATGATCTCATCATTTTAATGTCTTGAGAAGCAATCTCAGCCATTCTCTCTCTCTCTCTATCAACATTTGATATTGGAATTTTGATCGTGGAACATGTGCATCAATCGTCCTGACTTGAGTTAATTTCATAATATTGAGTTTTGTTTACTAGCTTTTATAATAGATGTTAGATCTAGTTAAAGGACTAATCGAAAAAGGATTTCAGCAAATGAATTATGAGGTAAATATTTGTCAATTGTTTTTTTTTTATTAAAATGATATATTTTTTAAATTTTTCTTAAATCTTGATATTGATACGAATTCGATGAAGTCTTCAAATTTATTTGTCAGTATCTTTTTTTGTTTAACTTAAAACTTGATCTAAATTAGATTTTGGGTTGTGAATTTTATGGGTCGATGAAATTTTGATTAAGGTTTATATCACAAGATTTAATAATTAAGGTTTCATATTTTTCATAACTGAATTGCAAATGAAAACGAAATTTTGATTTTGCCATTTTCTTCTTTCTTTCTGCAAGAATAAATAGAAAGAGGGTGGTAATATGACTATGCTGAGATCTTTCAACCTACATGTAAAACCTTGTGTCTGGTTTTTAAAAAAAGAGAAAAATTCTGATAAATATTTCCCTTGCTAACAATTCCATATAACTAAGCTTTTGCTTCCAATTAATCAAGTTTCACTCACACTCAAAAAAAGAAAAAAAATCTATATGGAAATTAAAAATAAAATATATATCATGATAAGCTCCATGCTAATGTGCGTCTTAGCATCCTAACTTTTTCCTGCCCACTTCCTCTTTTCATGCAAATACAGAACCTATCTGCACAAAACATAATCCAATAAATTTAATTAAGTATATATGTCCAAGAAATTAAGAATAAATAGATTAGTGCACGCTTTGTATGTTACCATATATAATTGGAGGGATCAGGGATGGAGAGACTGAAATCTTGAAGGTTAGGCTGTGTAGGCTGGACACGGTAAGGCTGGAACTGTGGAGGGAGTGGAGCAAGCTGAAGTAGACTACTAATTGGCTGATCTTCATCAGAAAACTGAAACTGCTCGAGCATTCGTTGCTGTTCCATTGGCTTCACCATTGCTGCAGCTGCCTGTTGTTGCTCCAACATAGCAACATGATGCTGCATCCCAATGCCAAAAGAAAGTGTGATATATCTGACATTGCTAGTCACTCAAGTGATTCATGTATAAATTCATCGAAAACTAGAGTTGATGAATCAAAATTAAAGATTTTTCTTCCATGCTTAAAAATATATTATCGGATCAAACTATATAGATAAAAGACAATATTGTAAGAGAAAAAAAATGATTTACTTACCAGATGGTACTGTAGTTGTTGATTTTCCTCCTCCAACATTTTCTCCTAACACAAGAAAGTTTTTTTGCAAGTGATACAAGAAAATAACAAAGTTTTCATTGGAAGATATAGATGATAAACGATTTACCTTTCTTCGCAGATTGTCCACCTGCTGTTGCAAAAGCTCAAGCTGCATTCCAAATATAAAGAGAATTTTGATTTTGGAACTTTGAGACATCTTTCTAGGACTCGGATGTTTACATGCAGAAAAAGCTTGATGGATCTGGGTGATCGACTTGGATAATAACGAATCAAAATCAATAAAATTCTTTAACAATTTTGAGGTACCAGGCATGAATTATTGACTTGCATATTTTGTTTTTTTCCCATTTGTTTCGCCTGGTTTTATTAGCTCATACTTTTGCATATTCTTGGCCTAGTATATGTTGTCATTGCTTGATAAAGCATTAAAAAATGCCTTTAATTCTGTTTCCAATCAAGAGATCATCAAAATCTTCAACTTAGCATCATAATTATTATAATTATCAGACCCAGCCAAAGACCTAATTCACAAGTTTTATGACTCAATCTGGTTCACTCTTCAAATCATTGCAATGAAACCCATGCCAAGTTATAAACTTGACCCGTCAGCCCGAGTTAGGTTCTAGGTCGACAGATTATAAACTTTATTTATCAGCACGAGTTGAGTTTAATAATTATGCTAGGCATGTATTATTATTGTTGAATGATTGGAAGAGTACGGTAAAACGAATTAATACCTTCTGAGCTCGAACTTTGTTAACCGAGCACTCTAGCTGCTTTTCAAGTTCGACCAAACCCTCATGGTGCAAGGAACTCAGGTTTTCGCCTTTGTAGCATCGAACGCTCAACTGAAGATCATCCGTCTCTTTCCTGATTCTTTTCGATTCCTTCTGAATTTGTTCCTAAAATATTAAAGATCAAAACATCTCAACCTTAATCTGGTTAATAGAGACATATCGATAAGGTAAAGGGAAGGTTTGTACCCAGTCATTGCTTTCTAGAACACGCATTCCTTTCGAAATCTCATACCTTCGGATGATGTGTGGTATGCTGCATGTGTCAAATATAAAATGATGATAGTTTTTATTAGCTCAGTAAAATATGTTTTCATCAAACAGAACAAGACTATATTCATATGCGCGCAAAGGTAACAACTTTCTTAGAATTCCTTGCAAAAAAAGCTTTTAGAATCCAACAGATACACAAATAAGGAATCTACTCTACAATTACCATTTGGGGCTTGCTAAGTCCTAAATTATGTAGAAATTAATTACAAGACAGAATTAAACATAAGTCATATTACACTTGTGGCAAGGCAGAGATGATCATCATGAAGCTGTGCTTTATATATATAGTGATATGTATGGACCTATAGTAACTTGGAGGTAGAAGATTGAGAGTCAAGGATGGCCAAATGTTGGACCTTGCTGAGGCTAAAGGAGCTAACAAGAAAACTTATCAATTAAGACAAATTGTTATCAGCACTGGAAAGAGCACTTTAAGGGTTAAAAAAAGAAACAAAAGGCGGCAAAACATATGATGAAAACATGATAAAACAGCATGAAAGTCAACATTTTCATAGAAAATATTATTCATCTCATCGTAAAAGTTATATCATCAAAGAACTCATTTTTGCTCCAAGAAATCATTAGCTGATACCCCCTTATATCCATTAACGATTTAGATAGACACAAATTAAATCATTTATTAATGGAATTTGTTAAATTTAATGGTATAGCATTATGGTCATTTTTGTTTTTTCTCTTCTTTACCTGGACGACTCATTGCAGAATTCATAAAGCTTCCCATTGCTCGAGAAGATGATGAGTCCTATTTCAGCATCACAGAGCACAGAGAGCTCATGGGTCTTCTTGAAAAGCCCTCCTCTGCGTTTGGAAAATGTGACTTGCCTGGCTGTGCGGTTCTCAATCCTATTTATTGCTATCTTTCCTCTTCCCATTTTTCAAAGTGTCCTCTTCTCTTGTTAGGAGAATACTATGAAAAGGAAATCCTATCCTCTCTGGTATACCTCACTCAATTTCCTGGTAATGTCAAAAGGAAAAAAACACATAAAAATTTAGCACTACTAAAAACTGCTTGATGGCAAAGAAATAATGGGTTATGATTTAGGGAAAAAATGTTAACTAGGATGCATGCTATATGTGCAGTACTTAAAACTATTAAATGAAGAACTAATTGTAATGAGAAGTGCAAAACTTAGTTTCTAAAATCCCTAAAGATGACAGTGAGTGTTTATGGTAGCAGATGGAAGAGATCAGAAAATCAGAGAGGTAGAGGAGGAGGAGGAAAACTTTTGTTTCTTTCTCTTACCTTTATTTTATCGTCTATGCTTCCTTAACTTCAAGTTCGATCAACTTTATAAATAGGCCATGCTATAACCTTCCCCAGTCTTCCATTGCTTTCTCATGGACTGGCACAGAAAAACAAAATTATGACGGCATGTTGTGATTTGTGACTGTTAACTACTCCAGCGCTGTCATGCATGCGACCTTAGCTTTTGGAATTTGCCAAATTAGGGAAGGTCTAAGTTTTGAATGAACACAAGCATGCTTGCCATGTAAAGAAACCCTATTCCCCGTGGAAAAAACAAGGTGCGTGTAACCCTGGCAAATGCCTGGCAAAAATCAGAGCACTCGTTTCCATCACTTAGAACCCGTTTGACTGCGCTGCAAATGCCATGGTTCAAAATCAAGACTTTTTATTTAAATCATAATTTAAATGTAATTAATGGCACAGAACTTTCTTGCACAATCCTCCCATGCTTGTTTTCTTGTGGGTGTGGTCAGTGAAGATTGTCCTAATTATTATTTTTGTTTGCTACAACTCGATAACCCCAACTCTCTAATTAGTAATTAATCTACTACTTTGCCATGAAAGGAGAAACCGCCCTAGAATTTTAGCCTCGCTTTTGACCTTTGAACATGGCTGGATTATCAAAATAAGAAAGAAAAAAGAAAACGCGTTAACATTTCGAGAGACAACAAGAATATCATCCTCCTTATAAAACCAGATTCGTGCACTATTATCTGAACGTGTTCATGAAGCTATGAAAAAACCTTCATAAAAAATAATAATTTTTAATGATCAATAAGTTTTGAGCCTCAGTTATACCTATAAAATAAGTTTTTTATGGATATAAAGACACTCTGATTTAAATCAATATCTAATATTTTTCTCAAGTGATAAGAATATTGTAAAAACTAAAGAATATGAAAATAATATGTTTTATGTGTAAAAAAAACATGTGTTTAATGTCTTGTTGAATGTGTTTTATATAGTAGCGAATATCAAGTATAATATAGTGTTCTTCAAATGAATAAACACTCGTTGTTTAATGGTATCCGGTACTCAAAACTAACATAATTTTTTATTTAATATTAGATTAAATTAAAATTTTACAAGCATGTTCTACAAGTTTGGTTTCTTATAAAATAGTTAGATAGTGTCAAAAAATCATTTTAACTCAATAATTTAAACTGTTAGGTGATATCCAATACATAATTTATATTATTTTTTAACAGATAATGCATACTTGTCGATATTATTTTCACATTCAAATCTAACTTGAAAGTGATCCTTTTATAATTTAATTTTTTTGTTATTTACTAGTTGATGTTAATTTAATTTACTATTTAAACAATTCTGTGGTACATAACTTTTTTATTGATGTTCAGAATCTATCAAATTAGAGTTTTCTTCGCTGTTTGGATATAATTTTATAATTCGTAGGACTCTAATTTCTTTCATTTCCTTACTCGTTACGCCAAATTCATGAGTTTGAGTTGTATCTAATTAATCTTAGCCTATACATTGAATAATCGTTCACACACATATATGTATAGCTGGTATTCTTTCAGCCTGAACGCACAATTATGTATTCATGGACTTGAGTTAAGGAGGCATAAAGGCCACCCTGCAAAGATGGAACCAGAGCCACAGTAGGCCTAGCTAGGTCCTTAACTAATGGAAAACTATATTTTTTTTTTACGTGTATATATTTTCTTACAATTAATTTGATTTATTTTCAAGGATAAGTAATTTACAAATGGAAGACTACTGTAAAGCCATCATTGACCGAATCAGACCATCCAGAGAAAAGAAGCTTATGAACATATTGGTTGTCTAAAATTAGAAGCAGTTTTACGTCCACTTCAACTTGTTCCAGCTCTCACATGGTCCTCGATCGCGCGCGCACTGATTTGGGTTGGGAGTCATATGTGAAAAAGAAGATGTTCAAGTTCAGGGAGAGAGGAAGACACGAAGCTGTTTATTTTTGTATTTAAAAGTTTGATTGTGTTTAAAATTATATTTAAGTGCGTTTGATTTGAAAAATTATTAAATTATATATTTTAGTAATTTTAGATTGTTTTGGTGTGATGATATTAAGAAAATAAAATATTTTTATTTTAAATATTTTACATTACAGTTTCAAATATTCATTTAAAGTGAAAGAATAAAAAGCAAAAAGAATGTTACCATGGATGCATCAGGCATGCTAAATTCCTGATTCTACGATTCAGGGATTTTGTGGGCTTCATCAAATAGTTGCTGTGGTATTTATGGCCTTTTTATTTTTGTTTTTATTTTTATTAACAAGTGTTCGAGTCATGTGAATATATATATATATATATATATATGTGATTCTCGAGCTTCCGAAGGTACTCGATCCTATCCGAACCCCTAGCTACACAAGCCACGGCATGATCCCGAACCAAACCACCTGCAGATAATCGCTTTACATGGTGCTGATTTGATTGTTAGTGTTTATTTTTAAAAGTATTTTTTATTTTAAAATATAAAAATAATATATATATATTTAAAATAATTTTAATATTAATATATTAAAATAAAAAAAAATTTAAGTAAAAAGATTTAAAAAATCACAAAAAAAAACTTATAACTTCAAACAACCTACCCGCATGAACGATGCATCTATTTTCATGACAATCACGTAATAAAATGACAAGGCACCTATTTTCATTACAATTACAATACAGGACGATACACTTAACAACCAAATAAAAGAATTTAATATTTTTTTTCCCTATAATTAACGATGTGTATCAGTTTAAATGATTCAATTTAGATTAAAAAATCAATTAAATGTTTTGAATTATAAAATCATTCAATTCAATTAATTTTATAAATATTTTGAATAATTCCATTAATTTTGAATTAATCTACCCATCTCTGTTTATAATCCATAAAACAAATTATGGACTGCAAAACATGTTGCTTGGCCCATAGGCTATATTAAAAACCCCAAAAACTTCCAGAATAATTGGGCCACGTTTTAATTATGAGCCCAAACCCATTACGAAAACCCACTATAAAATAAAACCCAATTCGTTTTCTCTCCTTCTTCCTGTTTACTTTCGATCTGTCACTCCCCGAAACAAAACCCAAGCACATCATATCTCCCTCCGCTTCAATTTCGGGTAACTCAATTTTATCTCCACCGTCTGATCTCTCTCTCGACATCAAATCCGGCATTGATCCATCGAATTTCAATTCAATATCTCATAACGCAAATCAGATCTGAGATTTTAAAACTTTGAACATTTAATTTTCTTTCGTTTTCTCGGTAACCAAACAGACCTGTCTGGTGATCTCGCCGTTCATTTAGATCTGAATTTTGCGATTCTTTAATCGCGTAGATCTGTGGAATTTAAATTCTGATTAATTTAATTTTGTTTTGTAGGCGTTCATTTCTGTGTCAGTATATCAAGATGGTAAGATAGTCTCTCTCTCTGTAATATAATTTAATTATGAGGTTTTTTTTTTTAAAAAAAAAATTGGTTTTGATTTCGGTTTTAATTTGTAACGTAGGTTGTGCTCGCGGCTTCTATAGTGAGCAAGAATGGTAAAGGTGAGTTCCTTGTGCTATTTCTTTTTAGCAATTTTTTTTATAATTTCGAATGCAATTAGTTAACAATGTTTATTGTGTTTTATTTTAATCTGAATTAACTTTCATTTTTATATTGCATGTAAATCTGTAAACCTCGCGTCACATGATAATGTTTTTATTAACAGTTGTAAATTGGCTATGCAAATCTCCGGAATTACAATTCGACATGCATCTTTCTGTTTAGATTTGAGTTTTCATGGGTCCTGTTTGGATCCATGATTGGGAGTCTTATCATGTGGGACCCACTAATGCTCAAATATAAGCAGAATGCGGAAAAAATGTTAGTGTTGGAGGTTCTTCCATTTGTTGAGCTCGATAACCTTGGATTTGATTTGGTTTTATTATTATTAACTGTGTTGTTGTAGTGAGGCATTTTTTGTTTTGTTGCTTTGCTTGATGCCTTTTGAGTTTCCTTGCAGTGCTTGTTTCGAGACAGTTTGTGGACATGTCTCGGATTAGAATTGAGGGCCTTCTTGCTGCTTTTCCCAAGTTGATAGGGATTGGAAAGCAACATACTTATGTTGAGACTGAGAATGTGCGTTATGTTTACCAGCCAATAGAGGCTTTGTACTTACTGCTTGTGACAAATAAACAGAGCAACATTCTTGATGATTTGGAGACTCTGAGGCTTCTCTCAAAATTGGTATTTATTTCTTATGTTTGTCTCTTTTATTTTGGCAGTTTCATATTCTTATATTGGGACTTTAAATTGTTCTATACTCTATAATGGGTGCTCAGGAATCTGGTTGGCTTCTGGCTATCCCCCTTCATTTTGTGCACCTATGGTCATCTCTGACATGTTTCTCTATCTTGTGATGTTTGTGCTATTCTTACGTGATTTGAAAAACTTTGAATCATGAGTTACTTTCTATAAGATTCATTTCATTAAAGTACATTTAGAGGCTTTAAGTTGATTCCTTAAGTGTGCTTCTAGGTACCTGAATATGCCATGTCTCTTGATGAAGAGGGGATTTGTCAGACAGCTTTTGAGCTGATCTTTGCGTTTGATGAGGTTATCTCTCTTGGGCACAAGGAAAATGTTACTGTTGCCCAGGTTAAGCAGTACTGTGAGATGGAGAGTCATGAAGAGAAATTGCACAAGCTGCTATTGCAGAATAAGATTGATGAGACCAAGCGTCGTATGAAGGAAGAAGCTAGTAAGATTGACCAAATGAAGGTATTTGTGTATAGCTACACAGAATATCTGAAGAATATTTATGTGCTGCATAAAGCACTATCAACATCTCTTAATTTATTTATTTATTTAATTTTTGCAGATTGAAAAGAACAGAGGTAATAAAGGAGGATTTATGTCTTCAATGGGCTCTGGACGAATTGAGAGCAGCTTTAGTGATATGAGCATTTCCAGTGGTGGAGGAGGTGGTTTTGGAAGTGGCTCTGGGTTTGGATTAACCAATGATATTGACTCATTTGCCAGCAAGTCTAAAGGTTTATTTCTGTTTTTTTAGGCCACCTATATCCGTTGTAGCTTCTAATTTTTTGATAACTAGAAGATTAGGTTTATGTCTGTTAGATACCTAATTTTTATAACTATGATTTGTAGTATTTTTCAAGTTTTTAGAAATTGTGGTTCACCCTTGAACTTCTTGACCAGGTTTGAAACTCCTTAACCATGAGTTTATATATCTTCATCTATTTAATTCCATTAGCTGCAACCTAATTTTGAGCATATTATTGTAAATGTCTCGGAAAAATATGGTTCAAGCATCGGGGAGTGTGCTTTTAATTTAATTTATCTATCTGGCATCACTAGGTCGTCAACCTTCATCTGCCACTGCTCCTCCTAAAGGCCTTGGCATGAAACTCGGCAAAAACCAAAGGGCGAACCAGTTTTTGGAATCCTTGAAAGCAGAAGGTGAAATGATTGTTGAAGATGCACAGCCATCAAAGTTAAGTTCTCATATAGCAGCAGCTCACCAACCAACTGATCCTGTTACTTTGACTGCTGAGGAGAAACTCAATGTCACTCTAAAACGGGATGGTGGAATGAGTAACTTTGATGTTCAAGGGCAATTATCACTTCAAATTCTTAACCCAGAAGATGGGCTCATCCAAGTTCAGGTTCATCATCTCTTTCTCTCTGGCACTCTCTTTCTGTGTGTGTGCATGGCTGCATGCGCATGTGGCCATGCATGATTTAGGTAACAATAAATAATAATAAAAAAAACTGTAATTGAATGCGAAAAGAATGTCTTACGTTTCATCAAGTGAGAGATAACTTGGCATCCATGACTTCACGGTGAAATTTCATGACCATCATCTCATATCTGTGAGCAAAAGGGTTTCTACCATCTTCTTCCATTTGCTACCGTTTCGTATCAAAATGCTCATCTTTCCACATCAGCCACATCATGTACATAAAGATGTGAAATGCTTGCGCTTAATCTAATGAAGTTGTTCCTTGATTTTTTCAGTATTATCTGTGGCTATGTCGGACATTGCTGAAGGGTTGGACCTTTTATAATAAATCACACTGTCCCATCTCATGGATAAACTTCTTATGAATAGATTGTTTCTATGTCTAATAATAGACGCTTGACATTTACAGATTACTAGAATTTGATACCCTTTGATGACACTATCAAAATATTGAGTAGGAAGTGTATATGTGGCTTTGGTTTTGAAGTTATTGCAGTAGCTTTTATGCTTGGTATTATCTACATTATGATGCCTGGTTTATTTTGCAGATTGAAGCTGGGGGGAATCCAGGCGTCATTTTCAAGACACATCCTAACATGAACAAAGAATTATTTGCTAATGAAAACATTTTGGGGTTGAGGGATCCCTCCAGACCTTTCCCCACTGGTCAAACTGGGGATGCAGGTGTTGGTCTTTTGAAGTGGAGAATGCAAAGTGCTGATGAGTCAATGGTGCCCTTGACAAGTGGGTACAAATCTGAAGCAGCAGCTTATCTGAGCACTGTACACTTTCTGTTGTATGTTCTAATGTTATGTTTAATTTATGCATATTGCAGTCAATTGCTGGCCATCTGTTTCTGGAAACGAAACATTTGTCAGCATCGAGTATGAAGCTTCATCAATGTTTGATCTACGAAATGTTGTGATCTCAGTTCCTCTCCCAGCCCTTCGAGAGCCACCAAGTGTTAGGCAGATTGATGGAGAATGGAGGTAAGAATTTGCTCTATTCTGTTCTTTCAATGATGTATCAGGTTGAAGTTAGTTTGGTGTGGATCTATATGTTGGGGCGAGTAGAAATCGTATCTGATACTGATGTTTTTTCATTCTTTTTTGAACATTTGGCTTTAACTAAAGTGAGATTCATCTAATGAATGTATAAAGTTAGAATCTGATTTGGATGTCTGTTGAAAGTGAGGTGCTCGGACTTTTTACCTTAAAATTATTTTTCAAAGCAAATTAAATTAAAAGGATTGCCATTCAGGCACACGGAGAGTAATCGTTAGAAGCCCTTAGGTGGAAGCATGTATTCTCACCTAGTTATAAGTACTATGTGGTAGGATTTCTGCAGATTCCTAGGAATCCTTAAAAATCATGTGATTTTCTGGAAGATTCTTTTGATGTTATTGATTTATGCCAAGAGATATTATATATTTGATAACCATTGTATGCCATCCTTTGTCTCCTGTTTTTCATGATTTACATGGTCCAGTCGAAGCAGTCATTCAATATTTTTCATTATTCTTAAACCTGTAGGTACGACTCCAGAAATTCCATCCTAGAATGGTCCATTCTTCTCATTGATAACTCTAACCGCAGGTAAGAAAATGCTAGGAGTGTTTTTATCACTTTCAGACCCTATGTTTGATATATGAAAAGTACTCCTGGTTTTAGGGTTTCTTATAAAGTGCCATTTAATATTTTTGGACAGTGGATCTATGGAGTTTGTTGTGCCACCAGCAGATTCGTCATCATTCTTCCCCATTTCTGTCCGGTTTTCAGCCACCAGCACATACAGTGAGCTAAAGGTTTGGTTTTGTCTAAAATCTTGGTGATTTTGTTTGCACCACCCTTAATAAAGGAACTTCAACCTGTATGTAAAATGTTTGCTTTTCCAATTTGTGAATTATCTTCCTCTGCTGGCCTTTTTAATGATTGTAGCTGTTCCACACCTGTGTGAATATTTCCCATCTAAAACTTACACTTGATTAATAAAATTCGCATGTAATATAAATTAAAGCCATCTAGCCAATGCTAGCTCATAAAGACAAATTGTGCGATCATCATTGCATGAAATTGTTGAGTTACAGTTACTGCCAGTTGTTGCAGTTCCTTATTCTTGTTCCCCTCCACCGTGTAGCTGGTAATATCAATGATTTAAGCTAATTAGAAGCTTGTTCTTTTAGTCTACCTCCGATTATCTTTACATCGCCCTTCATTTTCCTTTTCTTTTTGCAGGTTGTTAATATCCTTCCCCTGAAGGGTGGAGCTCCTCCCAAGTTTTCCCAGAGGACTCAATTGATCACAGAGAATTACCAAGTAGCCTGAATGATAGAGCTACTTCACTGAAGCATGAGTTATATCCGGCATGTTTAGTGTTTGTTTTTTGGGGTAAAATTTGACGCAATTTTGAGATTGTTGATCTTGGAATCTAATGCACTTATTCTCTCCATTTATTTTCTTACTGTAAATAATCTTTACGGCAACTACATCCTCACTTCTATTCTTTGTATGCCGGTTTATTTTGGATGGAAAGATTTTCGCAGCTTTGACAATAATTTTTTTTGCATTTTAGTTGTAGGTGGTTTAACTTTGAAGTCTTTTGAAGTTATAGCTGGAGAAACACTGTTATGGTAAAAAGAAAATCTGTGAAACACTTGTTGAAATTCTAGGTTATTATCTGCAATGCACTTCTGTTCACCAGATTATTTCAATTTATCTCTGTGAAGTTGGCCACCGGATAGATTCTACATAGGTTCAGCATAGAAACATGCTGACTTGGTCGTATTTGCTTCCAGAAATGATTTGGTGAAAGTATGTCAGGGGATTAGTAGAGCAAGGGAGAGATTTCTTAATCGACCGCTTCTGTCAAATTTCTGAACCTTGGTGTTTGGTGCATCGCCATATTGGAGGCCTTCGCAATGAGAAAGATATTCAGTTTGGTAATTTGATCAGGAGGCTTTTTTTGTTTAGCTAAAAAATCTTTTGACCCTTTTGAATTTTGACAAGGCAGTGCAAGGGTTACGAAAGTGCAGGAAAAATCAAGTTATTAAAATCATGAATTAACTTAAATATGTACTTCTCATCTAAAATTGAGTAAAAAAAAAAAAAGATTAAAATCATGTAAAATTAGGTAAAATCATGATTTTATTACCGATTTTACGATTTCATAATAATCCCAAATTCCCAATTCTCATCTCCCTCAGTGATACCCTTGTGTTTACTCAATAATGCATGAGCCTTACAATTGCTTGTATTTATAGATTCTTTCTTTAATCAATAATGCAAGGATAAAAAAACATAATCTTTCTTGAACCCTTCATAACAAATAAAAAATTATTTATTATGTGACAAAACTTTGAAAATTTTTATTCTATAAAAATATTTTTAAGGACAAGAGTGACAAACCATACTCTGAAATTTAATCCTCCATGTGTTTATGTCTAAATATCAGCATTTTAAACAAGTTTACAATATTATATATGATTTTTCTATAGAAAATCTTATAATTTGTCTAAGATACGATCTAATAAGAAATAAGATTTCAAAATTAAAAAAGAAGGTTTGATTTTGAATTGTTTGATTTTTATTTGTTTTAGTTCATACAAAGTCTATAGTTTTTTATTGATTAACTTGTTAAAATTCATGATATGTAACAAATAATATCTAAAACTTATAAAAATATAACAATAACTAAAATAAAACATAAAAAAATTGAAAAATAATTGATTTTTCAATTTAGTTTATTTCCACCCATTTTGGCACTAGTTTGATTCGCTTTGGTTTTGATTCGAATTCACAAGATGCAAAATATAAATAAATGATTAAAACCAACAAAATATAGCTTAATACACTTTACATTAATGATTCATTTTCTTTTACCTAGCACATTGATATCTTTTTCAAGAATACAATACAAATAAAAATATATTAATGCATTAAAAATATAAAAAATATTATTTTACATTAATTATTCTTAGAATCCTATTGATTTTATTTTATATAAAGAAAATTAAACCATAAAATAATCAGTCCACCTAGAAAAGTAATTTCTGATTATTTTGCTCCCACATAAAACCTTCATCCGATGATTTAGCTCCAATGAGGTCTTTTTCTTTATACATGTAAGCAATACCTTTCGCCGGAGAATTTCTCACTCTAAATTTAAAAGCATTGTCAAGAGTGGTAGCTGCGTTCACCATATCGGTATAAGCAGACTGCATGGTATCCCTCAGCCTGAGATATTCCTCCTCTCTTCGATCTTGTTGGCTCTTAAGACGTTGCATTTCTTCATCTTTCATGGCTAGCTCATACTTAAGCAGTCGTATTTTCTCGTCTTTTGATTGCATGTGGTACTCAAACCGCTTTATTACTTTTTCACCGACGGATTGTTGATCCGTAAAGGAGATTTTTATTCCTAGCTCGCCCTCGAGGTGCTCTATTTCTTCATCTTTGCCACCATCTTTTTTCTTCTTACCATGAGACACTTGGTAATTAAGGAATTGTTGTATTCCTTGAACTTCGAAAGCTCTGGCCTTGTTCTCAAGGTCAGCTATTTTCCTATTAGCTTCAGATAACTGGTCCTTGAGGGAATTCCTTTCAGCTAAAACTTGATCGAGCACTTTATAAACAAAATCAGGCATTCTTCGTTGTTCAATTTCAACAAACTGCAAGAAGGATCGATATCCGCATCGTTATTTGGGGTGTAGTATGGCTAACTCTATCATCATATGTGGAACCCTTGGATGGAAAACAACTCTAGGAAACATCAAAGAAACTTGATACATTCTTGATTACCTTGTTATCCCGCAACTTCCGAAACTTAGCTTTAATCAATTGGATTATCTTCATTGGATCTTCTATCAAAATCAAAGGGCTGGGCTGTCCCTAAGATGACACCCTTATGGATCTCGATCTTCAAAAGTTCTGCAAAATTAAAGACAACAGCAAAATCTCAAGCAAGAAAGAAAAAAAAAAACGAAATCATCTATTGCCGAGAGGTTGTGTGTTTCAAGCAAGGGTATCGATCGGACGTCTAAGAATCACTTAAATGTAACTAGCTAGTTTCAGCAGATCGCAGACGCTCAGGTGCACTGCAACGAAATATGAAGTAAACGAACGAAAACCTTAGTTCTTTTCTGAAAAAAGGATTCCTGAGATTAATGCATTTGTTGATGTAATTATATAAAACTCTACCACCTACATATAGAACTCCAGAGGTGGAAATGCTGCCTCTATCTTGGAAGCTTCAATGGAAGTTCTCTGGTTGTGCCTTGTAGTATATATAAATATGTAAAATCTTTGCTCTGCTAAACCAACTGACCACAGACTTTGTCAAGAAACCATGTGAGTAGACATTATGTAATGAAGACATTAAGTTCGATTAATAGGATCAAGCTGATCAGAACTTTTAAAGTATTGAACCAAATTGTATATAATTATAGATCTTGAAGGTCAGACATATGTATTTTAACCTTGGAGGGGCAACAACAGCTGCTGTCCTCTCCTGGATCCAGAGGCCAACACAACCTTATTTGATGTGCTTCCGAATTATATAAAAACTATAATTTCAAATCTTTTTATGTTTCTTTAAAAATAAGAAAATATAAATATCAGTATTACTTTAGGATCTGTAGTATATGATTTTCCACACCCAAAAAACATACAATATTCTCCACTCTTTCTATTGTATAGTCCTTTTTTCTAATGTTATTTAAATTTTGAAATTAAATAATTGAGTATTTAATTATAAATAAAGAATACAATAAATAAGACCACATTAATCACTAAAACATATAGTGAAGTGAAAATAACATTGTTCTTAAAAAAATTAAATTCTAAAATTACTTTAGCCTTTTTTTAATAAAGTGAGGCAAGTTTGATAATATAATACCAAGAACAAAATATATGACGTACTAAATATCACACATAAAGGTTACAATATTAGATAGTTTAAAAAAAAAATATTTAGAGATTCTTTAAACACTTTCTTTCTCTTTTCATGTGGTTCATCTGAAAGGTTTACTATAACCTTATTGGTTACTAAGAAAAGCACAATAAACTCTTCAATGAAATTTGAATTTGGGTTTCGCCGTCCAGCTATACCTTACTTCTCTGGGTTCGGTTATGCCACACCCAAGTTCTTGGGATCTCGCGCACCTTTCAAACTCAAATTACTTGGGTCTGTTGGTGTTAGACCTAACTTTCTTGAATATGATATCCTTTGCCAAACCCAATTAACATGGATTTGACATCCCTACTAGATCCATGATACCTGGGTTTGATAGTCTTTCTAAACCCAAGACGCTGGGATCTGCCAATAATAATAATTTTAATTTTACCATTTAAATGAAATTTATAGTTTTTTAATAGTAATAATATTTTTTAAAAATTTATTAATAATTATGAAAATAATAATATTAAAAATATTAAAAATGTCTGACTCAAATTCTTATAATTTTTAATTTTAACTTTCAAATCAAATCTATAGTTTTTCTTTAAAAGCAATAATATATTTTTTAAAAATTTAATAACAACAACAACAATATTAATAAGACTTATGTTTATTGGGTATGATATCTCATTCCAGACCCAAGTAATTTGGTTCTAGCACCCCTACTAGACCCTAGCTCTTGAGGTCTGGCCGTGTCAGATCCAACTTACTTAGGTCTTTCGGTGCCACACCGAACTTCCTTCGGTATGACATCCCCTGCTAGGATCAATTAACATGGGTCTGGCACCCTTGCCAGACCCATTGCGCTTGAGATCTGGATGCTTTGTCGAATCCATGACGCCTGAGATCTGGTTGTTTTACCAAACCCGAGCGCTTTGGTTTGGAAAATGACAAAAACACCCCTACATGTAGCATTGTTTTTGTTGAAACCCAATGGTAATGTCATATTTGAACTGTTTCAATAAAATTAAAAGACAATGAAACCCCTCAACACAAGTATATATTTTTCCTCCCTCTAGGGTATAGATATATCTTCACTATTTAGTTTTTTGAAAAAGACAAGAAATCCTCAACCTAAAAGTTAAAATTTTATATCTTGAAAGGTTAATTAGTATCTATATTACAACCTAAAAAACCTGAACGAATCATTCTATTCCCAATCATTTTTTTAATGTCAAATGTATCCCATGAAAAAGACAATTTCATCCGTAACTGCATGCTTAGTAAGAATAATTACATCATTACACTACACTTTAATCACAATGATCTGTGTCTTGGGAAGCAGTAAAATAGTGAACAGTGAAACACTAATCTCCTTTAATATATTATATTGTATAATAATTTGTTAATAGTACGTACCATCAGATTTCTTATAAAAATATACTTGTAAAATGCCCAAAATTTTAGTTCAATTCTACGGTAATATTAAAAGCTATTCTTATTAATATAACCAAACTAATTTAACTTGTTAGAACTTTTTATATTTGCATCTATCGATCTGGTTGAAGAATATATATATATATATTTATAATAATTGAGTGTATTAATAAAAAAGAAATTATTTAGAAGATGACCCCTACAAAATATGTTGAGGAATATACCTATTAAATGTTACAAGTTCATTGATATATGTCTCGTGTGAGCTCACCTTGGACCCGATCGCTCAGCTCCAAGGAGGTCTTCTTCTGTAAACATATATTCCATACCTTTCTCCGTAGGATTTTTGTTTGTAAATTCAAAAGCATCGTCAGCAGCAGTAACTGCGTTGCCCAAATTGGTACAAGCAGACTGAATGGCAATCCTCAGGCTGGCAAATTCCTTCTCTCTTGCATCTAGTTTCCTCTTAAGATGTCGCATTTCCTCATCTTTCAAAGCTAGCTCGTGCTTAAGCAGTCGTATTTCCTCGTCTTTTGATCGTATCTGGTACTCAAAGCCATTTATTTCCTTTTCACTTTCAGATTGTTGATCCTTAAGGGAATTTCTTTCCTCTGAAACTTCGTTGTGGTCTTCATAAGAAACATCAGCCATGCTTCGTTGTTCAATTTTAACAACCTGAAATGACGATATCCGTATACTAATCTGTGACAACCTGTTTAGTAACAAAGTGGAAAATATGTCCAAAATATCGACCATCATAATTTTCTTACAACCATAAAAATCAATTCCGCTACTCTAAAGAAAAATTTATTTTCTTCGCAAGGGCAAATGATTCTTCTTTTTTTTTGCCTCTTATTTTCAAATTATATGCGTTTAAAAAGAAGTTAGATAGGAGCATTACTTTACTTTGTGAGGGATATTTTTCTTGCACATATATATGTATAATTTTTAAGTATTAATTCAATTTGCAAGAATTTGGTCTCTTACACGTTAAATTAATAAGGAAAAACAAACAGAAATTATTACCAACAGGGCAATTCTGCCACCCAAAAAATCTTTTAGGACGCAAAGATTAGTGTTGTATTCACTCAATACATCTTGCAAGCTAGCGGTCAAACAAGCTACAAATAAAGTTCATAGTTACCTTTATATTTCCTCGCTTCTTTTTTATCCATCGAATCATCTTCCCCTGTAATCTTTAGTTGCAAAACCAATCACTACCTTCGATGACTCCCTTATGGACTTCAATCCTGAAAGATTCTACACGAAACTTACCCAAGAAATGGATGGGTATATAATATATTTGATGGGTCACAAATCCAACTCTCTAAATCTATCTCGACCTTGCTTAGCACAGGAATAAACAATTGAGCTCGATCGCCTCTGTACTAGGATGAATGAAAGCAACCTGTTGCAGGTACATAATAGACACGGCAATGAAATTAAAAAGCTGCTGCGATTTTCTATGGTCTTGAGGTCTTCTTGAAAACCCATTGAACATTATTAGCTGAATCTGATTCTACAATACGTTCAAACCTACCAAATATAGCTTATTCTTTACATTAACATGTATGTTAGAGGATTTATTTTCTTTTACTTGGCACATTAATGTCTTTTTCCAAGAATACAATATAAACAAAAATATCAAAAATAATTCTTTCACATTATATATCCTTAGTATCCTATTAATTTTATTTGAAAATATTTAAAACATAAAATATTCAGTCTACCTTGACAAGAAATCTCTGATTATTTTGCTCACCTTTGACCCGATAGCTCAGCTCCTAAGAGATCTTTTTCTGTAAATAAATTTTCAATACCTTTCTTCAGAGGACTGTGTTTGTAGATTTAAAAGCATCCTCAACAGTGGTAACTGCGTTGCCCAGATCGGTAC
Source organism: Populus deltoides (assembly GCA_015852605.2). Taxonomy (NCBI): domain Eukaryota; kingdom Viridiplantae; phylum Streptophyta; class Magnoliopsida; order Malpighiales; family Salicaceae; genus Populus; species Populus deltoides. Next base: position 1,697,584 of record CM027581.2, read on the forward strand.
AAGCAGACTGAAAAGCAATCCTCAGCCTCGCAAATTCCTTCTCTTTAAGATCTAGTTGGCTCTTAAGATGTCGCATTTCCTCGTCCTTCAAAGCTAGCTCGTGCTCAAGACGTCGTATTTCCTCGTCCTTTGATCGTATCTGGTTCTCAAAGCCATTTACTTCTTTTTCACCTACAGATTGTTGATCCTTAAGAGAATTTCTTTCCGCTGAAACGTCGTCGTCACCTTCATAAGAAACATAAGAAATACTTTGTTGTTCAAGTTCAACAACCTGAAAAGATGATATCCGTGTATAATTATTTGAGACGACCAATTTAGTAACAAAGTGGATAATATGTATCAACTATAATAATTTTCTTATAACCATAAAATTCAATTCCGCTATACTAAAGGCAAATTTATTTTCTTTGCAAGGGAAAGTAATTTTTTTTTTACCAAAAAATCAACTATCACATGTGAAAAGGTATGACTAGGTGGGCTAAGCCTTCATTTTAAGCATGTCTCCGAAAAATATCATTTTAAGCATGTCTCCGAAAAATATAATAATAGTTATTTTTTAAAATATTTTTTATTTTAAAATATATTAAAATAATTTTTTATTTTAAAAAAATTATTTTTGATATCAGTCAAAATAATCTAAAAAAATTAAAAATATATAAATTTAAAATTAAAAAAATAAAATTTTTTAAAATCAGTTTTAAAACAGAATGCTGTCCGCTACATTAGGGAGGTCCTCCAGCATCTAACGCCAAGTGACAACCACACATAGGGTTAGAGTTCTTAGGCAACATGGTCTATAGGGGCGGCTTGGGCATGAGGATCCCGAGCCAACTTGTAAGGAATTGGACTGAAATGAATCATTTGAAAGACCATGCTAGATGGATTAAAAAAACTTCTTGGAAAGGAATCCGATGCGTAATCCTTTCTAAGGCCAGACAACAGGAGTTCTTGGATCCATTGAGCCGAAGACCTCAGATCGAAGTCTGGGTGCAAGGACAGAGGGCCCTTTTTTGTGCAGGCCCATAGGTTTTGGGTTGTTAAAAATAAAGGAAGAAAGATTATTGTTATTTCAGGTAACATCACTTGCAAACTATTGATTTTGTTGGCTAGGAATCTTTTGATTTTTCGAGATGAATTGCCCGATTAGAATTCAGTTTTTGAGTTAATTCTTCATTGTTTAGCTTTATGATTGAAGTCAGTCGAAAGAAACTTCACTTACATTTGTTGTTGTCTTCCTTTTCTCTCTATTCTTCTTTTTGGTTTGTACATTTATTTTTCAGTAATTTTTAATTCTAGTTTACCTGAAAGACTTTCATAAATAATGTATGAAAATTAATATTTCGACTTAACAAATACATCTATTTCACTATTTAAATAATCTTGATAAAAATGAGATGCCACCTATCCAATAATAATAATAATCAATAACTCTCTAATTTAATGGAAGTGAGCTCCCTGTACTTATAAGAAATCATGGGTTTAAATCTGGGTATATCTCAACTTTTCAGATTATAAATTTATTCTTTAAAAATTATCAGTTTGAATCTCACAAACTTCAGATCATTGGAGGCTTGCATAGTCGTTAACTTCAGGGATCATGGAATTAGTTGAGGTGCACACAAACTGATCAGAACACCCACATTAATCCAAAAAAAAAAAAATTCATGGTTCAAACTTCAAATCCTTTATTTAAAATATATATAAGAGCTTAAAAAACACCTCGTTACTAGAAAAAGGCCAAAGTTGCTCTCATTTTTAAAACTAATGTGTGACTGTCTAATAATTGATTATGAGCTACAAGGTCTTATATATGAAAAAGAAAAAATAATTATCCATTAATTTATTGGATGAACCATGAAAATAACTTGGTAATTCGTATCCGAAGAATTTTCAGTTTCACAATTATGTTTAGGACATTACTGCTCCAACAAGGTCCCAGTTTCCCCGCCATGAATAGGGCGGATTGCGTTCGCCAAATTGCGCAGTTGCATATGCATTTTCTAAATTGTAAAACATAAAATCCGTGATACTCTCGTTTAGCCATGGGTTTTCCTGCTGTCTCAGTTCTTTAGCAGCTTCGAGTGCAAATTTTAAATCAGAACATATAGTTTTCATGGCCTTCTGATGCCTCCGAATTTCCTCATCTTTCTCATAGAGCTGGTGTTTTAGAAGTTTGATTTCCTCATCTTTTGATGTTTCCATGGCCTTCTGATGCCTCCGGATTCCCTCATCTTTCTCATAGAGCTGGTGTTTTAGAAGTTTGATTTCCTCATCTTTTGAAGTTTCCATGGCCTTCTGATGTCTCCAAATTCCCTCGTCTTTCTTATAGTGCAGGTGTTCTAGATGTTTGATTCCCTCATTTTTTGAGGTTTCCTCGTCCACAAGGCTACTTGTTTTGCTGTCACCTCCAACCAACGAATCCTCAATTGAATTCCTTTCTATTGAAACTTTACGGTGCTCTTCATAAGAACCATCAGACCTGTTTTGCTGTGCCAAAACCTAGACGGTCAGTAACAGCAAATCTAGTGACAGAATGGAAAAATGTATATAATCTAGGACTCAAAAGATTAGTGTTATATTCTGACAATACATCTTGCAAGCTAGCGATCAAATATGCTAAGAACAAAGTTGATAGTTACCTTTATATTTCCTCGCTTCGTTTTTATCCATCGAAGAATCTTCTTTAATAATCTTTAATTGCAAAGATTGAACCAACCACTACATTCGATGACTACCTTATGGACTTAAACCCTAAGAGATTCTACACGAAACTTGCAAGTTCGTGCTTTATAAATATTAGCAATGCTCTTCTTAAATTAGCGTGTGTGCTATGACCAAGTCAAATGCTCTCATAGCTGCAACTGTTGTTTTTATATATGACTATTTAATTTAAACATGATGCATCTCCACAACCAAATTATATAAATAGTATTTTTATAAATACTTTACTTGTAATAAATATAAATATTGTCAAACTCGATGTAGAATCTAACTCAAACCTAACCCAAGATATATATATATACATAGAACACTTATAATTTTTTGAATCCAATATTATATATCAATATTCACACACACATATAATTTTATTTTTTATTAAATCATAAATTATAATTATAAAATAAATATTTATATGAATATTTAAAAATCGATTGATAAAGTATAAATACACCTTGCAAGCTAGCGATCAAATAAGCTAAGAAGAAAGTAAATAGTTACCTTTATATTTCCTAGCTTCTTTTTTATCCATCGAATCATCTTCTTCTTCAATAATCTTTAATTGCAAAGATCGAACGATTCACAACCTGCGACGACTACCTTATGGACTCCGATCCTCAAAGATTCTACACGAAACTTGCAAGTCTGTGCTCTACAAATATTAGAATGGGAGCTCGTTTTATATATGCGTGTGCTATGACCAAGTCAAATGCTATCAAAGCCACACTGTTTGCTAATAAACACAATTCTTTTTTATTTCAATTTGAGTTTTTTCGTTTAGCTGTCTTAAAAATAAAATTAAAAAAAAAAACAGAGAGAATTCCTATCTATGTGAGAAAAAGACTTTACATCATGAACTGAAATCAATCTAGTTAAAGCAATATTCTTTGTAAATAAAGAATAGTGAAGATTTTAATGTTAGCTATGGAGGTCCCATATCATAATTTAAATTATATTTTTACAGACAAAAATTGAAACGCAATGACAAAACTTAGAGAACTGCAATTATCTTATTATAGAAAAACTATAGTATATAAAAGAAAAGGTATATTGAATAGAGGTGAGCTCCATATATAGATCAGGTCTTTTTTCGGTAATTAAATTTTCAATTCCTTTTTCCGAGAGGTCTTTTGTTTGTAAATTGAAGAGCATAGAACAAAACAAAGATCCATGACTTAAAACTTATATAGTAGCGTAATTAAAAACCACTATTTATTAAAGAAAAAAAAAACACACTTGTTTCTAACAAGCGCAAGGAGTATACATGGTACGTAGTTTAAAACAATTCATGATGTGATCAAATACAATAAGACACACCTAATAATGAAGCAAAAAACAGTAATATTTTTAAAATTTTAAGTTTTGATTGAAATTGAACAATCCATTGCGGGAAAAATCGCAACAGCTAATTAAATGCATGTAAGGCCCTGCAGATTCTTATAAACAATAGAATTCATCACAAAAAAAAAAAAAACACTCACCTAACAAGGGGATCAGAGGTGTTCTTGATCGATCATGCCAGGGTACGTAACAATCAAGAACCACAAAAACATATATCTAGTTTCAGCAAATCGGAGACGATATTCTCATGGGCTTCAAAGAAATGTGTTTGAAGTAACATGTAAGGCTAATCAGGTAACAAATCTGTAGCGGAACTCATGCATCGACATATATAAAATTCCCAGAGCATGGGACGTTACCTCCTTCTCGGGAGCCATCCTTAAAGAAACTCTCGGGGAGGGGATGGATGGAGTTGAGACAAAATGGGGCTGATTTGCCGATGGAAAATTGAGTTTCTAGGTAACTTTGTGAGACATGGTCTAAGAACAAAACATGTAAGAGACAAAATTATTAGTCTGTAAGAGAAGGTGACCCTTCTAGTTTGTTTCTTATTCTTTTTTAATTGATTCAATCTTTATTGTTTATTATTTAAATCATTTTCATGTAATCAAAATACTACTAAGTTTGAATGCGACACTAGCTATCTGTGATGGACATTGACAGACAAATGGAATATTGATAAAACTGAAATAGGGGCTGCTATTAAAATATGAAAAAGAAGGGGGTCTAAAAGGGTTTAGAAGTAAGAGTTGAGGGGCTAATGTAAGTTACTGTTAATTCAATCAATGTCGTCCTTTAACTTCTCAAAGAAATTTCATTTGCATCTGAAAATGTTGACCTGTCCTGAGAGGGAGAAACATGGTACTTCAATGGATGTCATGGCGGCCGGACCAGCGGTTTCGTGGCGGAAATAAAAGGAAAAAAAATTAGGTTATAGGTTTGAATTTTCGGAACGTGTTAAGAGAATTGACAAGGATAAATAAAATTTAATTCACAGAAAATTAACCTACAATACAACACCCATCATCCCATTAACTACTATCGCTTATAAGCCCGTAATTATTTAACTATTTACTATGCTGGGTAACATCGAAATTACAAATTGTTATCCTAAAAGAGGAGCTTAAGAAAGATTAAATACAAATTGCTAACACACAAATTTGTTTTTCCTCATCTTTTTTATGGATATGTTATGAAGAATATATGGCAATTAATAAAATTGTTTGTTAAATACTCATTAAATCTTTTTGAGTGGAATTTGACATTCTAAGAATATATGGTTATTAAATAAGATTTAGGAAATAAAAAAAAAACTTAAACAGAATGAGAGAGATTTATGCAGTCAAAAAAATATATATATCAAAATTAATATTTTGACTTGTAAAATATCTATTTCATAAGTTAATTTAATGATTATGAGAAATAAGATGAGATGCTAATTAACCAATTATAAAATTGGATGAACTGCAAAAAATAACTTGGGAATTATATTAACGTTAACCTGAAAGACTTTCATAAATAATGTATGAAAATTAATATTTCGACTTAACAAATATATATATTTCACTATTTAAATAATCATGATAAAAATGAGATGCCAATGATCCAATAATAATAATAATAATAATAATAATAATAATAATCAATAAATCTCTAATTTAATGGAAGTAAGCTCCCTATACTTGTAAGAAATAATGGGTTCAGATCCTTTATTTAAAATATATATCAGAGCTTAAAAAACACCTCGTTACTAGAAAAAGGCCAAAGTTGCTCTCATTTTTAAAACTAATGTGTGGCTGTCTAATAATTGATCATGAGCTACAGGGTCTTATATATGAAAAAGAAAAAATAACTATCCATTAATTTATTGGATGAACCATGAAAATAACTTGGTAATTCGTATCCGAAGAATTTTCAGTTTCACAATTATGTTTCGGACATTACTGCTCCAACAAGGTCGACCCAGTTTCCCCGCCATGAATAGGGCTGATTGCGTTCGCCAAATTGCGCAGTTGCATATGCATTTTCTAAATTGTAAAACATAAAACCAGTGATATTCTCGTTTAGCCATGGGTTTTCATGCTGTCTCAGTTCTTCAGCAGCTTCGAGTGCAAATTTTAAATCAGAACATATAGTTTTCATGGCCTTCTGATGCCTGATCCGAATTTCCTCATCTTTCTCATAGAGCTGGTGTTTTAGAAGTTCGATTTCCTCATCTTTTTTTGAAGTTTTCATGGCCTTCAGATGCCTCTGAATTTCCTCATCTCTTAAAGCTTTCATGGCCTTCTGATAACTCCGAATTCCTTCATTTTTTGAAGTTTCACCGTCCACAAGCCTACTCATTTCGCTCTCACCTCCAACCGACGAATCCTCAATTGGATTCCTTTCTATTGAAACTTTACTGTGCTCTTCATAAGAACCATCAGACCTGTTTTGCCATACCACAACCCAGCTAGACGGACAGTAACAGCAAATCTAGTGACATAATGGAAAAATGTATGTAATCTAGGACTCAAAAGATTAAAAGATTAGTGTTATATTCAGACAATATATCTTGCAAGCTATATAACGATCAAATATGCTAAGAACAAAGTTGATAGTTACCTTTATATTTCCTGGCTTCTTTTTTATCCATCTAATAATCTTCTTCAATAATCTTTAATTGCAAAGATTGAAACAACCACTACATTCGATGACTACCTTATGGACTTAAACCCTCGAAGATTCTACACGAAACTTACAAGTTTGTACTTTATAAATATTAGTAATGCTCTTCTTATATAAGCGTGTGTGCTATAACCAAGTCAAATGCTCTCCTTCCTACAACTGTATTTTTTCTTAAAAAAAATTAATTTAATTTCAACTTGATAGATATATATACAAATTAATTCATATAAATAATTTTTTATGAATATTTTACTCAATAAATAATAAATAAAATATAAATATTGCTAAACACGAACTTGAAAATCTGATTATATATATATATATATATATATATATATATATATATAATTTTTGAATCTAATATAATATAATATAATATATACATATATCAATATTAATATAATACATACATATATATATTTATGCTTCAAATATATATCATTATTTTATTTTTTTGATAAATAATAAATAATAATCATAAAATAAATATTTATATAGATATATGAAACTCAACCCACAAAAAATAAACATCTAAATATAGAGAAACGCAACTGTCTTGTTATTGAGAAACTATAGCATATAAAAGGAAAAGCATATTGAATAGTAGTAGTTCTTATTTTATTTTTTTTAATCACACACGTATGTATATTTATTTAAACTGCAGGAAATAATATTACCCCTGCCTCTCCTGATTAACAATTGTCAGGGCAATTAATTAAACTTTAATACGCAAGAGATCAAGGGTACAAATGCATCAAAGTCACCAACGTGACAGCAGAAACTTCGAACAAAGTAATACTATTTGGTAATTGTAAAGAATTAATATAGTATTTAAATATGTTTATTTCCTATTTTGAATGCGTATTCCTTTCAAAGAATTAAAAACAAAAAAAAACAAAAACTAGTATCAAATACCCTAGACCGTAGCCCCAACCAAAGTGGCAAATCTTGAACAAATGTTATAACTACAAGACCCCGTTTTAAGCTTACATGGCTACAAGTTAAGGCGCTGTTATATCCAGACAATACATCTTGCAAGCTAGCGATCAAAAATGCAAAGAAGAAGGTTGATAGTTACCTTTATATTTCGTAGCTTCTTTTTTATCCATCGAATCATCTTCTTCTTCAATAATCTTTAATTGCAAGGATTGAACGATTCACCACCTGCGACGACTACTACTTTATGGACTCCAATCCTCGAAGATTGTACGCCAGGCTTGCAAGTCTGTGTTCTACGAGTATTAGCAATGGCAGCTCTTCTTATATAGGCGTGTGTTGACCAAGTCAAATGCTATCAGAGCCTCAACTGTTAGATTCTTTTGATTTCATTTTATTTTAATTGTGATTGTTTTTTAAAATATTTTTTATTTTGAAATATATTAAAATAATATATTTTTTATTTTTAAAATTATTTTTGATATTAATACATCAGAATTAAAATAATATAAAATACTAAAAAAATATTAATTTAAAATAAAATAAAATTTAGGTTACATGTTTTTAAATAGTTCTTAAAAATAACTCTAATGGATCTACTCTTATGGGTTGAACTCACCCCATACAAAACTGATCTAAAAACCCTAAACTAAAAACCTATAACCTGATCCATACAAGCCTTGGATCCTAACTGAAAACAAAGTATTAATTAAACCCAAACATAAAAGAAAATAATAAAATTAACTAGCTTGTCATTAAAAACCACCGGTCCTTCTTTTCTTGTGTAGCTAGGATGAATAAGGAATCCTTATAAGAAAAAAAATTTAAAACATTAATGAATCCTTGCCATACTTGAAAATTATATTGCAGCTCATTAAAGATCCTTATGGAATTAGAAAATTCTCAAAACAAGCTCCTACATCTTTGTATAAAAAGGATCCTTGCCAAATAGAAAGTCCACAAGTCAAAAGAAAATAAATAACAGAATTCGTATAGCCTGTTCAGACCTATATTGCAAGTCCTTTCCGAACATGGATTCTCCTGAAAATATACCCCAACGTTCATAGACAAATACCTCTGGAATCTTCTGCTAAAGTTGCGGCTCGATCCAATTGTTGGATCTGAAGTTATACTTAATAGCATAAAACTAAAAAGTAGAAACTTTTACATCAAAATCCAAACATGATTTTATTTGGTTCGTATCACAAGGCTAAACCGTATCAGTCACCAGCAGATTCGTCATCATTCTTCCCCATTTCTGTTCGGTTTTCAGCCACCAGCACATACAGTGAGCTAAAGGTTTGTTTTGTCTAAAATCTTGGTGATTTTGTTTGCACCACCCTTAATAAAGGAACTTCAACCTGCATGTAAAATTAATGTTTGCTTTTCCAATTTGTGAATTATCTTCCTCGGCTGGCCTTTTTAATGATTGTAGCTGTTCCACACCAGTATGAATATTTCCCATCTAAAACTTACACTTGATTAATAAAATTCGCATGTAATATAAATTAAAGCCATCTAGTCAATGCTAGCTCATGAAAACAAAGTGTGCGATCACCATTGCATGAAATTGTTGAGTTACAGTTACTGCCAGTTGTTGCAGTTCCTTATTCTTGTTCCCCACCACTATGTAGTTGGTAATATCAATGATTCAAGCTAATTAAAAGCTTGTTCTTTTAGTCTACCTCCGATTATCTTTACATCGCCCTTCATTTTCCTTTCCTATTCTTTTCGCAGGTTGTTCATATCCTTCCCCTGAAGGGTGGAGCTCCTCCCAAGTTTTCCCAGAGGACTCAATTGATCACAGAGAATTACCAAGTAGCCTGAATGATAGAGCTACTTCACTGAAGCATGAGTTATATCCGGCATGTTTAGTGTTTTTGTTTATTGGGGTAAAATTTGACGCAATTTTGAGATTGTTGATCTTGGAATCTAATCCACTTATTCTCTCCATTTATTTTCTTGCTGTAAATAATCTTTACGGTAACTACATCCTCACTTCTATTCTTTGAATGCCGGTGTTTTTTTGGATGGAAAGCTTTTCGCAGCTTTGACAATGATTTTTTTTTTTTTTTTTTTTTTTGCATTTTAGTTCTAGGTGGTTTAACTTTGAAGTCTTATGAAGTTATAGTTGGAGAAACACTGTTGTGGTAAAAAGAAAATCTGTGAAACACTTGTTGAAATTCTAGGTTATTGTCTGCAAAGCACTTTCTGTTCACCAGATTATTTCAATTTATCTCTGTGAAGGTGGCCACCGGATAGATTCTACATAGGTTCAGCATAGAAACATGCTGACTTGGTCGTATTTGCTTCCAGAAATGATTTGGTGAAAGTATGTCATGGGATTGGTAGAAAAAAGGAGGGATTTCTTAATCGCCCGCTTCTGTCAAATTTCTGAATCTTGGTGTTTGGTGCATTGCAACATTGGAGGCCTTCGCTCAATATTCTCGGGATTGGCGAAGCGTATCTCAAGAAATACTCACTATCAATTCGCTAGTATTCTAGGTGTATTCTCAATCAAACAGTTTTTAATTCGTTATAAGTAATAATATTTATTATTATGGTTCTAGGATCTGTAAGAAATTGAGATAAAAAATGATATTTGAATAGAAAAGAACTTGTACTCGAAGTTATAAACATAAACAATTTAATATAAAAATATTTATGATTTTAAAACCTTATGATTTTTTTTAAATTCAAATAATTATTTCTCTTCAAACTCTTAATTATTTTCCAGAATGTCTTCGATGGAATAAAACAACGTGGTGTGGTATGGTAGAGTGGTGACAACTAGTTTTCTAAATAAACTTCTTATGTATCACACATTTATCAAGTATACTTTTATTAAATAATAGAAAGCTAGCCCTCAAAATAGATCACTCCGCTCCGATTTCTCAGCTCCATAGAGGTCTTCTTCTGTATAGAAATGTTCAATTCCTTTCTTGGAAGGACTTTTGTTTTTAAACTTAAGAGCATCATCAACAGTGGTAACTGCGTTGCTCAAATCGGTACAAGCTGACCGGATGGCAATCCTCAGGCTGGCAAATTCCTTCTCTCTTAGATCTAGTTGCCTCTTAAGACGTCGCATTTCCTCGTCCTTCATAACCAGCTCGTGCTCAAGACGTCGTATGTCCTTCATAGCTAGCTCGTGCTCGTCCTCAAGACGTCGTATGTCCTCGTCCTTTGATCGTATCTGGTACTCAAAGCCATTCACTTCTCTTCCACCTACAGGTTTTTGATCCTTGAGGGAGTTTCTTTCTGCTGAAACTTCATTGTGATCTCCAACAACCTGGAAGGAGCTATCCGTATAATTATTTGTGACCACCTATTTAGTAACAAAGTGGAAAATATGCATAATTTCGAGAGGGATATTTTACCGCACCTATGTATAATTTTGTAGCATTAATTCTGGTCTCATATATACATGTTAAATTAATAAGAAAAAAAAACAAGAAATTATTACCAACAGAGCGTTATGTCACTCGTAAAAATCATTCAGGACTCAAATATTAGTGTTATATGCGTACAGTACATCTTGCAAGCTAGCAATCAAATACGCTAAGAAGAAAGTTGATAGTTACCTTTGTTTTTCCTGGCTTCTTTTTTATCCATCGAATCATCTTCTTCATCAATAATCTTTAACTGCAAAGATTAAACCTACGTACCTTATGGACTTCAATCCTCAAAGATTCTAAACGAAACCTACAAGTTTGTGCTTCACAAATATTAGCAATGCTCCTCTTATACATGCCTGTGATGACCAAGTCAAATGCCATCAAAGTCAACTGTTTGCCAACATACACAATTCTAATTAAAAAATCTTCCTTTTCATTTCAACTTGAACAGTGTCACAACTCAAGATTTCAATTTGTTACGTGAAGTTAAAGGAATAATTTCATATCACTCAAGTAAAAGACTTTTGATTATATTGTTTTTAATTGTTATAATTTAATTAGATAGAATGAAGTTGTGAGATTAAAACTTGTACTTATTTAATTATTGATTTCTTTCAATAAAGATTTTCGATCCATAATTCGCTTAGATTTCTATAATATTCAAAGCATATTGAAGTTAGGAGGGGCAACCACTCGTCAGCACCTCCAAGTTGCCAATTAACTTCTCCGGTGGCAATTAAAAAATGGGAAAGGCCAAAGTGCTCTCTACTACTTCCGAGTTGCCGAGCAACTTCTGGGATGGCAATCAAAAAAAGGAAACGACAGAGAAATGCTCTCAAATTCATGAGTTAGGTAAGCACCGGCCCATTCAGGACAAGAATGGTATTCTCAATGGATCAGTCCTATTTCTAGACAGCAAAAGTTTTGCAAAATGAACTTCTTTTGATGATAGATGGCGATCTATTAATTAAGAAAAAAGATTTTCTTCCTTTCTTCTTTTTATTCTTTTAGGGGCGATTGAAGAAAGAATTTTTTACCTGGGGACTCAATTGAGAGTGGCTTAATTATTGCTCCAAATAATTACCGTTAAGAAATATATATATTTATCTTGTTTTCTTATTATAAGTAAAATAATATTTTCAATTTAGTCTATATATAATCATTTTATATTTAAGTTAAAATAATATTTTCAATTTAGTCTATATATAATCATTTTCAATTAATAACCTTTAACTGCAAAGATTGAACCTAGCTACCCTTATGGACTTTAATCCTCAAAGATTATTGTAAACGAAACTTACAAGTTTGTGCTTCCCAAATATTAGCAATGCTTTTTTTTTTTTTTGATTTACGTGGGATGTCCGGGCCAGCTTACGCGCACCACGACTATTCCCCACGGCCCACTGGACATCCTGCAAGCCCAGGAGCAGGTAAGGTACCGCGGGGGTGACAGGCGTGCACATAGAGGATCGAACCCGGGAGGAAGAGCGGAACAAGTCCACGAGTGACCACAGCAGCAATGCTTTTCTTATACATGCGTGTGATGACCAAGTCAAATGCTATCAAAGTCAACTGTTTACTAATAATATTACTTTGTATAAGAATTTACAAAGTTTTTTCCCAAATTCAAGTATAAGTCCCATCTAATCAAAACCTGAACAAAAGATTTTTACTTTTGGTCACAATAAACTTGTCATTTACAAAATCATAATTGCTTTGATCACCTACTATATTTGCAAAGAAGCCAAAACCAAAAACCTTTTTTTTTTCCAGCCAATTATAAAATATATTTTTAAATAATTTCAAATATTGTTGTTAAATTTAGCTAGTAGAGCTAATTCGAGAAGTTAGAGAACTAAAATTTCACTTCAATCAAGTTTTTAGTTAATGAAATAAGAAATTAATCTAACCAAGTTTAATTGTTTTAATTATTTTTTTATTAATTTTACTAACTTGTCCAAACTCAGTTTGAGAAATATTACAAAAAAATAAAACTTTTTTTATTTTAATAAAAAATTAATCTAAATTAACCTATTAATTAGCAAATTAATAAACCAAATCATTTTGTTGTCCGCATCCAACAAATATAATTTCAAACTCAAACTTCACAACGTGTGCTTGATATTATATTACAAGATTTATTTTATTTAAAAATATATAAAAAATATTTTATTTATTTATTTATTTTTGATATTAACATATCAAAATCAAAGTATTTTTATGGTGTTTAGGATTCTATTAGTTATTTCTAAGGTCATTTAAATAAATAAAAAAAACGACTAAAAAAATTTCTTATCAATTTTGATGAGTGATTGAATTTTTTTTATGTTAAGTTTTTCAAAATGAGCCCCATAAATAATAAAATATAAATAAGTACTCTTCAATCACTATAAAATTCTCCTCAAAAATTTTTTTAAAAAAAAACTTAAAAATTACTTTAAAAAACATATTATTCCGCAAACACAAAGACTATCTAATTAAATAAATACCCAACTCTATTTAAAATTTTAAACTTCCTTACAAAACATCACAGAGGAGCGCAGGTTAACTCCCTTTGACACCCATCGTTCATTGTAGCCTTATTCAAACACAAAAAAAAAAAAATACTCAAACACCACACCACGCTCCACCTCCCAACCAAAATCCAATCACACACAACACTTCACCGCCATCATTTTCTCTCTCTAAAAAATAACTTTCTATCTCTAGAAATCTCCAAAACCCCAAGGCTAGGGTTTCAATCACATTCCATCTCTTTCTCTCTGGATCCAGAACCTATGGCGGAGGCGCCAGCATCACCGTCGCTAGCATCGGCGCCGCCGCTAGGATCATCGGTGATACCGATAGTTAACAAGTTACAAGATATATTTGCTCATTTAGGTAGTCAATCGACGATTGAGTTACCGCAAGTGGCAGTTGTAGGCAGTCAAAGCAGTGGTAAGTTGTTACGTGTGTAACACTTATGGACCCTATGATTATGTGATTCTGCAGCAAGGAGGTCTGTGTGCAGTGATGGGTTGTGGGATGATCGAAATGTGTTTTACTTTTGACCATGGTTGAGGGGAGAGATGATGAACAGGAGGGGGTGTAATAGGAGTGTTCCTTAATTCAAGGGAATCATTCATTTCTCATTGTTTTTCTTGTCTATCTCTCATGCAACAGACACACGTGATATACTTCCTCTTGTAACAGAATAGGAAGCCTTACTGAAACGGTGAGTATTGACTCATCTAAACGATGAGTTTTAATAACAACAAACGGTGCGTTTAAGGTAAATGCGCACAGTAGCTTTCTTTTGAATTAAAGCCCGCCAGTATCTTCTGCTCCTTCTTCAGCTTGTAACATAAATCTAGTGTTTTAGAAGCACTTGTTGGGAGAGATTTCTTGCCACGTGGAAACGAGATTTGTACTCGGCGACCGCTGGTTTTGCAGTTATTGCAGACTAAAAGGAAAGGTGACGGTAGTGGTGAAGATGAGTGGGGAGAGTTTTTGCATTTGCCTGGGAAACGGTTTTATGATTTTTCCGAGATCCGGAACGAAATTCAGGTGCGGAGTTGTTGGATTATGACTTTTTGTCGTAGATTTTGTGTGTTTGTGAATTCAGTTTTCGAGTTTTATTTTGTGGTGTTTCTGTAATTTGTGATTGTTGAAGATATTTTATTGAAAATAAGGCGCTACAACTCCCAAGCAATCAAAATTACTGTTCATTTCGCTAGCGAAATTATGTCATGGAAATTCGTTTGCTTTCAGGTTAGGTTATTATAACCGTTTAAGAGTTTAATAGTAATTTCTGAGATGTTTGTGTGTTCGGAACCATTGATGATTGGAGAGAAAGTTTTGAGAAATTAAAGAATGGTTTTGTTGAATGAGGAGGTGTATGTATATATCATGGAGTGCGTGTTGTTTTTATTAGTAATAGTTGAACAAAAATATGGAGAAATTAAGGTCTGGATTGCATGAAAGAGTATTTGTGTTTTGTTCCTGTATTGTAAATGTCTTAAGAGATCAATTTTGATTTTTTTTATTATTATTATTTCTCTGTGTGTGGGCTTGCAGGTCTTCTGTTTTGTAATGGTTGAACTGAGGTGTAAAAAATTGGGAGAATTTCAAGGTGTAGTTAAATTCAGAGTTTCTTTTAGCAATTCAATTGCTAATAGTTTAAGGAAAAGTGTAAAGGAAAAAAATTGACGAAGTTTTTAGTTGGTGTTTAGGAATGTATGAATGGGGAGGTAATTTGAATTAATTAATAGTTATACTGTGATTTGTGTTGGTTTGTTAGTGTAATTTTGCTTGAGTGATTTTATTGAGTGTACTAAATGATGTATTTAGTTGATTTTGGTAGTTGAATGGTTAAGTGATTTTGTTATTGGTATGAATGGGGAGGTAATTAGATACATTTTGCTTGGATGGTTCTATGGGGAGTGATTAACTTATAATGCTAGGTTTTTTGAAAATTTCTTAATGAAATTGAGTGAGGAAAAAATATTGCATGTTTTCTGGAAATTATCGTTTTTGTTTCACATGTTTGTTAAATTTATAATTTGTTTACTTTTGAAGTGATATTGGAGTTATTTCACATTGTTGATGCTGTCGGAGTTGCGGAAATAGCACTTAGGGATTAGGCATGTGGAATTTTCTCTAAGTACTTGAAGAGCCTTGTTTACATTGGAGGCAAAAACCCTTATTTTGAAAAGTTTTTACTTGTTTATCAGAACATTGTTTGGCTGTACTTTGGGTAGCATTTTGATATAGATATTGCAATGTAAAAATGGAAGTGATAAAGTCCAATTAATATAAAAGAACAGTCTTCTTGTTAATTGCTAAGTACCAACACAATTTATTGACTATGCAGGTTTTTTTTTTAACTGCTCTTTTAGCTTTGTATTGAATAGGGTAATATTCATGTTTAATCTAGTCTTTGTTACATGCGTGGCTCTAATAGATTTTCTCAACTTAGAAATATTTTACTGTACATAAGGGTTTGGTTCATCGATTGTTGATATCCACTTAATAAATTTCAGTTTCAATAACCAGTCAGCTCATTATTCAATAATATTGATTTGATTGCAGGCTGAGACTGCTAAGGAAGCAAGAGGCAACAAAGGTGTCTCTGACAAGCAAATTCGTTTGAAGATTTTTTCACCAAATGTTCTTTGATATTACACTTGTCGATCTACCTGGTATAACAAAGGTTCCTGTGGGCGATCAACCCTCCGATATTGAAGCACGAATTAGAACTATGATCATGTCATATATTAAAAAACCAAGCTGTCTGATTCTAGCTGTTACAGCAGCAAATTCAGATTTAGCAAACTCAGATGCTCTTCAGATTGCAGGAAATGCAGATCCTGATGGTAAGTGTGCCTTTGATATCCTGCCTGGGTGACTTTGTCATGCTTATCTTGTTTAACTTATGCTAATCTTTTTTGACAGGTTATAGAACCATTGGAATAATCACGAAGGTGAGCTTGCAACTTTAACATCATGTTTCTTGAGTGTTTTAATATCTACAGCATCTTGGTTGCTCCTTAGAAGGATTTTCATGTTTTTTCTTATTCCTCCTTTTATGTTATTGCTTTGCTGATACTACTTGGTGAAGTGGTTGATAAATTATTTTGGCAGTTGTTTTTGTTTTTTAATATGCTTTACTTGTTTTGCTCATTGCACCTGTTTTTCCCATAAGGAATTGTGTTGGTATTGTTTTTTTTTTCTGACGCTTTACTGGTTGAATGTAGAAACTTATATCCAGTACTGGTAATCATTAAAAATAAGAATTTTCTATATGGTTTGTTTTCCTTTTCAGTATTTTAAAATCTTTTCTTGTTCTTGATCTTTTGATTTTCAATATTCTTATGTCATTGGATACATTTTGAAGACATATCAACCTATCTGGTAAGCCTTTCCAACTTAAATGAAATTTTCATGGCTGTGCATGTTAGGACCATATTATATTGCACATGATGTGACTTCCCGTTGAAATACGAACCATGACATTCTAGACCCTCATGGACTAATCTTTCGAATGGCTATCCTGGTGCTGATGCAGGATATCATACTCAATCGGAGCATCAAGGATGCACTTGCTGCGGAGGAGTTGTTCTTCCGTAGTCGTCCAGTATGACTGCCTTATCTCCTTACTGTTATACCTAATTTGTTGCAAAATCAATTACAGTAATCTATTGCTTTATTTACTCACATGCTGTTCTATAGGGTATATAATGGTCTAGCTGATTGCTGTGGCGTTCCTCAACTGGCGAAGAAGCTGAATCAGGTAGAATTTTTGCAGCACTATTTACTTTCAGAATACCTTGAGGGACATCATTTCAAAGTAGATTGCCACTGCTAATAGAATTTCATTCCACTATTGTAATTGTCGTCAAATTCATAACATATCAAGAATCATACAATCCACTTGAATTCATCAGTTCTTACATTCTTCCCATCACGAGGATCAGATTTTCAATAATTCAATTTCATTAATCCAACGTTTAGTATCATTAACACGAATATACCACATTAGTTTTATATTAACTGTTACATATAACACAACACCTCATTAATAATATTACAATCATTAATAGTCACATAGAGGACCACTAATCAACTCATAATCTTGGTCTTGAAGTTAAGACATCATAACCAAATCCAATTTGTCAAGGTCACATCTCCATTTCAAATTCTTTTCTTACACAAGTTTACAACTCTACTGCAAGTAGAATCATCTTGCCACGAATGAGACAAACATTAGGTTCTACTGGCTTGAAGTAGCAAGTTTGTATGTGCCGAAATTTTACTCAAAATAGTTTGGCCCCATAATAGAAAATGACAATTTTTTATACAATTTCCAATTGGATATATAAAAAATGATAGGTGACATTACAAATACCAGCCCATGCCCTCCCAAAAGAGGAGGCTTTTATCGAGAACAACTTGCAAGCTCTCATCCTGTGAAACAAAAGATGCCACGAGCACCGTATTCCCAATTAGCAGCCATGGATTTTGCGAAAAGTCCTCAACTTTTAAGTCAATTTATTTTTTTGATTATTAATTGAAATTAAATTTGCAGGAATGCCATGATCCCTCCATCCTTAACTTCACTGTTCTTCCTTTAATCAGTAACTAAATTAATGGAGTTCTTCAATTAATTAATCTAACATGATTTAGATTCAAAATCTTCTGTCAATTTGAACCAATATTGATATATAATTTAGCTCTCTAAAGAAGAGGAATTAATTAACACTCAATTTTTTAGCCTTCGATATTGTTCTTGTTTTAATTTAGCTCCGTTTCTACAATAGAACATGCCACAAAAAATTCACATGACAGATAACAACTACAACATCAAATCAACATCCTAGATTAATATATGTTGCTCACGTGTTATGAATCAGTGCAAATACAAAAAAATAAATTCACAATATATCAAATCGCAAACTAATACGAATTAGGAAACACGGATATACATGTAATCCATAACAAGTTACCTTGCTTTATTCTTGAAAATCCCACTAAATAAAGATCAAATATCTAAACTATCTGATTAATCAAAGAGAAATACTCACACCCACAAGCCCAAAAGCTAGTCAGACCACAGACACAAACACCTACAGTTAATGAAAAAAAAACACAAACAAAACTTACAATCAATACATCAGAAAGGCAACCCTTGAAGAAAAAGATTAAAGCTTGCAACTAAGTCACAGGGATACGATCTTTTTAAAACAAGATCCACATAATTAACGCAAGAAATTAACAACTACATATTACAAAGTTAACAGAGATACGTTAATAAAATATTAAACATAGTTGTTCACTTAAAATACATAAATTAACAGCAAATTAAGTTAACATACTACTCCAGGGATGCCTGCTTCCGCTGCTTCTTTTTGTGGGGCTTTTTCGGATTGTGCTGGAAGGAGGAGTCAGAATGTCGGGGACTGGTGGCACGGTGAGCAACACTAGGGGTGGCAACCTCAGCCACATGGACTTCTCGTGGAATAACAAAATCGGTGCATTTTACACCACTACACAATAAAACCATTAGAGAAAATTCCAACAATATAAACAAAAAAATTCACAGGAACAACTTACTTTTCTGAGAACGACCGTATTAATATCCCCGTCGGGCAGTCCTCGCCCAGAAATGCCGCTTGACCCTTTATAAGACATTTATCACTGGTGATTTCAATTTCTGCGTCGTGCACACAGACGGTGTTTGTTTTTGCATTGAATATTTCCGGTAAACTGCTGGAGGATTCCTCCATTTCGAAATAACGAACCCTAAAAGGAAATAAATTAAAAATAAAAAAAACACCACACTCTTCCTATAACATAACTATGTAGAGATAACATTACCATGTTCGTCTTCTTCGGTTTCCTGTTACCTGTAGTGATCGTCGTTTTTTATAATTGTTGTATCTGGGAGTCATGGCCGGTTATTATTAAAATGAAAGAAGATGGAAGTTGAGGGTGGAGATGTTATGAGAGTGATGTAAATGTGTTGCACCGTGGCTTTAAATCTTTTCAGCAAGCTTTCTCTGAGCACAGGATCGTACGGCCGTGATTTTACGAGGTTGTCAAATGTAGCCGTCTCGTCACTGTTAAGTGCTAGTTATGTTCCAGTTCGATTCATGCCTAACTCTTTGGGCTGTGATTGGAGGATTACACCTTAAGAAAACGTTTGATATTGCGTTTGTACTGTGTTTTGTTTAAATTTAAAATTTTTTTTTTATTATTAAAATTGAGTGTGGTTTATATTTTTTGGATTGTTTTGATGTGCTAATGTTAAAAATGATTTTTAAAAAATAAAAAAAATCATTGACATGCATTTCTGCACGAAAAGTTATTTGAAAAACACCCGCAACCATATTGCCAAACACGCTCTAAAAGATGCAACTATGAGTCTATGATACTGATAATTAGTTCATGAAAATAAAAAAATTTATCATATGACTTCAAATTATTAATTCTTTTCATTGCACTAACTTGGAATTATTTATAAGAGTTAGATAAACCTGATTTAAAATTTAGCATTGATTTCTAATAATTAAAGAATTATATTTTCAGTGGTTTTATTTAATGATAATATATACCCTGAAGCTAGCTTTCTTAATAAATATATATAAAAGCTTATCTTATAGTTATATTTTTTTATATTTAAATTTGGGGAAATTGAGGTTGACAAAATTATAATAATTTCTGAAAACTTTAAACTCTGAAGGCAATAGTTAAAACCAGCAAAATCTTTGTAGGTTAGAAACATAGAATGACAGTTTACTGTTTGTTTGAACACTTGTAACCTCGTCTAATTAAGACAAGCAGTACACGAATTTGGCACTATCTTGTTGCAGACCGGCAAAGCATTCAAGTTCTTACGCATGCGGCCAAGGTACAGATTCATTCAAACTATCGCGAGCACAAAAGGGTATCATAAAAGAGTTTTTTCACATGTTAGCACAACTGGCTACATTATTTTCCATACTAGTATAGTTGAGAAAATTATTTTTTTTGGTCAAGATTGTATGGTTTGTTTCTATGTATATCATATCATTTTAGTCTTCATAAATCGTATAAGAAACTGCCTGTATACTCTGTGTTTTCATGGAACACTCAAAATTAGCAATTTAATGGTAAAAAAAGAGAGACTACAATCCACACACATTGTGGTTCTAGCATGTGAAGTCTTTCTTAAATTGAATAGACGAGACAGACAACATTTATATTCCACAGCTAGTCAAGACCTACTAGCTAGGCTACACAATTTAGGATGATGGAGCTAGCTAGCTAGGCTTCACGTGTGAGAAGGACTTGGCTGAACTTGACGTGGAAGAGAAATCTAGCCTAACATACTAGTTGACAACATGTGACGTGAATAAGATTCTTTAATTTTAAAGTTTTATAGCTTTAAAGTATAGAGAAAAAAAATTAGGATTTGTAAATCTAAATTTACAGTCCTTAATGGTGAAGAAATTGTAGAGAAAATTAATTTATTGTATTCTAAAAGGTTTCTGTCATCAATTCTTTACAAAAATAGTATATAAAACTATTTAAATACAAGAAAAAATGCTATAATTATTAAAATTATAATTAAGTTGAAATCCTAATTTAAATAGAAAACAAATTAAAAAAAAACAAAAAAATAAAAAAAAGTTCAAAACAATATCTTCTGTGCATGTCTAATTTGGATCTAGCTAGAATGAAAACAACTAGTTAACTCTGTATAATAAGGTTTTCAAAATAATCTAATAAAATTTCAGCACTTAACAATTGAATAAAAGTTTATACTGAATCGTTTAGGTGGTGATTCAGTGGTAAGAATGTGGGATCAAGAGATTTGCTTCCTTTATAGTCTCAGGTTCGAGCCCTGTGATTGCTCATATGATGGCCACTGGAAGCTTACATGGTCGTTAACTTCAGAGCCCGTAAAATTAGTCGAGGTACACGCAAGCAGACCCGAACACTCACATTAAAAAAAAATTTATAGTGGTTTTATAAAACTGAATATTTAACTTATACAGTAACAAATAATCTTACCAGGAATAATAAAGAAAGCACACATGTAACTAATTAAGGAATTAACTAGCATAAATTAATTGCCTTCTCCTTTTTCAGCTTTTAAAATCTTAAAAATGTGTGCCCAGAAATCGAGTACTTAACCCGTTATTCTCATTCTAGGATTATTGCAGTAATTTTTTATTTAAATATTTTATTTTTATTTTTTTAACACGTTTTAAAGTATAATAAATACATCCAAATAATACTTAACAGATATTTTTTTAATTTTAAACGAATGTGTGCTATATAATGTGATTATGGAGTCATTATCGTTCCATCAATTGTAATAATACCATCTTATATGTACTTTGTCCCACTAAGAACATACAGTCAACAATGCCAGTAGCAAATTGTGTGGTTATGGTGAGGCCGAACTCAGCCAACTGTGAAGGAAAATACAGTCCACCAACTTGGTCATTAATTAATTTGCGTCGACTGGGCACAGAGGTCTTGTCTAAGCAATCTTTTCAATACTGTAAACAGACGTCCTATATTACTAGCTGTGTTTTGCATGCTGTCTAATAATGGTTTTTTATAGTAATTTTATTTAAAAATATATTAAAATAATATTTTATTATTTTTAAAAAACTATTTGATATTAAAATATCAAAACGATTTAAAAATATATATAAAAAATTAATTATTTTAAAAAATCAAATTTACATGTAACACACTTTGGACCTGTTATTAATAGAGACTGGTTTATTTTATTAGTTTAGGCATTTAGTGTGGGGATGAGATTAATTGAAGTAGGCTTGGACAGGTAAAAGAAATATTTACTGCAGCTTCCCATCACTTTTGAATTCTTATTATTTAATTTTTACGATTTTAATTTTGAATTGTTCCATCCATCACTTCCATCCATTTTACTGCAGCTTCCCATCACTTCCATAAATTTTTGAAAACTGGAAGATTTTATTTTACTGCAGCTTCCATTACTTCCATTTACTGCAGCTTTTTCAGTTTTCAAAGATTTATGGAAGTGATGGGAAGTTGCAGTTGAATTCTAGTTAACCTAACCAGGGTTAAAATCTAACTAGAAGTTATCATTTGATGCATTTCCCTTAACCCTTTTAAACTTTTAGGCACCGTCCTTTTTGTCGTATTCCGTGACTCAGCTTTTCATGATTCTGGGGGTGCGCGGAGATTAACGGGCACGTGTGTGTCTCGCTCCCGCATCCCGGTAAAATCCAACGGGTGTTAGCTGAAGATTCCCTTGAAATGGACCGGTCATCGACGGTTTGCTTTACCTTATCTCCGTGCTGGGAAGTTGCTCCTCTCTCTTTTTTCGCGGCGATGCCACCAAATGTCTTTGGACCTACGTGGCTTACGCTGGATGGTCAGGGGGTAAGAAAATGGTGTTGCAACTTGCATTCTAGTACAATTTCTGTCAGGGTTTGTTCGAGGCTGCGGTAGACCCTAGAGAAAGAAGAGATGCATAGACAGTGCATTTAGTGGCCGTTTGGGAGTGTGGCTGCGGGTGAGGTTGACCTGCAGCCACACATAATATTGTTCGGTAAAAGGAAAAAACTGTTTTTCATTGGTAGATCCACTACAAATAAAAATAAAATCACAGGTTTTGGAGAAGCAGCATTTGGCTGCTTCTCCTGAGGCAAGAAGCTGTAACAGTGGAGCCATGCTCCACTGTACAGTGCGAGTGAATTAATTCACTCGCACTGTACACTTAAACTTAAATCATTTTTTTTTTTTGAAAAACCAGGAAAAGTTTAGTTTTTTTTTAATTATTATTTTAAAGAAAAGTTTAGTTTTTTTTAATTATTATTTTGAAAAACCAGGAAAAGTTTAGTTTTTTTTAATTATTATTTTGACAAACCAGTAAAAGTTTAGTTTTTTCTTTTTATTATTATTTCGAAAAACCAGGAAACATTTAGTTTTTTTTAAAAAAAAACTAGTGCAGTTAAGTGATTTTACTCGTACTATTCACTTGAACATGAACAATATTTTTTTTTGTTTTTTTTTAAAATTAGTTTAAGGTGAATTAAATTTACTCGTACTGTAATCTCAATTTTATTTCTGATAATATTTTAACTAATTTTATTGCATGCTTAAAAAATCATGAAAACTGTAGTTTTTATCGAATGAATTTTGTACGTAATGAAATTGTAAAATATTTTTTAAAAAATTAAGTTTTACTCGAAAAACTAGTATTTAATATTATTTAATAACACTATATAAATTAGAAAGATATCGCATGATGACGTAGCATTTGTGGAATTTGATCGCAATTCCAATTATGTTCTTGCCGGGTCCGACCCAATTAAAAAAAGTTCAGTTATTTTAATTTCATTAGACTTTATTCCTTTTCAATTTCATTCTTTCGAGTTATGTTTTAGTACATAGTTAATATTTTTTTCCTTATAAGTTTTATGGTAGAAGCACTGCTCACACACTCACGTTTCACTATTCACACTTCTGTTCGTTGTCAATTTTTACCTTTTAGGTCCTTGAATTTTTCATTATTTACCTTTTAGTCATTAGACTTTATTCCTTGTATTGGTATGGTTTTATGTGCTGGGATCAGTTTATATTTACATACTCTTGCGCATCCAATATGTAATTAAACATTCTAATGTTGAATTAAAAATCAATATTATGAAATAAAAGTTTAGGTTATGATTAAAGAAAACTTGAAAAAAGGATCAAAATTAACATAAAAAAAACAGAGCCTTTGATTGTCATTGTCCAAAAGGAATGAAAAACTTCAAATGGGTCCTTGAAGTTTCCAATTATTCATTTGTTAGTCCCTGTAATTTTAAGTTCTATCTTTTGCTTCTTATAAGGAAGATTAGCTCCCGCTTTAATCTATGATTAGAATTAACAACTCTTTTTCAATATATATGGGTTCATATATTTTTCATTTTATTTTATTAAGTATCTTTTTGTTTCTCAATTAAAAAAAAAAATCATGATATTAAAAAACACATCCATAACATCGTTGCTCTTCTCTGGTGCTAAAAATTAACTTGGAATCCTATTTGCAATGTGGTGCAGGTGCGCTGGCTAATTTACCCTATTACCTGTGACATCAATTGCCATTTTGGCTTAGCCGATGTGGTTGCAATGGCAAAACCATAATTGGCAACAGCAATCTAACTAAAAGTTACCCCTTCCAATATAAAACCAATACCCGGTTATGATGCAGCCAGTGAGTCTTAGGAGTAAGGATTGATGATTGAACCTATCCTTCAACATTTTTACATGAAGTGACTGCACTTGAGACTCGAAATTGCCACTCTTGTCGTTACTAGCCTAAGCTTCCTACTATTGCACAAAAAACTTGCTCCTATTGATTTGTCTTTTCTGCTTATGAATCTTTCGAAGTGAGGTCCAGGCCTTCTATGCTATTTTTGTTTTATTCAAAAAATTAGAAGGAGATCGCTTGATGACGTAACAAAAAATACAGTTTTTGTTGTTGCGTGCTTAAAAAACCATGAAAAATATAGTTATTGTTGGATATATTTCGTATGTGATGACATTGCATATAGTTTAATGGAATAATAAAAAATATTTGATATCAATATTATTTATTTCATGATGTAATAATAGTAGTTAAATCTACAATATTTAAATTAAAAATATTTTTAATTATTTTATAACCTCAATTTGAAAAGCATTTTTTTAACCAAACACATTAAACTACTTTTTCTTCAACCTCAATTTCAACCACAGTTTTAACCAAACACCTATTTTTTCAAACCAACCTCAATTAAAAATACTTTTTATAAAACAAATTTTTTCAAACCACAACCACAACAGCAACCGCAATACCAAACAGGCTCTTAAGGTCATAAAAGTACCCGAAAGACCAGGCCAGCTGGTTAACGAAGGGAGAAGAAAGAAGGGCATGATGGAAAACCACATAGCCACACCAAAACCCAGGCAACAGAGAAGAAGAAGCAAGTGGAAAGAACCTTGGAGATTCTACTTTAGTATATTTTATTTTAAAATATATTAAAATAATTTTTTTTTATTTTTTAAAATTTATTTTAATATTAACATATTAAAATAATACAAAAGGAGCAAAAATATTGAGATTACACAAAAGTTGTTTTTTATTCTGAAAATACATATTAAAATACTATTTTTAAAATTTTTAATATTAATATGTTAAAATTATGAATAATTAAAAAATATTCTTGATTTAAATCATTTTTAAAATTTTTAATATTAATATTAATATTAATATGTTAAAATTATGAATAATTAAAAAATATTAATTTAATATTTTTAAATCAAGAATATTTTTTAAAAAAAAATAAAAAGATAAAAAACAAAAACAACACAAAAGCCGAAGAACTATTGAAGTCCCTTCCTCATGCAGTAATATATAACAAAATCAATGTGCCTGGTTAGGTTCATTAATTTTACGAGTTGATGACTTGAAAGAAAGCCCATCACGATTCCAACTACATTGGATCCACCCATCAAATAACAATCCATCAAGAATCAGAAAATTTAATCGGGCCACTAATTTTGTTATAAATAGTAGTGTTGGTATGTTGGATAATGATGGATTGAATATGATAATTTTTGTTTTGTAAAGTTACTTGATGTATTTTTTTGATAATATAAAAATTAATTTTTGTTTTGTTAAGGATTGTTTTAGGGGAGAAATTTTTGTTTCACTAAAAGGAGTGGGGTAAATTTGTCCAATTCTCTGCACAATGGTTAATTTAATTGATTTGAATCAACATAAAAATAAAAATAATTGTTATTATAATTTTAAAACTCAACATAAAGATAAATAATTATTATTATAGTTTTTAAACTCGACTCGAAGGTCAATTTGGGGTCAAGCTTAAGTTGCAAATCAGAATCATTGACTCAGATTAACATAAAAAAAATTATTATCATAATTTTAAATTTGACTCAAGTAAAGCGTGGCTCTATAATTATTATTGATATAGTTTTAAAATTCAAGCCCGAGCTAAGTCCTCTGTGTTAATTTATATCTGAATTGCTACAAGCCATGCAATAACAATTACTCAAGCATTTCATCTTGCATTCCTCTGTGATCAGCTTTCATTGCCCAATTCTTTGTCATTGGTAGTTTAATGTTAGGAATTAGAATACTTTACAGATCCATATCCATTGTGGCAATTCAACGGTGTCCTCCGTACACACCCCCTAGACCGGTCTGCCCTTTCCCATTCGCTATGGTTATTCGGCACAGATCTTTCCAAACACTAACATACAGGGGATTGGTCGACGATGCATCTGTCATAAGCATCGCAAAATGCGTAAGTTTCGCAGGTATCTCCCGGTGCACCTGAGTGTACATTCCGGTCAATCCAAGTGAGCCGCTGGACGATACCATCTTGTTTCGGTCAAACCAATTTGGAAGTCACATTACCACAGTAAGTAAAGTATGTTTCTCTGTCATTATAAACAAGAGCCATCTATAAAGGGAGTTTGAATTCAATGAAGGCACACCTCCAAACCCGACACCGTTCATGACCCAGATCGACACTTAAAGACTGAATTATGCCTGACAACCAACTCTAAACCCTTAGCATCAACCTCAAAAGCATAAGGCATTGAGAAGGATCATCATTGTTCTTCCATGATGATAGAATCATGTTCTTCCATTACGTGGTTACAAGTCAGATTGACCATCAACTCAAGTCAATATAAAGTTTATTTTTTAAAAGTGTTTTACACGGTCAAATTGAATCAATCATTCTTCTATTTTTTAAAAAAATAAAAAAAAATCTATAATTTAGGTTGGTCGAGTCTCGTCTAATGTTTAACAAATACAAAATAAAACAAATAATTCAGTTAAATCTAAAGCACACCAAATATATAACAAGACAATTATTTATTCAGTTCAGTCCATTTGAATTAATATTTTCTATCATATCAAATACTAGTTACAATTGCAATTGCTCAAATGAAAAAACAATTCGAAGTTATAATTACAAAATCTACTCTAAAATTTACCGTGAATGAATCACACCTCAAATTCAATATGATAGGTTAATCAAGAAAAAAATAGAATTTATATCTTGAATTAATTTAAATTTTAAAAAATTCAATTGACTTAGATAAATTCAATTCAAATTTAGTTAAGTCAAGTCTTAAAATAATGAAATGATATTATTTTAATAAAAATAAATAATTTGAATTGATTTGGTAACCTACTATGCCTCTATTCGGGAATGCAGCTCAAACATAGGTTAATTTAAATTTAATTTTATTTGATTAAAATTATTTTTTTCTATGTTTTTGGATTATTTTAATATAATGATGTCAAAAATAAATTTTAATTTTTTTTTAAAAAAATTATTTTAAAAATAAAGAGAACTCTCAATCAACTTAAAAAATTAATTGATACGATAATTCAATAATTTTAAAAATTCATAACAATAATATTCCCTTTGATTTCTACGCCCATGTCAAAATTCAGTGGAGGGTGTTTTTTGACATTTCAGCTCCTGCAGAAATTTTAAAAATCCCGCTCTATAGGATCCTTCCATTTCACGCTCCCTCTGATTCCATAACAAACAATCTATCTCTAAAAAAGAAGCTACATCTTCAATGGCGACTACCGCACCAAGCGAGCTCGATCCAAACCTTCTTCTTCCTGCTGCTCCATCAGAATCCGAATCCGAATCTCTGCTCTCTTCTCTTGTTTACGGTTCGTCTCTCTCTCTCTGCCTCGAGTTCATTTCTCTCCGTTATTTTTTTTTAAATTTCGTAGTTCATATCTTCAATTTTGTATATTATGCACTCATTACGCTTCGAATAATCTCAATTTAGGTTAGTTTTTGTTTTGGTGCTGCTGCTGCTGCTGCTATTATTATTATATGATTTTGTTATTATAATCAAATCTTAAACTATCATTTTCAAGCGTTTTATTTATTAATCGAGTTTTGCTAAAGCATTCAGCTATCTGTTCTAATTAGATTTAGATATTACATGATTTTACGCTGTTGATTTTCTGTTTTTCTTTTTAATTCAGATCGTACAAATTTTGTTAGTGTCTACTAGAATTTCTGTGGTTGATTTAGGTTAAGCAGAATAGTTTGAGAAAAAAAAAATAATTTCATAATAATTAGATAAGGCTGTTTGTTAATGATAATGTTTTACATATTGATCTCTGTTTGGTTGCGATTACTATGCATATTTTGCTTATTTGGTTAAAAAACGGTCTTCTCATGACTCTTGAAACGTGGAATTTTGAATAATTGTGGAAAATTTTAACTAATATTAGCGACATATAATCCTTATAAGATTAACTGTTACGATTCTTACTCAAGAAACTGATATGAAGCTCTTGATTTTATTAACGATGGTAACAAAAACGATGTTTTATGTTGATTTCTAGTCATTTTATTCGTCTTTTTGTGTACAGATACATCACAGCAGTTTCAGATGGCAATGGGCAACATGCTTAAGATGATGACGTGAGTTAATTATCAGCTTTAAGATAAGAAATTTCATTAAAATTTCTATTACTGTTTTAAATTTTTGAAAAAAGAAGGTATATTTTTTTTCTCTTTTTTCTTGAAGTTTTTTAACTTAAATTCTGTGAATTTGTTTGATGCTTGATGAACTCTGTGCAGTGAAATTGATCAAACCACGGGTGGGATAATGGAAGAGATAGGGAAATACAAAGATACAGCTTTTGAGAGGAAGAAAGACTTGGAGGAAGAGAAGGAAAGGTTTCAGAAAGCTGCTTATGCTGTGCTAGGCATGCTCAATGACACATAATAGGAACGGTAAGCTCAAAGGTCTCGTGTTGTTACCTTCTATGTTTTTATCAGAGGCTTGGCATTCAGATTGCAGTTATCGTTTTCTTTTCACGTTAGGATTAGGGTATGCCCGTGGCTACTGGATTATAACATAGTATGCCTACATAAATGCAAGTGTATAAAGACATAGACCCATGAACACTCACAATTGCGCATATGTACACCCGCAAAGGTCAGCATGTATTATATATCTTGAACTTTTACCATGTTGTTTACAAAATTGAAACTCAAAAGGCGCTGAACATGTAGGCTGATGATGGGGTATTGGTTTTATGCTCTTAACATTAAAAAATAAACAAGTGATCATTCTCCCTTAAAGCATCCAATTCTTCTACTTCTGAGCCATCCTCCATAAGAATTTTGTTTCCATGCTTGCCAAACTTCTTTTCTGCATCCATCAAATTTAGCAGCTTTGAAGTTCAATTGGTATGCTAACAATGAATGGATTCATGGATTAATTTACATGCGACAGTGTAAGTGAACGTGTTAGGCTCTTCATGGAACTCATGGACTGTCTAAGAATGATTTTTTTTGCTCCTTGATAACTCAAATTTATTCCAATTAGTGTTTAAAGAACTGTATTTGTGTTTCTTATTTAGTTTTGGCTCCTTGTGTCTTGGTATTGATTGTTAAAACTGATACCAGCATCCGAGGAAAGGTATGCATTTCAGTACACTATATACCTGCTATGTCGAATAGATTTTCTGTTGAGTCAGGCAAATTTATGAGTTTCCCCATTGTATCTCCTGTTGTTTCGTTTGGATGATGCCCATGGATTATCACTCTTTTGGGAAATGTGCTTGGCAATGGAGTAGAATTTTCTAGTATTCCTGAAAAAATTATGGGATCGATCTTTCAAATAACTAAAATAAATCTTAAATGTTTCATCAATTAAAGTGAACAAACCCCAACTCACCATCCACCAAAAAAACAAAAAAAGCACTAATGAGATGTAGGTACACCAATCTCTATTTGCTGCCCTTTTCCCAGTCTGGCCACCCTATTGAGTATGAGTACTACTAGTTTTTTACCTTCTACACTTGTTTCTCTTTGAGAATTTAGTGCCTCAGAACTTTGTAACCCCTCATTTGATGTTGCTTTCTGCAAGGATTAGATAATGACCATTATGTAGAGTATACACAGATAGTCATCAGAATTATTGTCAGAGACATTTTATATTGAACAATACAAGCTTGTATGCACTGTTTTGGGGAGATATACACAGCCCCGTCAACAAACTGCTGTAGCCTCTAGGTATGGGTTGATGCTGGCCTGTGCCAGCCATTCTTCTGACTGGTAACAGGCTTGCGCATTTTACCAGAAATACTGTAACATTCACTACAAATCCAATACTCCTTTTGGTGCGAGTTTGATGATGAATGTATGAGAGCCATTATTTGATAAATTACAAATCTGAATAGTGAACTAGAAAGGTCCCCTATGGTACCCACAATTTTAAAGAAATCTGAAATATAGATTCAAATGGTTATGGTATCTTGAATTACAACTGAAATGGACTGTACTCTTATATCATTGTTCTCTTATTCATAATTACAGCTTAATGATATAGGAAAATGCACTGTTCTCTTACATCATTTAAAAGTTATTTTAAAGTTCCAAGGTCAATTAATTTGTGCATACTTTAATACAAGCCTTGTGTTTACTGCCAGATAGGTTTATTAAGATATTACTATTAGTTGAGTATTTATTTACACTAGCTAAATTGGCTGAAGATAGAAATATACCTCCACAGCTGTGTCTTCCAGCAATTCCCTGAGAAAGGGTATTTCTTCTTGCATCTCTCGTTTCAAATCCTTTAGGTACTGAAATCAAAGAGTCAGCATAAATAGTTACCTCAGCTTCAGAGTAAATTGTAATTCTAATACACGTGCTAGTCCGTGCACAACTGATTATAGTTGGTCATGCAATGAGACAAACAAGTGTTTCAACCTGGATGAAGTTGGAGATAATTTTTTTTCCATCTTCGCTATGGGGCTGCGCCATTTGCTTGAGATGATGATGACTGAGCCGGATGACCTGGGAAAGCCTCCTGGTCCTCACTGTAAAAGGCTGTGGGATGTTGAATACAACCCCAATTTCCCCTGCCATGTCTGAAGATACTAGTTTTGACAAAACCTGTAGAAACTCTCATGAACATAGATTCTTAGGATATTGAAGAGCTGGTTATATGTTATAGGCATGGATTTCATTTGGGTTTCATTATCATTTCCCTAGAGATTGCTTACATTAGTTTGCCTATGTTATCCTATTTCTTTGAATTCAAGAAATTTGTAATACTAGAATAGATGAGGTGCAGAGATAACTGAAGAAGCAGTCTCTTTCTTTTCTTGTGGCCATAAACATCATTATGCTTTTATTATATTTGCTTCGCCATATTTTTTTGTCTTTCTCGTATTATTTCCCAGGTCAAGTAGGACTGAAATTTGTTTTCTGATATTGAGTCTTGGACTTTATTTATAGGGATTTCTTGAACGTTTTTGTTGATTTGCTGCCACAGGATACGAGACACGATTGAGGCATTATCTTTCAGGGATTTGCATCCTTAGCTGCTGCTCTCCGGACAAAGTGAAGTTTTACATTAAACCTTATGCGTGATTCTACGTCATGAATTCTTTGTTAAATAGATCTGTGTCAGAAAAGTTCCTGAATCTTATCCAAACAACTAATTTTTCAAATCAAAAGAATAGAACCTAACTGATTATGATAATTAGTGTGATGTAGATGCATAATAAAAGCGTACTTGCTGAGTCTTTGGCTACGTACGTGCATGATGAATCCTCTTTATAATCATCTGTAATAACTTTCCTCTTTCATCTCTATCACCAGAATGGCCTAACTAGCTGTCCTTATATGCACTAATTCCTTTATAGAGAAAAACCTTTTATGTAGAATATGCATCATGCTTGGGATGTCCTTGCTGTACTGGTCATTCAATCAATTACATATCTTAGCTATATAATTATCAGCAAATTTATATCTTGAGTATTTGGTATTAGAAAATCAAATTTATTTCAGGATTGATGTTTTGATGCACGTATTTGGAAGTACCTGCTCTGTTCCATTCCTGGACACCAGCACGTCCTGCAGTTTGAGACATAATTAAGATTTTACATCTTACACTGAGAGAGAGAGATGGGAGGGGTGGCATACCACTGCTCCAGTTACTAAGACGTAAAACTCTGTCGGAATCTCGTTTTGTAAAATAATTTCAACCTTAGGAGGAAAATATTCTGCTTTCATTTCTGATGCCTGGAAGAAGTAAGCACAGGTGGGTCCAGAGTTAGCATTTTGGTTGTCGGTGTCAATCATAATTACCAGTCTGATCATAATCTCCCTTTTGTCTTAATACCACAATAATGATATCAATGTCTTGACTGATAAAAGTTTCACGGAGAGTATAGGACATTTACCAACTGGGTAATAAGGTCTGCAGATACTCCTTTGAAAAGGTAGGTTTTTGCAACGATGCTATGGAAAAGATGTTGAGCAATGCTAGATCTGATTGCTTTTGGTAAGTTCTCCACACCTCCTCTTGCTGCAACTCTGCTGTCTTGAACTTGAGTTGCATGTGTGCTAGCATTTGCTTTCTCAATCCTTCTGGGAGTCTATTCTTGCTTGCATATCTTAATATCTGATCGATGGCATTCCTCTGCGAGACACCAAACATTAGTAGATTATAACTAACACTGTCTACTGTCTGGTTGTGTTCTGTTGGATATTGTTCTAGCCGTAGATTGTTCAACAGCACGTCCTGCAGGGTAGAAGAGAATTACCATAGCAAAAGTATGAACTGCGGAACGGACAACAAGGTTCGTCATGTTTCCGATTATATAAGTTGTGAGGCCAATGTTGAATAGCATGTAAAACATGTTAAAAACCTTCTCTCCCGTGTTTTCTGCATGCAAGTCTCCGTAGCCGACAGTGGTTAGGGTAACAATGGACCAATAAATGGAATACGTGTAGCCCAACCAGATGCTTCTTTGTTCGAAATCTTCAACGTGCTTTCCAATCCAAGTATTACCTTCTGTGTCATGATGGACAGCAATCCAGTAGTAGATACATCCTGCCGAGTGAACCACAAATAGTGTAACCTGCCATGGATTCACTCGAGTCAAGTACTGCTGTGGTGCAGGGCATAGGAACTAGGAAGCATGGTTATAAGACTTGACCCATGAGTTGATCCAGCATAAGGTTTAGATCATCGGTAAGGTGAGTTGACTCACATGCATATCAGTAGGTCAATTCAAGATTTGATTTTTTTTTAAAAAAAAACCTTTGGTTTTTCCACTGACTTAGTTCGGGCCGGGTTGGTGGGTTAACTTGGATTGTTAAGTTGACCTGCCAGGTGATGTTGAATCTTGTTTCACTGCTAGGAAAGTAATTAAAGTAGTGTGATAATAGTTGCTTTTTAAAATGTTTTTTTGCTTTGAAATGCATGAAAATAATATTTTTTTTAAAAAAATTATTTTTGATATTAGTATATCAAAACGATATAAAAATACAAAAATAATAATAATTGCAAATAATTTTTTTAAAAAATATTGTAAAACGTGGTTTCTATTGTAAAAACAAAAATGTTATAAATCTGAAAGTTGTTACAGGGATGAGAAGGAATTGACAATTACATTGGTTAGTTTAAATAATCTTGTCCAGAAATAGTTGAAGCGTGTGTTTTTCTCCGGCCTGTAAAAGATATGTTGTTAATGATTAGTAGAGAGAATGAATACATCCTTTTTCTATTAAACTATAGTGAAATTTACCTTTTAAAGAGTTCACCGACATGCCTGAGTCGCTAAAGTCGAAGCAGATTGAGAAAACCGAAGACCTCTCCTTCGTGCATTTTGCCAGTAAAGATTCTGTGTATGATGTGGAATGGCAGAGTCGACTCTATGTCCATAGGGAACAATAACCTAGCGATATATTTGAGAAAACATGCAAGAAGGGTTGCACGTTTAGAGTTTTTTTTTTGAAGTAAGAAACAAATTTATTATTAAAGAATAAATGTTAAAAAACTTTTATTTAGCAATAAATCTTTAAATCAATCTTAATTTTAGGATGAATTTATTTCATGATTTATTTTGCAATGGATGTCCTCATGCTCATATTTTATGCTGTAAATATGTATCAAAGTAGATCTTCTATGGATCTTGGAGCTAAATAATTTCTCTTCACAATCTTTTTAGCTTAAATGATTTGTCTCTCTAAGACTTACACGACCTATAGGCTTAGAAAAAAATTGAGATCCTTTTAAGGAACCCATAGAAGATAACAACCCCGCCGTTAGAATCCACACAGTATGTCTTGTTGTGTTTTGGAATCATACCGTAGTGCAATTTTCTTGTGATCATCCACAAGAAGAAAGGTTGTATTGTCCAAATAAGCAACAAAGAAAGTTAGGACAATATCGGCGGCAAAGAAGGCATCAACCACCAAATCGACGGGCAGAAATCCTCCGGTAGCGCTTTCTTAAATGCAAGCTCAAAAGGAGATGCCCATGCTGAGTACACCACCAACACCACAAGGAACGTTTGCCACCACCTTCATCTCATTAACATTAACATTAACATTAACATTAACATTAAATTAATTCTTGTCACGAATCATTTATATAATAATTCGATAAAATAATTAAGATAAATATATTTGTAGCATTTTTACATGTCACAAATCATTAAATTAATTTTCTTTTATTCGTTTTATTACCTTAATTTTGGCTTAATTTTTTTTATGGACACATCTCAATGTACTATGACTCGTGTCTCGTATATCAAGTCTTTTGGGGATTTATTTAATACAATGAATATAATAAGCCACACAATGTTAATAATAAAAAAAACCCATTTAAATCAATATAGTATATATATTTATTGATGCATTAACTTTATTAAAATATGGCACAAAAATGAATTTATCACTTTTAGAATTTCTTACACACTCATCTATAAATATAAATGATATCTTTACAAACTCGAGGTTGTTTATTTTTTCTTTTTTAAATGAGAGTATATTTTAGCATATTTTTATGCGTGGAGACTTAATTTATTTCCAATCAAGTTTCCAACAAATTAATATATTTATAAGAAATTATTTTTTTACAGCTAGTATATGCACATGAACTTCAATATTCAAAGTAAAATTATAATTCTTTCTAATTATTTCTAATGCTGTTTTCATTCATTTATTTCTGTTTCAAATTAAAATTAGCAGTCATGCACAACAGTTAAAACATACACGTGGCTGAACATGGAAGTATCCCTTCATAGCAATATCAATTTGTAAATATATGATTTTTCTGCTGAAAAAAAAATAAATATATGGAAGCATTATATTCATGAACAAGAACCTAAATAACTGTTATGGATGGAAGAGTATTTAAATTGTGCCGGAGAAGAGAAGAACTCACCGGTATCTTCTATCATAAGGAGCAATAACATATTTCTTCAGGTGCAAGTAACCATCATCAACATCAATTCCAAAAGCTGGTAAAATTAAGGCTGCTTGAAACTGAGGCTAAATTCTTAGTGACATCTCCACTCGACCGTCTTCGAAACAGTAATGACAACGGTGACCTCGTTTCTGACGATGACATTATTGACCGGAGCAATAGTGAGAGAGCTTAATTTGTTCTCCCTCCCTCTCTCTCTCTGTCTATATATATATATATGAAGTCTTTAATTTTTTTAGTCTTTAATTTGTTTTATTAATTTGGATCTATGTAATATTATAATGTTTTTTTAAAATATATGTCGTTGAAAACTATTGATTTATAATATAAAAAATAAATTAAATTTGATAAATATAGTCTTTATAATCTATATAGAAAAAACCATATTACCCTAATAACAAGCCAATTATTTTTTTATAAAGGGCAAAACTGTAGTTATACCGTGAAAGAAGTACGAACAATTCCTACACCACTTCTACTAAGCTATTGCAAGCAAAAGAGATTATTACAACTATTTTTTTCTTTTAGAACAAAAACGAGTTCATCTCTACAGTAAAGGACCTTGAAAAAAAAAAAAAAGAACTAACACAGACAAAGGAGGCCCAGATGCTCTCAGAAGCGACACCTACAATCTGAAAGAGTGGACGTATGGTGGTCTGCAGAAAGGTAAGCATTGTAATAAATTGATCTCGTCTTCAGGGGCTACTACTGCTTGAGTTGTTTGAAGTCGGCATTGAATCAGTGAGCTCATGACTATCTTTCTCCTAGTTCAGCCATTGCCTCCTTCCTTTTAGTGGAGGTGGGGACTTTCCGATTCTTTAATAAATATCTTTTAGAAAAAGAGAAAATTCAATTATATTCTAGAGAGAGATGCTCTAAAAATATATATGCAGTAAAGAATGAAGATTGTGAACTTTTGTTTTGAAGGTCTCATGATATATTTATAGCCTATGAGTCTTGTTATTTTATGAAGAGGAGAGCCTGCAATGTAATTACTCTAATAACATTTAATGAGGGATAAATATTCCTTACATCTGCATTAATGTTTGATAGGAATATGGTGGGTCCTTAGACTTTTATACACCTAAAATATGTAATCTTACCCTAGTAGCATTTAATGAGGGATAAATATCCCTTACATCTGTACTAATGCTCTATGGGAATATGGTGGGTCCTTGAAGGACTTTTATACACCTAAAAAGTATAGGAAAATTAGGAACTAAGAAGCCTTTGACAAATCATAGTGAAAAATTCAGCCTTTGAAATCTGTAACATGGCAAATGAGCATACACATAAATTGTACTATGTGAACTTCACTTGATCATATTAAAACTATTCTGTTCAAAACTTAGTGAGAGGAGGACCTAATAATCACATCTAAATACATCTAAGAAAGAGGACCTAATAATCGACACTCAGTTCATTGTATGATTTAGGATTGTAATAAAGATGAAGTACACAATCAGACAGCCACAACATTTCACAGTAACCCATTGCAATAAATTCCATGCAAAGTAGGATGTTTTAAAGTTGGTTGAATTCACAAGTATGTCCTTGCGTTATCGAAAATTCATGAACTAAGCCCCTATATAAATAACCTGGTCAATCAAACTTTAAATTCATCAATTTCAATCGATAAAATCTAGCGTCTATTATGCCCCTATGACATGCATCATTTTCCATTAAACCTTAAATTCATCAATTTCAATCGATAAAATCTATCGTCAATTATGCCTCTATGACATGCATCATTTTCCATCAAACCTTAAATTCATCAATTTCAATAAACCCCTACATAAATAAAATGGCCAGTCAAAGCCAAATTATTAAAGTCAGTTTGTTTGAGTGTTAGTATATTATGAAAAGAAGAAACATAATATATATTACACAACAGTTTTTAATAAAGAAAAAGATTTTAAGAAGAAAAATTCAAATATCTATACTATTCTTATTTATTCTCTATTAGAGTAATGCTGAATATGAATAAAAAACTTCAAAAATACACGAGCCAGTGGATTAGTGGGCCCACTATTTGGGTCCCCCATTAAGATTATGATCCAGTGGCTTGTTTTCTTCTTTAAATTTAATCTTGTTTTCTCTCTCTCCTAAGTTTAGTATTTAAGTAAGAATTTTATTCAGTTTGGAAATACTTGCTGCTCGCGGATTAGCACATTATGAGCCATCAGCGGTGGTGCAAATCGATTTATTTGGTTGAGGCTGCATTTCTTTATTCAACTTGACACATGAGAAGAGCTTAAT
Organism: Populus deltoides; assembly: GCA_015852605.2. Lineage (NCBI taxonomy): Eukaryota > Viridiplantae > Streptophyta > Magnoliopsida > Malpighiales > Salicaceae > Populus > Populus deltoides. Next base: position 1,735,695 of record CM027581.2, read on the forward strand.
CTCCTAGTGATTTGCACAACTGCAGATCTGAAAATCTAAAATTGAAAAATCATGCGAAGTCCCCAAAGTCCAATTTCTTCCTCCTCTCATGGGATAGAAATCACAATCTCCAACCTCTTTACTATTCAGACTGATCCAACAAAATCTATTTCATTAGCCCATACCAAAACCTCTTTTTAATTAGCAAACCAGTGAAAACTACTCTAAAAACATCATGTTCTTTTCTTTTTTAAAAAGCAATGCACGTCATTGAATAACTCGATGGTTTTGGTACGGGACACAAAAGAGCCTTTTTTTCTAACAAAATCCGGTTCTTTTCTCGTGCTTTCAATCCATAACCAAAAACAACAAATCTGCTATCTCTTTAAGCAAGATCTACAGCCACTGCCAGTCATGCCACCAATAATGCAACCTCCACCCACAGCGTACTCCAACACCGTTTTCCCCAGCAACACCCCTGCACTACTTGCAGCAACGCATTTCAACAGAGATGAAAAACTATAATGGGTTCAATAGAGATGTAAAAGTGCAATTGTTTCTTTATTTATATATACAATTCTTTTACTGTTTGTCTTTGTTTTTTTATTTGTTCAAGTGCTTATCTGGATCCCTTTGATTTTGTTTGCCATTTTCATCTAGTTTTCAGAAAAGCATGAAAATATCACTAATATGCTATTAACAGAATACAAACAGGTCAGTATGGCCACTAGGCCTCTTCTCCATACTTGAAGCCAGATAGTCTTGCACGTTTTTAATGGTCAAGAAAGTAGGAGGCCTATCATACACCACCAAAATTCCATAGCTAGTGTCATCAAACATTTCAATTTCATTTACATTGATGGCGTGCAGGTTTGCAAGCTTTTGAAAGTTTTCACCCTCTACAGAACATGACTCTGAAAAAGCAACATCACCGATTCCAAAATCCTGCCCACAAGCTTCTGCAAGCCCAGAAACCAATGAATTCTCCATTGCCTCCTCTGAAGCAGCAACATAAGGAAATGCCATGGAAAAATTGGACTCGGTATAAGAAACCTATTCAGAGTAGGAATGCTGAGTATTAGAACACAAACAGGCAGGACTATAGCAATTTATGCAAATCATGGTCTGTTGATTTCAATTAAGAAACCATTCCAAAATAGTTAGAGAAGCTTTGGTTACCTTGAGCAAGTTCACAAGAGTTGGATCTGTGTTTTTGTTTGCAGAAACATCAGTGGAAAGCAGCTGTAGAAAACAAAAGGTGTGCAATTAATGGCCCGGGCCTTCAAAAACAGCAAAAAAGTCGCAATGTATTGCATTTCCAATGAAATATCAAACTACCAAGGTGCAAAGTTATCAACAAAGACCAGATAACGTGCAACCAGAACCTAGTTTGGTTGCATATTACCACGATAAAATTAGCATACGAACAACATAAGAGAATAGCCCCTGCAGCATGTTCACTAGATCAGGCCTATGGAAATAAAAATTAAGTGGTCACTGTCTTTTTTGTTTTTCAAGCGACTGGAGCTTGCTTCTGTGGCATTATAAAGTACAAAAGAAAGGGCTTTAACATATGTTTGAGTCGAAAGTTCAATAGGAATCGTAATTTGTTTTTAATTAAATGTTTCTTGTTGGTCTTGTTCTCACATTATTGAGCCAACAAGCATTTTACTATTTCATTAAAAAGTTCTACTCCAATTTCAAAAGTGCAAACAAAAAAACTACAGAAGAGGATAAGTGCAATCTTCAAAAGAAGGAATATAGAAAAGCTCCAATTTTGAAAATGAAAAACCATACATATTACTAGGAATAATAGACTGTCTGTTGCACTTCCACTTAACTGCATTCTAACATACCAGATACACCTAAATTCAGTGTAAAAAAAAAACCTAACAGCATATTCTTTAAGTCCCATCACACGCATGTCTATCCTATATCTATCATGGGACAAAAGTTTGTAAATTCTTATTCTATAAGGATATTTTTATGGATAAGAGTGACAAACTATACTTTAAAGTCTGATCCGTCATGTGTTTATGCCTAATTAAATACTATAGATTTTTAAACAAGTTTACAATATTATATGTGATTTCTCTTTAGAAAATCTCATAACTTGTCTAAGATATGATTTAACAAGAAACAAGACTTCAAAATTAAAAAAAAGGTCTGACTTTCTATTGTTTGACTCATTATTCATTTTAGTTTATACAAAGCCTACAATTTCTTATTGATTCACTTGTTGAGATTCATAGTGTGTAATAGACAATATCTAAAACTTGTAAAAGCATAATAATATCTAAAAATAAAATATAAAAGTATCTAAAACTAATGTATTATTCAATTTAGTTTGTTTCCACCAATTTTGGTATTATTTTGATTTGTTTCGGTTTTGATTTGGATTCATAAGGTGCAAACTGTAAATAAATGATTCAAACCAACAAAATATAGCTCAATGAACTTTACATTAATGATTCATTTTCTTTTACTTAGCACATTAATATCTTTTTTAAGAATCCAACACAAATAAAAATAATGCATTAAAAATATATAAAAAAATTATTCTTAGAATCCCATTGATTTTATTTTATATAAAGAAAATTAAACCATAAAATAATAATCAGTCCACCTAGAAAAGTAATTTCTGATTATTTTGCTCCTTCATAAAACCTTCAGCCGATGATATAGCTCCAATGAGGTCTTTTTCTTTATACATGTAATTAGCAATACCTTTCTCCGGAGGATTTCTCGCTCTAAATTTAAAAGGTTTGTCAAGAGTGGTAGCTGTGTTCACCATATCGGTATAAGCAGTCTGCATGGTATTCCTCAGCCTGCCATATTCCACCTCTCTTCGATCTTGTTGGCTCTTAAGACGTTGCATTTCTTCATCTTTCGTGGCTAGCTCATACTTAAGCAGTCGTATTTTCTCGTCTTTTGATTGCATGTGGTACTCAAACCGCTTTATTACCTTTTCACCGACGGATTGTTGATCTGTAAGGGAGATTTTTATTCCTAGCTCGCCCTCGAGGAGCTCTATTTCTTCATCTTTGCCATCATCTTTTTCCTTTTTACCATGAGACACTTGGTAATTAAGGAATTATTGTATTCCTTGAACTTCGAAAACTCTGGCCTTGTTCTCAAGGTCAGCTATTTTCCTATTAGCTTCAGATAACTGGTCCTTGAGGGAATTCCTTTCCGCTAAAACTTGATTGTGCCCTTCATAAAAAAAATCAGGCTTTCTTCGCTGTTCAATTTCAACGAACTGCAAGAAGGATCGATATCTGTGTCGCACCCGACATCGCTGCGGCCCGCAAATTAATTCTCTTGAATTATGGAAAAAAGAACAGATTTCTGACATCTTGTCCTTTTAGGGAAAATGTCTTGTTTAAGGAGTCGCCACCTAATATTATGGTCACTAGAAACCTTAACTGGTCAACAGAGATTCTATGGTTTGGGACTGGTTACGTAAAAGGAAAGATATTATCACCCCTTAAACGTTCTGCCTGAGGCAGACTGCATTGCTGATTTTGTCTTAAATTGCTAAACATTTATTCGCTTATGCTATGATGATTTGTTTATAATATTCCTAACTCTGGCGCCAGTGAATATTCGATCGCGAATAATTCCAACTCTGGCGTTGGTAAAAATTCCGCCCCGAATAATTCCAACTCTGGCGTTGGTAAAAATTCCACTACAAATAATTCCAACTCTAGCGTTGGTAAAAATTCGTAGCTACAAAAAAAAAAACAGTATATTTTCTTTTCTTTCCCTTTTTTATTCCTGATTCTGATATCAGTGAATAAATTGAAAAAAATATATTGTTTCTAAGACATGCAAAATTTTTATTTCTACACTTTCTATTTTTTTTATTTTTTATTTTTTTATTTTTTTGGGGCTGGGCCCAGCTCAACCCACATGGGCTGGGCTGGACCCAGCCGGCCCGGCCAGTCATCGGCCCAAGCCGATGACTGGGCAATGCAGTGACGCCGCGTGTTCAAACCATGCGTCGTGCACGGAGGCAAAGGTAATTAAATTACCTTCGCCTCGTTCTCTTCTCTACAAAATGAAATGTACATAAACGAAGATAAAAGGAAAGCCTTACCTGGCGATTCGAAGGCGCAGGCGACAACAACAGTTCGGGCACTCCTGGAGAATTCTCCCTTCCTCCTCCTCTCAGTCTCTTCTCCTTTGTTCTTGTGTTTCTGTTTGTTGGGTTTTTTTACTTACTCTCTGCTCTCCTATGCTCTCCTCTGCTTTCCTCTTCTGTTCGGATGTTGTGATTGAATTCTGGGACTAAACCAAAGATGGGTTTAGCTCTCTGTTTACTTCCTTTTGTTTGGTTTTTTTTTTGTTCTTTGCGTCTCTTTTGCTCTGGTTTTGCTGGGTTTCTTCCCTCTGTCTTGCTCTATTCCCAGTCTCTCCGTCCCTCTGTTTTAGCTCTCTGTTTACTTCCTTTTGTTTGGTTTCTTTAGCCTCCTCTGTTTCTTTGAGAAGAAACAGAGGAATGCAAGTCTGCTCTTCTTCTTCTTTTTTTTCTTCTTCCTGCAGTCCCCCTGTTCTCCCCCTTTCTGCCCCCATCGTCGGTTCACTCCTCTTTCCTTTTATAAGGCCAGAACTGGTGGTAACAGCAGCCTTCGATGAGTAAGCTGCTGCCAACGGATGAAACGCCTCTGCCTTTAATGGTAGCTCTAAAGGCTGCTTTCAATTTGGTCCCTGGATTCTTATAATTTTGCAACCAAGCCCCTGGTTAAAACGTAATTGGATCCTTGCATTTCCGCGCCATTTTCGAGCTGGTCCTTGGGTTTTAATGTTTGCAATTTGGACCCCAATCAGCCCTATACTTTGATAATTTTTCAATTAAGTCCCTGATTTCATTAATTTAATTAAATCCAAGTCCATTTAAGTCTCAAAACTTATCAATTCTCCAATTAAACCCTTAATTGGATTAATTAAATTAATTCTAAGATCAATTAAGTCTCAAAACTTATCAATTCTCCAATTAAACCCTTAATTGGATTAATTAAATTAATTCCAAGCTTAATTAAGTCTCAAAACTTTATTAATTCTCCAATTAAACCCTTGATTGGATTGATTAGATTAATTCCAAAGTTTAATTAAACCCCAAAACTTCCAATCATGTTGCCCTTAACCCAAATTTTAATTCATTCTTCATTTATTTCATTTTACTTATTTTTCTATCATTATTATTATTATTTTTTTCGTCATCAATTTTTTTAGTAAATAAAATAATAATAATAATTAAAATAGGTCAAAAATTAGGTTATGACAATCCGCATCGTTATTTGTGTAGTATGGCTAATTCTATCATCACATGTGGAACCCTTAGATGGAAAACAACTCTAGGAAACATCAAGGAAACTTGATACATTCTTGATTACCTTGTTATCCCGCAACTTCCGAAACTTAACTTTAATCAATTTGGATTATCTTCATTGGATCTTCTATCAAAATCAAAGGGCCGGGCTAGCTGTCCCTAAGATGACAACCTTATGGATCTCGATCTTCAAAAGTTCTGCAAAATTAAAGACAACAGCAAAATCTCAAGAAAGAAAAATCTTTGAATGCCGGTGTTTTTTTGGATGGAAAGCTTTTCGCAGCTTTGACAATGATTTTTTTTTTTTTTTTTGCATTTTAGTTCTAGGTGGTTTAACTTTGAAGTCTTATGAAGTTATAGTTGGAGAAACACTGTTGTGGTAAAAAGAAAATCTGTGAAACACTTGTTGAAATTCTAGGTTATTGTCTGCAAAGCACTTTCTGTTCACCAGATTATTTCAATTTATCTCTGTGAAGGTGGCCACCTGATAGATTCTACATAGGTTCAGCATAGAAACATGCTGACTTGGTCGTATTTGCTTCCAGAAATGATTTGGTGAAAGTATGTCAGGGGATTAGTAGAGCAAAGGAGAGATTTCTTAATCGCCCGCTTCTGTCAAATTTCTGAATCTTGGTGTTTGGTGGTTTGCAATATTTGAGGCCTTCGCTCAATATTCTCGGGATTCTCAAGACAAACAGTTTTTGATTTGCTATAAGTAATAACATTTATTCTTAGCTTTCTCGGTAATAACACTTATTCTTATCCATCATCAACTATAAATAATAATACTTTCAAGGCGGAAGAATAAAATAAAAACTAAATCTATGGTTCCAGGCAGGATCTATAAGAAATTGAGATAAAAAATGATATTTGAATAGAAAAGAACTTGTACTTGAAGTTATAAACATAAACAATTTAATATAAAAATATTTATGATTTTAAAACCCTATGATTTTTAAAATTTAAATAATTATTTAACGAAACGGAGGCAACCTTTTGAGAAAAAAATAAAAATAAAATGAAACTGATAAAGAAAACTAAAATTCTCTTCAAACTCTAAATTATTTAATTACCAGTATGTCTACGATGGAATAAAACGACGTGGTGTAGTATGGTAGAGTGGTGATAACTAGTTTTCTAAATTAACTTCTTAAATATCACACATCATTTATCAAGTATACTTTTATTAAATAATAGAAAGCTACCCCTCAAAATAGATCAATAGGGGTCCGATTTCGCAGCTCCATAGAGGTTTTCTTCTCCATAGAAATGTTCAATTCCTTTCTTGGAAGGACTTTTGTTTTTAAACTTAAGAGCATCATCAGCAGTGGTAACTGCGTTGATCAAATCGGTACAAGCTGACCGGATGGCAATCCTCAGGCTGGCAAATTCCTTCTCTCTTAGATCTAGTTGGCTCTTAAGACGTCGCATTTCCTCGTCCTTCATAACTAGCTCGTGCTCAAGACGTCGTATGTCCTTCATAGCTAGCTCGTGCTCGTCCTCAAGACGTCGTATGTCCTCGTCCTTTGATCGTATCTGGTACTCAAAGCCATTTATTTCTCTTTCACCTACAGGTTTTTGATCCTTGAGGGAGTTTCTTTCTGCTGAAACTTCATTGTGATCTTCAACAATCTGGAAGGAGCTATCCGTATAATTATTTGTGACCACCTATTTAGTAACAAAGTGGAAAATATGTATAATTTCGAGAGGGATATTTTACCGCACCTATGTATAATTTTGTAGCATTAATTCCGGTCTCATACATACATGTTAAATTAATAAGAAAAAAAAAGACAGAGATTATTACCAACAGAGCATTATGTCACTGGGAAAAATCATTCAGGACTCAAATATTAGTGTTATATGCGTACAGTACATCTTGCAAGCTAGCGATCAAATATGCTAAGAAGAAAGTTGATAGTTACCTTTATTTTTCCTGGCTTCTTCATTATCCATCGAATCATCTTCTTCATCAATAATCTTTAACTGCAAAGATTAAACCTACGTACCTTATGGACTTCAATCCTCAAAGATTGTAAACGAAACCTACAAGTTTGTGCTTCACAAATATTAGCAACGCTCCTCTTATACATGCCTGTGATGACCAAGTCAAATGCCATCAAAGTCAACTGTTTGCCAACATACACAATTCTAATTAAAAAATCTTCCTTTTCATTTCAATTTGAACAGTGTCACAACTCAAGATTTCAATTTATTACGTGAAGTTAAAGGAATAATTTCATATCACTCAAGTAAAAGACTTTTGATTATATTGTTTTTAATTGTTATAATTTAATTAGATAGAATGAAGTTGTGAGATTAAAACTTGTAATTATTTAATTATTGATTTCTTTCAATAAAGATTTTCGATCCATAATTCGCTTAGATTTCTATAATATTCAAAGCATATTGAAGTTAGGAGGGGCAACCACTCGTCAGCACCTCCAAGTTGCCAATTAACTTCTCCGGTGGCAATTAAAAAATGGGAAAGGCCAAAGTGCTCTCTACTACTTCCGAGTTGCCGAGCAACTTCTGGGATGGCAATCAAAAAAAGGAAACGACAGAGAAATGCTCTCAAATTCATGAGTTAGGTAAGCACCGGCCCATTCAGGACAAGAATGGTATTCTCAATGGATCAGTCCTATTTCTAGACAGTAAAAGTTTTGCAAAATGAACTTCTTTTGATGATAGATGGCGATCTATTAATTAAGAAAAAAAAATTTCTTCATCAGGAGAAAAAGGGAGAGATTTCTTAATCGACTGCTTCTGTCAAATTTCTGAACCTTGGTGTTTGGTGCATCGCCATATTGGAGGCCTTCGCAATGAGAAAGATATTCAGTTTGGTAATTTGATCAGGAGGCTTTTTTTGTTTAGCTAAAAAATCTTTTGACCCTTTTGAATTTTGACAAGGCAGTGCAAGGGTTACGAAAGTGCAGGAAAAATCAAGTTATTAAAATCATGAATTAACTTAAATATGTACTTTTCATCTAAAATTGAGTAAAAAAAAATAGATTAAAATCATGTAAAATTAGGTAAAATCATGATTTTATTACCGATTTTACGATTTCATAATAATCCCAAATTCCCAATTCTCATCTCCCTCAGTGATACCCTTGTGTTTACTCAATAATGCATGAGCTTTACAATTGCTTGTATTTATGGATTCTTTCATTAATCAATAATGCAAGGATAAAAAAACATAATCTTTCTTGAACTCTTCATTACAAATAAAAAATTATTTATTATGTGGCAAAACTTTGAAAATTTTTATTCTATAAAAATATTTTTATGGACAAGAGTGACAAACTATACTCTGAAATTTAATCCTCCATGTGTTTATGTCTAAATATCAGCATTTTAAACAAGTTTACAATATTATATATGATTTTTCTATAGAAAATCTTATAATTTATCTAAGATACGATCTAATAAGAAATAAGATTTCAAAATTAAAAAAGAAGCTTTGATTTTGAATTGTTTGATTTTTATTTGTTTTAGTTCATATAAAGTTTATAATTTTTTATTGATTAACTTGTTAAAATTCATGATATGTAACAAATAATATCTAAAATTTATAAAAATATAACAATAACTAAAACATAATAAAATCTAAAAATAATTTATTCTTCAATTTAGTTTATTTCCACCCATTTTGGCACTAGTTTGATTTCGGTTTTGATTTGGATTCACAAGGTGCAAACTATAAATAAATGATTAAAACCAATAAAATATAGCTTAATATACTTTACATTAATGATTCATTTTCTTTTACCTAGCACATTGATATCTTTTTCAAGAATACAATACAAATAAAAATATATTAATGCATTAAAAATATAAAAAATATTATTTTACATTAATTATTCTTAGAATCCTATTGATTTTATTTTATATAAAGAAAATAAAACCATAAAATAATCAGTCCACCTAGAAAAGTAATTTCTAATTATTTTGCTCCCACATAAAACCTTCATCCGATGCCTTAGCTCCAATGAGATCTTTTTCTTTATACATGTAAGCAATACTTTTCGCTGGAGGATTTCTCACTCTAAATTTAAAAGCATGGTCAAGAGTGGTAGCTGCGTTCACCATATCGGTATAAGCAGACTGCATGGTATCCCTCAGCCTGCCATATTCCTCCTCTCTTCGATCTTGTTGGCTCTTAAGACGTTGCATTTCTTCATCTTTCATGGCTAGCTCATACTTAAGCAGTCGTATTTTCTCATCTTTTGATTGCATGTGGTACTCAAACCACTTTATTACTTTTTCACCGACGGATTGTTGATCCGTAAGGGAGATTTTTATTCCTAGCTCACCCTCGAGGCGCTCTATTTATTCATCTTTTTCCAGAGGTGGAAATGCTGCCTCTATCTTGGAAGCTTGAATGGAAGTTCTCTGGTTGTGCCTTGTAGTGTGTGTGTGTGTCTATATATATATATATATATATATATATATATATATATATATATATATATATATATATATATATATATGTAAAATCTTTGCTATGCTAAACCAACTAACCACAGACTTTGTCAATAATGAAGACATGCTGTTATGTAACAGGAATTTTCAATACATTTTCGGAAAGAGGATCGAGCTGTTTTAAAATCAATGTCATCCATATTAAAAACAATTTGAAGAAAATAAACGACACATAGCAATCTTTTAGGGAAAGGGAGGAGAATTCTCATGCTTATGGAGGTTAAATATGTTGAGAATATATATACTCTTAGGGGAAAAGTGGGATAACGTTCGATTAATAGGATCAAGCTGAGAACTTTTAAAGTATTGAACCAATTGAATATAATTATAGATCTTGGAGGTCCGACATATATATTTTAACCTTGGAGGGCCAACGACAGCTGCTGTCCTCTCCTGGATCCAGAGGCCAACACCACCTTATTTAATTGATGTGCTTCCGAATCATATAAAAAACTATAATTTCAAATCTTTTTATGTTTCTTTAAAAATAAGAAAATATAAATATCAGTATTACTTTAGGATCTATAGTATATGATTTTCCACACCCCAAAAACATAGTGTCAAGACTTTTCCATGGAATTTGTAACATCTGTCAGCTAAATTCTAAAATTCCGCCAGAAGAAAAATGAAAGTTCCTTTAATTGACATGTATTGTTAAGAAATAAATTCATCAAAATTCATACATTCTCCACTCTTTCTATTGTATAGTCCTTTTTCTAATGTTATTTAAAATTTGAAATTAAATAATTGAGTATTTAATTATAAATAAAGAATACAATAAATAAGACCACATTAATCACTAAAACATATAGTGAAGTGAATATAGCATTGTTCTTAAAAAAATTAAATTCTAAAATTAGTTAATTTTTTTTTTTTTTTTTAGTAAAGTGAGACAAGTTTGACAATAAACAAAATCTATAACATATTCAATATCACATAAAGAATAAAATATTAGATAGTTTAAAGAAAAAAATATTTAAAAATTCTTTTAATACTTTTTTTATCTCGTCGGATGGTTTATTTGAAGAGTTTTTTATAATCTTATTGGTCACTAAAAAGCACAATAAACTCTTCAATGAAATTTGAATTTGTCAATATATCTAAAACATTGGATTTGAGATTTTTATTGAGTATCTGAGAATAAACACAATAAACTCTTCAATGATTGAGTATTTGGGATTTGGTTATATATTGACATCATTTTATTAAAATTTTATCTTTGCTTCTTTTTTTTTTGTTTTTCACTTCGGTTTGAATTTGTCAGTATATCTAAAACATTGGATTTGAGGATTTTTTTTTTAATGAAACGATCGATAAGATTTACTAAAGTAAATTGAATGAAAAACTCCGCCACTGGTTATATGGGCAGTTGTTGTGGTGGATGGAAGGAATGTATGATGGCTAGGGTTTGGAGCAACACACGGTGTATTTGGCTGACTGCAATTTTTTTTTTATTTCATTTGTAAACAGGCAAGTTAAAGGATTTTTTTTTTTAGATTAGTGGTTGATGATGATTCTATACAATTTTTAGGTTTTAGAAACTTTGTTGATTTTTTAGGATTCTCACAGGCTTATAAAAGATTGATTAATTATAGGAATAATTAAAAACCAGTCTCTAATATCTAAGTTGATGTGAGAGAATAAACTAAAAAAATTTAAAAGTAAAAAAAAAAAGCCAAGAATTAAAAGGAGAGAAAAAAAGCTGGGAAGAAGAGTGAATTCAAAGGAGGAATATTTTTATCAAATCATCAAAAACTATCTCATAAAATAAAAATATGACATATAAATAACATAATTTTAAAACATTCAACTAATAAATTTAGTCTCCCAACCAAAAAATATCAGGCCATCCTTCCTCGTCTCCTTGTGAGTATGTTGTCTCCACCAAATCTTCTGCATCAGCAACAAATATAAAAGAACATTGACAGAAGAGTCAGAGTGTCTATACTAGTGATTACTATAGGCTGCTTTGATGTGTGTGTCTGCCATCAACTGGGTTTTATGGCTATTTGGTTGCTCCTTGAATAACCAGCTTGCAATTTTGGCACATCAACTATAATGTTTGTCGGGTTTGCAATGCCATTAACGAGAAACTTTGGCATAGAAAAAAAAAATCAATCGCAATTGGAAACGAAAAGTGTTGGAAATAAGAAAATATAATGGCATGTGCCTTAGTGCATTGCCGCATAGGGTAATATCATCTCAAGCTGGTAACAAGATCCTCTTCTCCCAAGACCTTCATCTCCAAACTTTTTCCGAAATCCTCGCTCAGCCCTGTTGCCCTTTGCTCCAACAAGATCCTCATCTCCAAACTTTTTTCCGAAATCCTCGTTCACCTCCTGTTGCCCTTGCTCCAACAACATCCTCATCTCCAAACTTTTTCCGAAATCCTCGTGTTGCCCTTGCTCCAACAAGATCCTCTTCTCCAAACGTTTTCCGAAATCCTCGTACTGTTGCCCTGGCTCCAACAAGATCCTCTTCTCCCAACTTTTTCCCAAATCCTCGCTCACCTCCTGTTGCCCTTGCTCCAACAAGATCCTCTTCTCCCAACTTTTTCCCAAATCCTCGCTCACCTCCTGTTGCCCTTGCTCAAACAATTCTCCCAACTTTTTCCGAAATCCTCGTGTTGCCCTTGCTCCAACAAGATCCTCTTCTCCAAACGTTTTCCGAAATCCTCGTACTGTTGCCCTGGCTCCAACAAGATCCTCTTCTCCCAACTTTTTCCCAAATCCTGGCTCACCTCCTGTTGCCCTTGCTCCAACAATTCTCCCACCTTTTTCCGAAATCCTCGTGTTGCCCTTGCTCCAACAAGATCCTCTTCTCCAAACTTTTTCCCAAATCCTCGCTCACCTGCTGTTGCCCTTGCTCCAACAAGATCCTATTCTCCCAACTTTTTCCGAAATCCTCGTTTTGCCCTTGCTCCAACAAGATCCTCTTCTCCAAACTTTTTCCCAAATTCTCGTTCACCTACTGTTGCCCTTGCTCCAACAAGATCCTCTTCTCCCAACTTTTTTCCAACTCCTCTCTGTGCAGAACCAAGGGTGTCATCTGAAACAAAATTGTTAACATCGTTTGGCAAAAAAAATAAAACTTGTCAAAAAAGTTAAAAGTATCTATGCTAATGTTGGCAGAAAGATACTAGTAAAATGACCACCTGTTTAGGTTCTTCTATAACCCTGTGCTTTTAACACATCATCTGTAATATATTATGTTAAACTTGAGTCCTTGACAGGCTTGTAATACTATTAATGAGAAAACTCTGACAGACTACAAATTAAATGGAAATTCTCATGGGGTAAATAATATTGCCTTAAGAAAGTTACTTGCTCTATGCCTTATCTCTCATCTAGCAAATCAAAGATACAACACCGGAAAATTTTTTATTTAAATTGAAAATGTTTTTCGTATCTTACCTTGCGATAGAGTTGCTTCAACAGGATCGGCTCCAAACTTATTTTCAATGGAAGCTAGAGATAGCGGCTTTTTTATTTCACATATATAACGGCTTTCAAGATTTGTAAACACATCCCCTAAACCAGCAGACTCAATGATCATCTTAAGCCTCCGAATTTCCTGATCTTGCATGGTTAGCTGGTTCTTGAGACGCTGGATTTCCTCATCTCTCAAAGCTATCTTCCACTCAAGGCCACTCATTTCCATCTCGTGTTACCTACAGATGTATATCCAGTCCTAGCCTCCTAGGTAACTCCTTTCTGCTCAAAGTACCTGATTGTTACGTCTGCTACCGACCTGCTCAGCAGACAAGAAAAATAATAAAGAAAAACAACACCTAATTTTATAAGCAATAGGGAAATGTCCCGTCTTGGAATTCTATATAGCCTTATACTGGCTTGCACCGCGGGTCTTTTTTTATCATAAAAATAATAATAATAATAATAATAATAATAATAATAATAATAATAATTATTATTATTATTATAATACTTAACTAGTCGGTTACAAACTAAAATCTGCTAATTTAATAATATTATTAAAAAATAATAATATTAATAACAAATAAAGTGAAAAAAACAACAATTCAATACAAAAGATAACACTGGCTAATACTATAAAAATATATTTTCACAATATTTCTAAAACATTTCAATGATTTTATTTATTAACAGAGTAAAAATTAAATGAGAATATGATAATTGTATATAAAGAAAAATAAAAAAATAAGATAAAAAAAGTTAATTATTATTAATTTTTTAAACCGTGACCCGGGTTATAAGACTGAAAATATTATACATGAAAAAATCATGAGGGTTAAACTCACAAAAAAAAACAACACAAAAAAATCCAAAATAAAAAATACAATAAAAATAATGAGTGTTAAAATTGCAATAAAATAATCAAAAGGCAACAACAAATTTTAAATGTAAGAGTTAAATTGAAAATAATAAAAACATTAACAAAAACACAAAAATCAAAAGAACGAAGACTATAAAAAAACAATACACTATAAACTTGGATTGAAGGGTAAAACTAAAATCAATGAAACTTTTATAAAATATTTAAGGAAAAAAATAAACAATTATAAGAATAAACATCACATTTTAAACATAAAAACATGATAAAAAAAATGAATATACAGAATTATTCAACATGTTGTTTTACACTAAAAAAAACTCTTAGATGTAAATCTAAAAATTTATTCACTCATCTAATTAAATAAATCAATAACCATTACATAAAGTGATGAAAAAAAATCATCAACAATAAAAACAAAATGAGAAAATTAAGTGAAAAATAAAGATCAAAATATCTAAAATTACAGTACGAGTAATTTACCTAATTATATTTGATGAATCCCTCTTTCAAAATAAATTTGTAATAGAAAAAAACATCAAATTTATAATAGAAACCGTCACATACATAAAATTTATTGAATAATAATTAAAAAAAATGCAAGGTTCCCATATGAAAAATCTTATAAAAAAATCAATATTTAAAAAAAAACAAAATTAATATATATAAAATTAAGAAAAAATCACAAATGAATCATACATATCTCTTTAAAAAATAAACACACTCAATATTATTTAAAAATAATTACAATATAATTAAAACATAAACCCAAAATTTATTTGAAAAAATACACACAAATAATGCATTATTTTTTTTAAAAAAACTAAAAAATAAAAAAAGAATCAGGCCAGACGTTGATGGGGGCCAAATCGCATGATGCGGCGGAAGCGCCAGCACAACCACCGGAGTCAGCCGCATGCGCTGCCCGAAGTCGATGGATCAGTTGACGAGCTGGCGAGTGTTTTGCACATGCCAACAACTTTTTTGTTTTTTAATTGCACAAAACCGAAAAATACCCCCAAGACCAATCAACAATTACAAACATACCATGAGGAAATTACTACAAAGCCCCTGAATGCAAGGCTAAAAAATTGGAATGACATGAGTAATGTTGTAATTTCATTGTTCAACCAAACATGAAAAATACAAAAACGTCTTTTTGCAGAAAGCATTGAATTATTTCATGCTAGGGTTAAATTCGTTATCTTACTATGCATTTACAAATGTAATTACCAAAATAACCCCACTTAATTTTCAAAAGAAATTCATGTTACGTGGAAAAGACTATCCTACCCTCTAATCAAAGGCAAAAGAGAAAATGACCAAGGGGCAAGACAGTAATTACACTATTAAAATAAATAGTAAGTTGTGTCTTGGAGCACAATAATATCACCATCAACTTTAGTTTTTTATTAATAATATTTCTTATTTATTTTATTTAATCAATTTAATATATGTTTAATTTTATTATTGTTCTATTCAATAACAAATTGTTTTAATAAATAAATATAACAAATACAAAGGGATAAATATTCTGTTTTAGAAGATTAAATATCTTAATCTACACATGTTTCTTGATTTTCTAGTTTTATTTTTAGTTATCATTAATGATTTTTTTTCTCATTTATTAATATATATAATTCTCAATTTATTTAATTATATATAATATTTTTTATTTTTATCTAAAAATTTTTTAACTATAAAAAAATAAAGTATATAAAAAAAAATTAAAAATAATTTGGCATGTGTGGAAGCGCGGGTCAAGTATAGTACACATCTAATTGTTGTGTCCTAGCGTCTAC
The DNA here is from genome assembly GCA_015852605.2 of Populus deltoides. Taxonomy (NCBI): domain Eukaryota; kingdom Viridiplantae; phylum Streptophyta; class Magnoliopsida; order Malpighiales; family Salicaceae; genus Populus; species Populus deltoides. The sequence continues at coordinate 1,751,604 of CM027581.2, forward strand.
ACTTTGTACAGGTGTCCTTGTATTAAATAAAAGTCTGATATTTTTCTTACCCACCATTATTTCTCTAGAAAATCTAACAAGTAGTATTAGAGCTTGCAGTCAGGAATTGTCCTTTTATTTTGCCAGGAATTTTATTTTTTTAAGAATTATTAGAGGAAGCTCTGTTGTATGCAATCAAGGACGGCGACATGTTTTGGTATGGGACTTGCCTGATAGGTTATGTCAGGTTTTTTTTTTTTTTTTTTTTTTGTTAAATCCATATTTTTTGATTGATAAATTTTTTAAATTGTTTTATATAAGTTTTTTTACTGGTTCACGAGTTATGGGTTTTTTCCTTTTATCTAAGCTATATTTTTTTATTTTATCATTCGGTATTTATTTATTTGAAAACTGAGTTTTTTTTTAGCTTGCTTTCTATGAAATTTTATGTTGATATTGAAAATAACCTGGTTATCTTGGATCTTTTTGTTTATTATTCTTTGTTTGATTTTTTGGCTAATTCTTGAAATTTATATACCCTACTTTGTTTTTTTTTTCCTATCCAATTTAATCCAGATTTTTTTGATTGCCAACTTTTTTACTTTGACAAGTTTTTTAAATTAGTTCATAGTAAACTTCTTGATCGGACTCGAATCTACAGTTTCACAGGTTGCGACTTTCTAATATTTTACCTGGTTTAGGATGTTTACCCAAATTTACTTGGTTCTTTTTTTTTATCTAAGATAATTTTTTTTCGTTTCATCGTTCAATATTTATTCATTTGAAGAATGGGTTCCTTTGTTTTTTCGTTTCATCGTTCAATATTTATTCATTTGAAGAATGGGTTCCTTTGTTTTAGTTTGCTTTATGTAGGATTTTTTGTTGGTCATAAAAATAACCCATTTATCTCGGGTTTTTTTATTGTTCTTTATTGTGTTTTTTTGGCTAATTCTTTAAATTTATATTTTTTCTCGATCTATTCCTTTAATATTTGAAATGATTTTTTAAAACAATGTATAAGGTTAGAAGTTTTTTTTCTATCTCATCCTCTCTTTTTTTTCTTTTGAATTTAGTTCTCATTTAATTGATTGCTATTTATTTTATTTGAGGTTAATTTTTAAATTATGTTATTTGTTTGTTTTCTCTAGAACTTTCCACTAATTTTGAAAATGATCTAAATTTTCTCGTGTGTTTTTTTAATTGTTGCTCTTTGTTGGATTTACTTTGGCTAATAAATATTAAATTGGTTAGTAATTGAGCTTCTTATCACCCCGAGTCTGTCATTTAATGAGTTGTGAGTTTGAGATCTATGTCTAAGTTTAGAAAGTTTGTCCAAGTTTTTTAAGTTTATTTTCTCTTTTTTAAAGCTGATGGTTTTTTTTAATTTTATTATTCAATATTTATATCATTAGTGATTGAGAAATTTTATGGTGCTGTATGGACCCACTTTAAAAAAAAAAGATATGACTACAAGAGAAAAATTCAAAGTGAAGATATTCTTATCTTTTTTTTGTGATTCATGGGTTTCATCTTCTTTTTCATCATTGTGTATATCTCTTTCTTCAGGGTGAGCCTAGGGAATAACTACTACTAGGATGCCATTAATTATTTCTTTAGCACCACAAAATGTTTCATTAATGATTAACCTTTGTTTTTTTTTTTTTTCTATTTATTTGCCTCCTATATGATTTTTTTAATCATGCATTTATGGTTGTTTTCCATAATATTTTTTAACCATACATCATCATTTTTTCCTCGGTTGTGTTTATGCCTTGAGTCACATTAAAAAAAATAAATTAAAACACGCTTGCGTAATAAAATTACAAATATTTTTTTATTTTATCTTTTTTAATTTTTTTTTTATCTTTTAAATTTGGTCTTCATTTTTTATATTGCTATTTGTTTTGTTTGGAATCATTTTTTAGATTTTTCTTATAATTTCATTCTCTATGTTTTTTTTTCCTTTAAAATTTGATCCTTATTCTTTTTATTGTCATCTTTTTGCTCTTTCAAGTTTTTCAAATTGCTATTTTTTTCTCGATTTCATCATTTAAATTAAATTGGTTGAGAATTAAGCTTATTGATTCAACTCGAGTCTAGGATTCCATGAGTTTTGAGTTTTAGAGATTTGATCAAGTTTATAAGGTTTTTTTAGGTTTTTCTTCTCTCTCTTTTTTTTTAAGCTGATTTTTTTACCCCTTTTTTATTTAGAGTTTTTCTTTGTTATTTTTTTTGTTTGACTTCTATATGGTTAGTCTTGAATTCATGACCAGGGTTACCTATTTCAAACGTTAATGCAGGTTGACTTTAGTTTTTTTTTTTGTCATTTTTAAATTTCTTTACTTCAATTTCATCATTCAACATTTCATGTATCGAAAATTGATTCTCGTGCTTTTTTACCTTTCCTTTCAAGTGGTCCTTTTTTTCTTTATTTTTTTCTATGGAGTTATTTCAATCTTATATTCATTGTTACAAAGTTTGTGAGTTAACCCGGTTTAACTGGATTTTTTTTTATAATTTTATTTTTCAACATTCAGTTTTTTATACACTAGATGGGCTCGTGTCAGCTTTTTTTTACCTTTTTTTGTCATCATTTTGTTGTCATTTTATTTATTGATTTTATATTTTTTTTATTCATGCCATTTAACCAATTGGTCCGATGACTTAGGTCTTGAAGTGTTTCCTTTAGCATTTTTTTTACATTGAAAAAGAAATTGACTGGCCCGTGGCAAAGCAGGGGCCACAAATCTACTCCAATTCTAAAAGATAATAGAATTTCTTAATACATGGATTTATTTATTGTAAGCAAGTGCATTTATAATATTGGATACTCCATTAACAACATGGCTGATGAGAGAGAATTTCTTAATATTGGATAGTCCATATATAATACATGAATTTCTTAATAAGACTTATAATATTGGATAGTCCATTACCAAGATGGGTGAAATTTTTCAGCGAGATCTTGAGCCATAAAAGGGAGATTTTGATTGCTCTCAGTGAGAGGATTTCGATAGTGGTCATAGTGTTGGCCGTTGATGGTTGATGAGAGAGAATTGGTGGTTTGAAGCTTCGGGTGGCCAAAGACATCGCGGTTTTTTTCCGGCAAGCTAAGGTGATGAAGGCGATAAAGACCACCTGAGGTTTTCTCGTGAGGAGGAGAGAAGTCTTTTTGTGGTGGTCCGGCGATTTGAGGTTGCCAGAGTTGGGAGGTCTAAGAAGAGAGAGAATCGCCGACGAAAGGAGAGAGAGTCTTCGAGGTTTGCTACGGTGTGGACGCAAGCATGGTAGTCTAGTGCACCTAGAGCTTTTGGACCACTGGATCACTTCTGAATTGATCCTTTGACAATGGTAGGTTTGATCTAAAAATTGATCTGACGGTCCTGACTGACAGATATTTGCTTTGGTGTGATAAGATGCACTGAATACTGGGTGACGTGGCAAGATAGGATCAAAGGAAAGATTTTTTAAGGGCTGAGATGGATTGGAGTTTTACTCTAATGTGGAAGCCCTATTAAATTAGATCCAACCAAGAGTTAAGAACTAAAACTTTTAGATTTATTTGTTATGATATTTTTTATATTTTTTGAGTTTTTTTATTTTTAAATCAATATCTAAACTAAAAAAAAAAAAGCTTGAATAATATCTTGGAGTTATTAATATTCGTATTAACTTTCTTCTCTTCTCCCCTTTTTTCCTCTAACTTTGCACTAGCTCTTCTAGCTAGTGTTCAGGGGACACAAATTTATGTTCAGGAAACACGGCAAGAGACACGGAGCATATTGAAGAAGAGTTTTACCTGCACCAGCTGCTCTATTGAAAAAATAATTTTGCATTATTAATTTTTGTTTTATTTTATATATATATAAAAACTAAAAATTAAAATCAGTATTAGAAAAAGCTTGTTTCAATAACTAAAAATAAATTTTGATAACAGAAAAATTAATTTCAAACACCAAAAAATATTGTTCGAAATCTAATTTTTTTTTAAAAAAATAACAGTTTTGACCTGAAATGGTCTAAAACTTATTTTTTATCTTGATCGACATGGTTTGACTCGTATTAACTTGGTAATCCTGATTTTGACCCAAAAGAGCTTGAAGCTTATTTTTTACTCCGGTTGACATGATTTGACCCATAATGAAACGATGAGATCAGTTTTGATCGAAAATGACAATTTTTACCCGAAATGGCTGGAAACTTATTTTTTATCCTAGTCGACGTGGTTTGACCCGTATTGACTTGGTAAACTCGGTTTTGATGGGAAAAAAGATGGTTGACATGAGAAAAATATATTTTTAAATTTTAATTTTTTCTTAATTGTTTTGGATTTTTCCGAACAAAAATAAAATAACATATGAGAAAATTTTGGAGAACGCTAAATTGAGTTATTACATAGAAAATTAAACCACAAGATAAATATCAGTCCACCTAGAAAAATAATTTCTGATTATTTTGCTCACCCTCCGATGGCCAAGCTCCGATGAGGTCTTTTTCTGTAAACATATATTTAATACCTTCCTCTGGAGGATTTTTTATTCTAGATTTAAAAGCATTGTCAAGAGTGGTAACTGCGCTGTCCAGATTGGTACAGGCAGAATGAATGATATTCCTCAGCCTGGCATATTCCTCCTCTCTTATATCTACTTGGCTCTTAAGACGACGTCGCATTTCCTCATCCTTCATAGCTAGCTCGTTCTCTAGCACTCGTATTATCTTGTCTTTTGATTCTATGTAGTGCTCAAAGTGTTTTATTACTTCTTCACCTACAGAGTGTTGATCCTTGGGGGAAATCTTTATACCTAGCAAACCCTCGAGGCGCTGTATTTCCTTCTTACCATGAGTCACTTGGTTATCAAGGTATTTTTGTAGTTCTTGAACGTCGAAAGCTCTGTAGTTTTCAAGGCCACCTATTTTCCTGTTGGCTTGAGATAACTGGTCCTTGAGGGAATCCCTTTCCTCTAAAACTTGACGGTGCTCTTCATAAGAAACGGATTCAACGGCCTGCAAGAAGGATATCCGTATAATTACTTGTGACGATCTATTTAGTAACAAGGTGGAAAATATGTCCAAAATATCGACTACAATAATTTTCTTATAACCATGGAATTTATTTCCGCTACGCTAAAGGCACAAGTTTTATTTTTATTTTTATTTTTATTTGCACATTTGTATCATTTTGAAGTATATATTAACTGAAATGCAACAGTATGGTCTCCTACATGTTGGATTAATGAGGAAAGAACTAGAAATTATTACTAACATGGCACCTGGAAAAATCATTTAGGACCCAAAGAATAGTGTTATATTCAGACGATACATCTTGCAAGCTTGCGATCAAATATGCTAAGAACAAAGTTGATTGTTACCTTTTGTATCCATCGGATCATCTTCAACAGTAATCTTTAATTGCAGAGATTAAACCTACCACTGCCTTCGATGACTGCCTTGTGAACTTCAATCCTGTAAGATTCTACACGAAACTTGCAAATGTGTGCTTTATATATGTGTGTGTTATGACCAAGTCCAATGAACAGAGAGAATTTTGCCTTTTCCTTTTCGCTCTCGTCATTTTTTTTTTTTAAAAAGAATTTCTATCCATGCGAGAGAAAAGGACTTTACATCATGAACTGAAATCAATCCAGCTGAAACAATATTCTCTGTAAATAAAGAGTAGTAAAGATTTTTTTTTTTTTTTTTATCTATGGACGTCCCAAATCATAATTTAAATGATATTTTTATAGAAAAAAAATTGAAACCCAGTGACAAAATTTAGAAAAATGCAATTGTCTTATAATTGAAAAACTATAGCATATAAAAGGAAAAGCATATCGAATACCAGTAGCTTTTATTTTTAAAATTCACAAACACATTTATATTTATTTAAACTGCAGAAACTAATATTACTCTGCCTCTCCTGATTAACAATTGTCAGGGAAATTAATTAAACTTTAATACGCAAGAGATCAAGTGTACATATGAATCAAAGTCATCAACGTAAAGTCATCCGTCCAAAAAGATGTGACAATGCTTTATTTTCCAAACAGATGTGACAGCAGAAACTTCGAACAAACTAATATAGACTTTTGGGATTAATTTCTGGAATAATTATATATTTTTCACTGTTAATGACTTTTAACTGACATTAAAAATGGTTGGATTGAAAAAAAATACTCCATATTGTATAACCATTAACTAAATTAAAACTGGAATAGCGCAATTCACATAATTCCAAGCATTTAAGCAATAGCTCCTCAGAATCATATAGACTTGGGATGAAATTGTATGTTTTTTTTATTATTTTATTTGGAACCAAGCCAAAAATACTTGATATGTGTTGTGGACCAAATTGAGGTTTTCACTTGTGTGAAATACTAGGTTGCTCACCATTTGTCTACCGCACTGAGGCTGTCGGCTCCTCTTCGTTTTTCTTTCTCGACTTTCCTCGTTGTTTCTTGTCCCATTTATCTTGACTTCCCTTTGGGATTTAAAAGTTCTCTTTTCTTTCAAGATAGCGATTATCCTGCTGGTATACTTACAAAAGAAGTAACTACAGATTTCAATACAAACAGAACGCGCTTTTGCCGCCTCCAAATTAAAGGCTGGGGTCAGTAGAAAAGCTTTTTAATTGTCAGTTTCAATCCATTAGTTCTAAGAAATCTCTCCTCACAGCTTCCATTACGAAGTTTCTCTCTCTTTTTTGCATTGACTTGCTACGTTTATTCTACGTTATTAGTGACTCTTAGGAGTCTTTTCTTTTTTAATATTATTTCTTTTTTCATATGATATGGGATGCATGCATCATTGTAAAAGATAAATAAGATAATCTTAAGCTACTCGGTCTAAAAGAGAGCATTTTTCACAATAACAATCTTATTAATATATATTTGTAGAGATTTTTTCAGTTACAGTAATGATCAAACTAATTAATTTCATAGTATTGAAATATGATTCGGAATAAATTGTTGAATAATGAAGACAAAGCCCCACATTTGTGAGCAAAATCAGCTGGAAAGTGGAAGGCACCAAACTAGCAGAAAGTTGAACAAATCAGGGGCCACCAATATTGATCTAGAGAGGCAGCATGTGCCAAGGTCAAGAGGGGCTGCAACTTTCGGTGACTCCCTTTGACAATTAAGGCAGAAAGTTGCAAGAGTAGAATGACCATTTGAAGCCAATAAATAGGCACATTGAGAGAGCCCTTTTAATAAGGGAGAGCCAAACACGAGAGAAATAAGAGAGTATAGAGAGAGGGAGCAGCTGCCATGAGCAGCAACTCTTATACGGTGTGAAACTATCATAAAATTGTCAAATATAAATGGAAATACCAACAGAAAAAATACCATCAATAAATGACTGTGAAATTTACCAATGAAAAATGACATTATTGTTTCCATTAGTATTTACCAATATAAATTTTCTGTCGATGAATACCAAGAAAATTACAATTAAAAATCAATGAATGAAAACAATATATGACATATTAGTATCATAGACAGAATTACCGATAAAATATGATTGTCGCTAATATTTAACAATGAATCCGTTAATATTTTTTTAGTTATAACCTGTCAGACAACCCCTTATATCCCCCTCCCTTGTTTCTTTTTTTTTCTTTTTCTTTCCCCCCCTCATTTCATCACAAATCAAGCTTGATTATAAGGTTGGCCACCTCAAAACCCAGTCTGTCTTGGTTCAATTTCTTTTGAACCACATCAAGTAAACAGACCTATCTATTTTTTTGTTGTAACTCATTTTTTTATGTTAGTTTTTTAGCATTTTCATATAGTATATGCAATTTGTTTATATGTTTATTTTTTAAAAAATTATAAAAATTTGTTGTACGATCTGTACATGTTAGGATTTGTTTGAGATTTTAAAAAATTGTATTTGTTTGTCATTTGATGAAATTGAGTTTAATTTTGTAACTTAGGTCATTTATAATGAAATAAATAATGAGTTATTTAATGGGCACGTATGTTATCAATTTTATTGTTAAGTTGAAGATTTAGATAAATTTGGAGGAATTTGAATTTTTTGAACAAAATTGATAATCATTAAAGAGTATTATTAAAATAGATTGAATAATTTCGAATTCAACCAATGATATCTAATTAACTAGGTAAAGATAATTTATTTATTTAACATTATTAATTAAAACATATTGGCATCAATGTTCTATATGGGTTTCATATAAGTAATGTATGATCATTCTCGGATGTATCAAGTTTTACCCGAAAGGTTGCGTAAGATAGATTATTATAATGAAGTTGAGGGTTTTATTAATTATGCACTATTTAATCCAAGAATTATTAATTAAGGCAATATTAGATGTTCATGTAAAAGAAGTAAATATAAAAAGTTTATCGATCCAGATGTTGTTATGATATATCTTCTTTAAAAAGGGTTCATGAAAAAATACTTGTGTTGATTTGCAAATAGAGAACCATGTGTTCCTTACGAGACCATAGTAGAAAGGATGGTTGAGTAAACTTCTAATTCTAGCAATATACATGGAGCTGAAGATGATAATAATAATCGTTATAGGAGTATGGTTATGGATGCAATGAGAACCAAATGCAGATACAATCAGATTTTTTAAACTTTTAAAAGATTCTAACGAATTATTATGAAATGGGTACATAAATCACAATAAATTATCGGTTGTTTCATAAATTTTTATCATCAAGTTAAATAAAAGGCCGAATGAGATCAGTTATGATATAATTATCGAATGGACGAGAAGCATTTTACCTGAAAGGAATAGCTTGAAAAAAAAACTTATATGTTGTTAAATCTAAAATGAATAGTAGCAATGCTCTTCAAATGCTATCAAAGCCACAACTGCTTGCTTTATAAACTTTCCTTTTCATTTTAATCTCCAAGAGATCAAGTGGACATATGCAATTATTAGGAAGCACATGCTTTAAGCTGTAGATACATATGTATATTTATTTAAATTGCAGGAAATAATATTACTCTTATTCTCCTGATAAACAATTGTTAGGGAAATTAATTAATCTAATTAAACTCTAATACCCAAGAGATTAAGTGGACACGTGCAACAGAGTCAACAACGGAAAGTCATTGGTACAAAAAGACGTCCCTAATGGATGTTTAAAAAATTTTATTTTCCGAGCAGATGTGCCTACCGAATGTCGACAAATCGATACTGTTAGGTAATCTCTTAGAGTATTAAGTATTAATAATTGATGTTCAAAATATTGAAGGCAGTGGTTAGAAGAAATGTTTTATTTATATGCATCGGTGTAATGTGCAAGATATATTTTTAAAATTGATGGATTTGAAAAGTCACTATGTCAAGAATTAATCAATTCTAAATAAGTTGCAATATTTTAATGACCAGAAATCGTCCTAATGCAATTGGATTGAATTTCTTTCAATAAATAGTTTTGTTTCATAATTAATTTGATACATATTCCTTTATCTTGGACTTACCGAACTCCACCGTTAACGATTCCTTAGGTATGGTTTCGATGTATATAGTATAAGAAGAATGCTGATTTTGTTGAAAGATTATTGCCCCCCAAGTTCAACGATTGTAACTTCTTAGCTGATGATTTTATAAAGACTTGTTAGTGTTAAATAATATTTATGTAGTCTTATTTATTAATGGTAGAATAGTACTTTGAGTTTAACCTATATATACTTTATTTGTATTTAGGTTAAGACTAAGCACTCATAATAAACAGATCATTCAGAATTCTAGCCTCCTTTTCGTGTTTCATCTTAATTATTTTAACATGGTATCAGAGCTGGTTTTATGGAACGAGGCTTAATCTCAAACACAAGTTCGCGGATTCATCTATTTTTTGTAGTGAGATTTTATCTTCCGCTTCTGCAAAATTTGGTATTTCTTCTTTCCTGCAGCCTTTGCAATTTGATATCTGTATTCAGTTTCTACAATTTGGTATTTTGTTTTCCACTGCTTTTGTATTCTGGTTCTTTGTGACTATTGATTACGGCTACTGAAAAAGATGATTCGCTTCAGTTTGTGAGTATGAGGTTGGATGAGAAGAACTATTCGTATTGGAGTTATATAATGAGAAATTTCCTTAAGGGTAAAAAGATGTAGGGGTATGTTAGTGGAACTTATATGATACCTAAGAATATTGAGGAGGGAGATGCTGGTTTGATAGATACATGGGAAGTAAATAATGCAAATATCATTACTTGGATCAACAATTCTGTTGAGCATTCGATAGGTACGTAGTTGACGAAGTATGAGACAACAAAAGAGGTTTGGGATCATCTGCAAAGATTATTCACACAATCGAATTTTGCAAAACATTATCAATTAGAGAATGACATACGAGCTCTTCATCAAAAGAATATGAGTATTCAAGAGTTTTATTCTGCTATGACAGATCTTTGGGATCAATTGGCTCTTACAGAATCGACAGAATAAAAGGCATATGGTGCCTATATTGAGTGTAGAGAGCAGCAACGATTGGTATAGTTTTTAACAGCACTTCGCAGTGATTTCGAAGGACTTAGAGGTTCAATTCTACATCTTTCTCCACTGTTTTCTGTTGACTCTGTTGTCAGTGAGTTATTGGCTGAAGAAATACATCTTCAGTCTTATTCTGAAAAGGGAATTCTCTCTACTTCAAATCCTTCGGTATTAGCAGTACCTTCTAAGCCATTTTCTAATCATTAGAACAAGTCTTACATAAAGGTTGGCTTCGATGAGTGCAGTTTCTATAAGCAGAAAAGTCATTGGAAGGCTCAGTGTCCTAAGTTGAGACATCAGAATCAAGCTTGGAAGTCTGGCAATAAGTTACAATCTAATGCTTATAAACCACCTCAGGGTAATAAACCACCACACCACTATACCGCAGCAGTAGCTTCCCCAGGCTCTATTATCGATCCTAATACTTTGGCTGAGTAATTTCAGAAGTTTCTCTCCTTGCAGCCACAAGCAATGTCCGTTTCTTCTTCTATAAGTCAGTTGCCTCATAGTTCCTCAGGTATGTCACACTCTGAATGGGTCTTGGATTCTGGTGCTTCCCATCATATGTCTCCAGATTCTTCATCTTTTATTTCTGTGTCCCTTTTGTCCTCCATTCCTGTTATGACTGCTGATGGCACTCCTATGCCCTTAGCAGGTGTTGGTTCTGTTGTCACACCTTATTTGTCTCTCCCTAATGTTTATCTTATTCCAAAACTCAAATTGAATCTTGCGTCTGTTGGTCAAATATGTGATTCTGGTGATTATTTAGTCATGTTTTTTGGTTCTTTTTGTTGTGTACAAGATCTGCAGTCTCAGAAGATGATTGGGACAGGCCGTAGGGAGAATGAACTATATATTTTAGATGAGTTAAAAGTGCTAGTTGTTGCCGCTGCCGCTGCTACTACTACTGTTGATTTGTCTTCTTTTCGTTTGAGTCTTTCATCTTCTAGTTTTTATTTATGGCATTCCCGTGTAGGTTATGTTTCGTCTTCTCGTTTGAGATTTTTGGCATCCACAGGAGCTTTAGAAAAATTAAAAACTTATGACATTTCTGATTATAGTGGATGTAAACTGGCAAAATTTTCTGCTTTACCTTTTAATCGAAGTATTTCTGTTTCTTCTTCACCATTTGATTTAATTCATTATGATGTATGGGGACCTTCTCCTGTTGCCACAAAAGGAGGGTCTCGATATTATGTCTCTTTTATTGATGATCATACTCGTTATTGTTGGGTTTATTTAATGAAACATCGTTCTAAATTCTTTGAGATATATGCAGCTTTTCGAGCTCTTATCAAAACTCAACATTCTGCTGTGATCAAATGTTTTAGGTGTGATTTGGGTGGGGAATACACCTCTAGTAAATTTTGCCAATTGCTTGCCTTAGATGGAACCATCCACCAAACTTCATGTACGGATACTCCTGAGCAAAATAGTGTTGCTGAAAGAAAACATAGGCACATTGTTGAAACTGCTCGTTCTCTCTTGTTGTCTGCTTTTGTTCCTAGTGAGTTTTGGGGAGAAGCTGTTCTTACTGCTGTAAGTTTGATTAATACGATTTCATCTTCTTATAGTTCAGGTCTATCTCCTTTTGAAAAGTTATATGGGTATGTCCCTGATTATTCATCTTTTAGAGTCTTTGGTTATACTTATTTTGTTCTCCGTCCTCATGTAGAACGCAGCAAGTTATCCTCTCGATTCAATATTTGTGTCTTTCTAGGTTATAGTGAAGGTAAAAAGGGGTATCGTTGTTTTGATCCAATAACTCAGAAACTTTATGTGTCTCGTCATGTTGTCTTCATTGAGCATGTACCTTTCTTTTCTATTCCATTCACTACTCATAGCCTGACTAAAACTGATCTTATTCATATAGATCCCTTTTCTGAGGATTTTAGTAATGATACGTCTCTCCATGTTCGATCAATTTGTACTCATAACTCTGCAGGTACTGGTACTTTACTCTCTGGCACACCTGAAGCTCCATTCTCATCTACAGCCCCTCAAGCTTTATATGAGATTGTGGATCCACCTCCACGTCAGTCCATCCGCATTCGTAAGTCCACAAAACTACCAGATTTTGCTTATTCCTCTTATTCTTCATCATTTACTTTGTTTTTAGCTTCTATTCATTGTCTCTTTAAGCCCTCTTCCTATAAAGAGGCAATTCTTGATCCGCTTTGGCAGCAAGCTATGGATGAGGAACTTTCTGCTTTGCATAAGACAGATACTTGGGATCTGGTTCCTCTACCTCTTGGTAAGAGTGTTGTTGGTTGTTGTTGGGTGTATAAGATCAAGACTAATTCTGATGGGTCTATTGAGCGATACAAAGCTAGGCTGGTTGCAAAAGGATACTCTCAACAGTATGGTATGGACTATGAGGAGACATTTGCCCCTGTTGCAAAAATGACTACTATTCGTACTCTTATTACCATAACTTCGATTCGTCGGTGGCATATTTCTCAGCTTGATGTTAAAAATGCCTTCTTGAATGGAGATCTTCAAGAAGAAGTTTATATGACACTCCCTCCTGGTATTTCACATGACTCTGGATATGTTTGTAAGCTTAATAAAGCATTATATGGTCTCAAACAAGCACCCCGTGCTTGGTTTAAGAAATTCTTTATTTTGATCTCGTCTCTTGGTTTTGTTTCTAGCAGTCATGATTCTGCTCTTTTTATTAAGTGCACTGATGCAGGTCGTATCATTTTGTCTTTATATGTTGATGACATGATTATTATTGGTGATGACATTGATGGTATTTTAGTCTTGAAGACAGAGTTTACTAGGCGATTTGAAATGAAAGATTTGGGTTATCTTCGATATTTCCTGGGTATTGAGGTAGCATACTCACCTAGAGGTTACCTTCTTTCTCAGTCAAAATATGTTGCAGATATTCTTGAGCGGGCTAGACTTACTGATAACAAGACTGTAGATACTCCTATTGAGGTCAATGCGAGGTACTCTTCTTCTGATGGTTTACCTTTGATGGATCCTACTTTATACCGCACTATTGTTGGGAGTTTGGTATATCTCACTATTACTCGTCCAGATATTGCATATGCTGTTCATGTTGTTAGTCAGTTTGTTACTTCTCCTACTCGCTATCCTGGCGTTGTTCTTCGTATTTTGTGATATCTTCGAAGTACAGTTTTTCAGAGCCTTTTACTAATCATGATAAGAGGTATAGTTCAACTTGTCAGATTATAAATTTATTTTTTAAAAATCATTAGTTTGAATCTCTCAAACTTCAGATCATTGGAGGTATACATGGTCGTTAACTACAGGGATCATGGAATTAGTTGAGGTGCGCACAAACTGATCAAAACACCCACGTTAATTCAAAAAAAAATCATGGTTCAAACTTCAAATCCTTTATTTAAAATATATATCAGAGTTTAAAAAACACCTCGTTACTAGAAAAAGGCCAAAGTTGCTCTCATTTTTAAAACTAATGTGTGCCTGTCTAATAATTGATTATGAGCTACAGGGTCTTATATATGAAAAAGAAAAAATAATTATCCATTAATTTATTGGATGAACCATGAAAATAACTTGGTAATTCGTATCCGAAGAATTTTCAGTTTCACAATTATGTTTAGGACATTACTGCTCCAACAAGGTCCCAGTTTCCCCGCCATGAATAGGGCTGATTGCGTTCTCCAAATTGCGCAGTTGCATGTGCATTTTCTAAATTGTAAAACATAAAACCAGTGATATTCTCGTTTAGCCATGGGTTTTCCTGCTGTCTCAGTTCTTCAGCAGCTTCGAGTGCAAATTTTAAATCAGAACATATAGTTTTCATGGCCTTCTGATGCCTCCGAATTTCCTCATCTTTCTCATAGAGCTGGTGTTTTAGAAGTTTGATTTCCTCATCTTTTTCTGAAGTTTTCATGGCCTTCAGATGCCTCTGAATTTCCTCATCTCTTAAAGCTTTCATGACCTTCTGATAACTCCGAATTCCGTCATTTTTTGAAGTTTCACCGTCCACAAGGGTACTCATTTCGCTCTCGTCCACAAGGCTACTCATTTCGCTTTCGCCTCCAACCAACAAATCCTCAATTGGATTCCTTTCTATTGAAACTTTACTGCGCTCTTCATAAGAACCATCAGACCTGTTTTGCCGTGCCACGACCTAGCTAGACGGACAGTAACAGCAAATCTAGTGACATAATGGAAAAATGTATGTAATAAATAATAATTATAAAATAAATATTTATATAAATATATGAAACTCAACCCACAAAAAATAGACATCTAAATATAGAGAAACGCAACTGTCTTGTTATTGAGAAACTATAGCATATAAAAGGAAAAGCATATTGAATAGTACTAGTTCTTATTTTTTAAAAAACAATTCACACACCCATGTATATTTATTTAAACCGCAGGAAATAATATCACCCCTGCCTCTCCTGATGAACAATTGTCATGGCAATTAATTAAACTTTAATACGCAAGAGATCAAGGGTACATATGCATCAAAGTCACCAACGTGAAGTCATCCGTCCAAAAAGATGTGCTTTATTTTCCAAACAGATGTGACAGCAGAAACTTCGAGCCAAGTAATACTATTTGGTAATTCTAAAGAATTAATATAGTATTTAAATATGTTTATTTCCTATTTTGAATGCTTATTCCTTTCAAAGAATTAAAAAAAGAAGAAAAACTACTATCAAATACCCTAGACCGTAGCCCCACCCAAAGTGGCAAATTTTGACCAAATGTTATAACTACATACCCTGTTTTTTTAGAGTTAGAAGTGTGATTACAATTGTTTTAAAATTTATTATTTGAAAATATAATAAAATAATGTTTTTTATTTTTTAAAATTTATATTTTAAAATATAAAAATAAATATTACATTCATCTTAGGTAGTTTCAAGTTAAGGCGCTTTATTTCTTTATCTCTGGCATATCTTTTTTCTTCTTGCCATCAGACACTGGGTAATTGAGGAATTTTATTTTCTTCACAGGGGCAAGAATTCTTCTTCTTCCTTTTGCCTTATTTTTCGAATTATAAACGGGTAAACAGAAGTTCCATAGAAGATTAGTTATTACCAGCAGCAGGGCACTCATGGCACCCGGAAAAATCTTTTAGGGCTCGGAGATTAGTGTTAAATCCAGACAATACATCTTGCAAGCTAGCGATCAAAAATGCAAAGAAGAAGGTTGATAGTTACCTTTATATTTCGTAGCTTCTTTTTTATCCATCGAATCATCTTCTTCTTTAATAATCTTTAATTGCAAGGATTGAACGATTCACCACCTGCGACGACTACTGCATTATGGACTCCAATCCTCGAAGATTGTACGCCAGGCTTGCAAGTCTGTGTTCTACGAGTATTAGCAATGGCAGCTCTTCTTATATATGCGTGTGTTGACCAAGTCAAATGCTATCATAGCCCCAACTGTTTGATTCTTTTTGTTTCATTTTATTTTAACTGTTTGAAATTATAGTTGTGTTTGTTTTTTTAAAATATTTTTTATTTTGAAATATATTAAAATAATATATTTTTTATTTTTAAAAATTATTTTTAATATCAATACATTAGAATTATAATGATAAGAGAATAATAAAATAAATATTAATTTAAAATAAAATAAAGTTTTAATTTTTTAAAAATGTTTTTCAAACCCATTTTCACAAAGAAATCTATCTACAGTGCTTCCTTTAATGATATTTGTTTTTTTTTTTTTTTGCATTTTCTTGCTTTGTTTATTCTACGTCATTATTGACATTTGCGAATCTTTTCCCCCGTTGAGGTTTTCTCTTGCGTGAAAGACTTCGTTTTTCTTGTCACGGCTTTCCTCGTTGTTTCTTGTCCCATTTATCTTCACTTCCCCTTGGGATTTAAAAGTTCTCTGTTCTTTCAAGAAAATAAGATTTTTTTTAATAAAAAAAACGGCATAGTTTTAATTAAAAAAAAAAGAAAATTATAGAATGATTTAAAAGTTTTCTGAATTGACTGGCTATATTTATTCTATGTTATTTTTTTTTATTTTTTTCCATATGATACGGGATTCATGATGCATCATTGATAAATAAGATAATCTTTACCTTGTCGGTCTAAAAGAGAGAAATTTTTACAGTCATAATCTTATTAATATATATTTTTAGAGATTTTGCCAGTTACAGTAATGATCATCAAACTAATTACTTTCATAGTATTGAAACATGGTTTGGAATTAATGAGAAATCTGGGTTCTTGAATCATGACATGATCTGTCAGCTTAGGTAATGTTTGGGAACGCGGCTGTGGCTGCGGCTTCGTTCCTAAAAAATTTGAATTTTTTTTGTTAAAATTTAATATGGTTTGTATGTTTTGGATCGTTTTGATGTGCTGATGTCAAAAATAAATTTTAAAAAATAAAAAAAATCATTGACATGCATTTTGACACGAAAAGTTATTTAAAAAGTACCCGCAACCACATTGCCAAACACACTCTTCGTAGGACAATTTTTCCGTGCAATACAAATGAGTGGTACTATGCTGATTGTCATGCCTATGGATGGATAAGGATGGAGCCAGTAATTTTTTCTATCCTAAATTATTAAATAAATATATAAACTTTTTAAAAATAAATTATTTACTTATATATATAAGTTTTTAAAATTAATAATAAAGTTTTGATTCAAATACATTATTCAAAATATTAAAAATTAAATTTAAAAGTATATAAAATAAAAATAAAAATAAACCCACTATTAAAGTTACATCCTTCAATATTTTGTGAAATATAATTCATCTATACTCGAATCTGAATCAATATTATAACAACCTCTCAACCGGGATAAAATAACAATCTCATGTCAACTGAAAATATCAACTAAAAAACAAAGTAATTAAATTTTGTCCCTCTCTCAATTCCTCCTTTCTTCACTTGATTCTTTCTTAGATTAGTATTTTATAAGTTGGACTTTGTAAGTTTACAATGTTATTCTCACTTTTTCTTTTTTTTTTTTTTGGATTTTTTTTTATGTTTTTCATTTACTTTTCTCTCTTGCTTTTTTTTATTCTACTTCTACCCAGTCGGCAAAGGAAGGAAAAATTGATTTGTTTTATTTTTTTAATAGAAAATAATCATTTTACTCTTAATGAGTCGTTTTGCTTTTATTTGACTTTTTTTTTGTTAGCACTACCAAACTCTGTTCATCCTAAAATTTTAACCAGATTTTATTCAATATATGTTAAGACCCCTCTTAAAATTTCAGCTCAATCTGATGGTCGGATTGAAAATTACACCCAATAACATAAAACTGGTCAAATTGTGATTTTTTATCAAATTTCTGAATTTCTCCAAAAATTCTAAAATTTTAACCCAAGTTAAAGCATCATATTAGTAAGCTCCACGTAAATTTTCATAATTTTTTAATACCTCAATTAAAAATTAAAAATTTTCTTTACATAGAAGTAGTCAAAAAAATATTAATAAAATCTTAACTTGGGCTAGAGCCCACCCAAACCCATGCATGCCTCCGCCCTGCCTATGTATATGATAAACTCATTGAGTTCACATTAACAAGTTCATTTTCTGAGTTATTTTCTTATACAGTCCCAGGAATCAGGGCAGATTATGACAAAAAGCTGATGCACACACAAGTTCTTGAGCTGGTGAAGCTACTGTGGGAACAGGTTCTGTTATTGGATGATTCACAAATTGCAGAGCTACTCGCAGGCCCTTCACAGCCACTCTTCGTTGCAGCTGCATTCATGATTGTTGAGTTTATAACTGCACAAAGAAAAAGTCTCTAACCTTATTCATGATATTGAAGCACACAAGGACATGATTACTGCTTATAAAGATATTAACAACGCCAGCATATTGCATTTGGCTGGAATAGTTGCGCCTGTGGATAAACTCAATGTTATTTCTGGGCAGCCCTTCAGATGCAGCGACGAGTACCTATCTCTCTAGGTTCTTCTGTCCCTGCAACTTTTTTTTGCATTTTTACGAGTTTCAGTATGATCCATTCTGTATATGGGGCAGTCGCCTGGAAAAGTATAGATATGCTATGTAATAATACCAGTTGATCAAAGAGTTCTTGTAACATTTGCTTAGAGACTTTCTTGAGCATTTTGGTTAGTGTACTATGATAAATAAAAGGCAAAAAAAAAAGTATTCAGTTGGGGGAATAAAAATAAAACTTAAAATAAATCGGTTTATGAAATATTTTTTTCGAGTAAATTTTTATTTTTTTTAAATGAAAAAAAATAAAAAGACAATCATATTTCTTTTTTTTATTTTTGAGACAACATTGGAATGGTATTTAAATCATGAAAGTAATTAGAGGAGAAAAAATTATCTTGGTGGTTCAGGACGAATGGCCGAGAAAAAAACTTGAAAATGTATGAAAAAATTGAAAGATAATAAAATTAAAAAATTAAATTAAATTTGATAAAAAGGAAATTGAAAAAAAAAAAAAAAACCTAAATCCAAGTGTCCAACGATAGATTGATTCCCCTCTCCTAAAATTACCTCTTAATTTTAGACGTGGCATCTTCCGACGCATCAGCTGCGCATTGTAACAGTACTCCGGCAAGCAGCTAGCCTTCCTCCACCACTGCTCAAAAAAATGATCGAGAAATTATTAAAAACCAGAAACCCTAAATCCCCAAATTCCAGCAAATTTCCCCAAATTATGACGCGAAAATCCTCTCTGTTAAAACAAACCCTAATTTTATCCGCCTTCACAGTCCTCATCATCTACGTCTCCTTCAACACCTTCCTCAGCTACTTCACCACCACGGCCACTGCTGGTGTCTCCGCCACAACTTCATCATTCTTCGCCGAGCAGATTTCCAGGGAGAATTTCCAAGAATTTCCCGTGAAAGCAACGGGATATGAGAGGAAAGTTAGGGTATTCATGCACGATCTGCCCAAGAAGTTCACAACAGGAATCATCGAGAATCACGGGCTGGCGCGTGGCTATTCTAACTTGTCTAAGGTGAGTTACCCCGGTCACCAACACATGGGTGAATGGTACTTGTATTCGGATCTTTCCCGACCCGAATCGGACCGAGTTGGATCACCTGTGGTCAAAGTAAATGACCCGGAGGAGGCTGACTTGTTTTATGTTCCGGTCTTTTCTTCTCTCAGTTTGACAGTGAATCCAGTTCAGGTCGGGAAAGTGCCCGTTTCGGATCCGGTTTATAGTGATGAGAAGATGCAAGACGAGCTGATAGAGTGGTTAGAGAAGCAGGAGTATTGGAGGAGGAATAATGGAAGGGATCATGTGCTTTTTGCTGGGGATCCGAATGCCCTTTATCGGGTCTTGGACCGGGTCAAGAATGCAGTTCTGTTGCTGTCGGATTTCGGGCGGGTTAGAAGTGATCAAGGGTCCTTAGTCAAGGATGTCATCGTGCCTTACGCGCATAGGATTAATGTTTATAATGGCGATATTGGTGTGGATGAGAGAAAAACGCTCTTGTTTTTCATGGGCAATCGGTACAGGAAAGATGTAAGCTTATTGACTGTCTTAAAGCTTTATGTGATGTTGCTGAAAGGAAATATTTATATTGCGTTTGAGAAAATGAAAGATCAAATATTTATATGCAGATTCATTTATAGCTAACGTTCTTGGCATATGTTAGAGAAATTATGTGGTTATGCCCTTGTTTGGTTGAAAGGACGGCATTGTGAATTCTTTTTTATTCCCCCCCCTCTGATGGGTGTGTAGAAAAGACTTGAGTTTTTAAAGGCTGTAGAAATTTGTTAGAGAAATGTTATTATGAGGCCGTTTGTTTTGTTTTGAAAAAAATTGAAAATTTTTAATTTTTAAAGGCTGTTTGTTAAAAATAATTTTTTTTAAAATGAAAAAAATATAGTTTTAATGTATTTTTGAAAGAAAAAAAGCAACCACTACCACACTATTAAACGAGTTCAATGACACCGAGAAATTAAAAGTACGATTATTATGGCTGTATGGTGCAGTGATATTTATGCTCTGTGGTCCAGATGTGTGGAAATTTGCACTTGTATTTCACCAGTTGTTTTGTTGCTGTTGCTATCTGCATTAGCATTACTAATAATGTGAAGCGGTGATACTAATCTGTAGATTTGTTTAAAGTGACTATCTTTGGCATTGCCCAGAATGAGAAAAGGGGATTATAGGTTTGCAGGTGCTGATGTGTTTTATTGAAAGAAAATGTCATGTCATCTTTACTGATATTTAGATAACTGATATTCATGATGTTATGTTTTGTTTCAACCCTTACTCTTTCAGGGTGGGAAAATTCGTGATATGCTTTTTCAATTGCTTGAGAAAGAAGAGGATGTTTTAATAAGTCATGGGACACAATCTAGGGAAAGTCGGCGCACAGCAACGCGTGGCATGCATACTTCAAAGTTCTGTTTGAATCCTGCCGGCGATACCCCATCAGCTTGCCGTCTTTTTGATTCCATTGTTAGCTTGTGTGTGCCGTTGATAGTCAGTGATAGTATTGAGTTACCATTCGAAGATGTCATAGACTACAGAAAGATAGCAATTTTTGTGGATACTGAGTCGTCTCTAAAGCCAGGATATTTAGTTAAATTGCTGAGAGCAGAATCCACAGAAAGAATACTGGAATATCAGAAAGAGATGAGAGAGGTGAATTCTACTTGCATTTTTCTTATAATCAACACTTCTATTTTGGTGAATGTGTTGTGCTCTTTGTCGCTCTTCTTAATTATTTCATTGTACTGCAGATGTTCTTTAGACGTCACAGTGATTGTTTTTTTTTTTTTTTGGTTTTCTTGGGAATAAAAGGTGAAAATTTTTATTTAAAGTAGGGATTTGGAATTCCTGTCTCTATTAAATAGATGCGGGAGGACAGAGAATATTACTAGTACAATCTAAACTTTCTTTTTCCTGGCCCAAGGACAGCTAATTAAAATGATCCTTACACAATTTTGTTACGCAGATGACCATAATAAGAACGGTATTTGCATGCTGAGTGAGTGTGGGTGTAATAAAAGGGATTTTAGCTTTTGAAATCTGACAGTTGTATTCAGTTCATTTTTCCCTTCATCGTATAGCTGATGTGCTGAAGTTGTTTTTTAGTGATCACAACTTGTGGTGTAACATCAGTTACTTGTATTTAAGTTCTTGCCATTTGAAATGTGTGATTCAGGTGAAACGATATTTTGAATACAGCGATCCAAATGGAACTGTGAATGAAATTTGGCGGGAAATAGGACAAAAACTGCCTCTTATTCAACTGATGATCAATCGTGAGAAACGGCTTGTTAAGAGGGATTCTATTGAACCAGACTGTTCTTGTCTGTGTACAAATCAGAGTACACTTTTCACCTCCTTATGATACCAAATTCGTCTCGAAACAGATGCTGCAAGGGCCTAGTTCAGATGTCTCCTGATGTCTCTGGGAAAGGCTCTTTCCTGCGTCCAGAAGAATGGCGAATGTTAATGCGTAGCTTTATTGTCTGAAGTAGAATGAAGGAAGCCCCCTGCTCCTTGGAAGGCTGGTTTTTAACAATGGACCAAGGTGACCGATCATGAAATTGTCCTCGTGAAAGTTCTTAGTTCTTACACAGCAAACATAGCTATAGATTTCCTTTCATATTTTTTATATAATTCTTCACAGGTTCACACACAACTCATGCTACATAGCATTTGATCAGTCTCAATATTGGACTTCCTAGTTGTAGAATGTTTTATACATGTAGAAAATAAAACTTACCATAATTTTGTTTGATTCTTTCACATCCTTGTTGCTTGCTTTGATAACTAAGCTAGCTTTGATTTTTCTTGTATATAATACCATCACTTCCTATAAGTTTTGTAATTTTAGAATCTCGTCTGATCTTGGATGTGTGTGGCCAATTGCTTTCAGTATTACAAATAGCATCACTAACTTTAGCAATCACGCTGCTCTACAAGTTAATCTTTTTTTTTTAACATAAAAAAAATGTTCAGCCAGTAGTTTTAAAAAAAATAAGAAAAATCTAAGTTAATTAAACAAAATATCATAAAGAGTGTATCAAATATAAATTAATTTAATTCAATTCAATTCAAAAATAAGTTTTTTTAAAAAAATTAAATTTAACAAAGAATAATAAATAAAAAGACCTAGGATAACTTGTGTTATTTTTAAAATTAGTGAGAAATTGTATATAAAACAAATAAAAAAATAATAGGATTTAATCTTCAATTAAATAATTGTTAAATGAAGGAACTGAAAAAAAATATTAGTTTTAAAAAAAGAAAATAAAAAACCAAGTAAATTCAAGTGAGTCTTCTAAACCTAAATTAATTTTTTAAACTTGAAACTCGTGAAATTATAAACCTGAACAAAATCAAAACGCTCGATTCCCAATCAATATAATATTAAAGGATAAAATAAAAAAATATTAGTTTTAAAACAAAGTAAAAAAAAATGAGTATTGAATTTGATAGGAAAAAAATTAAAGGATAAAATTATAAAAAATATAATTTTTAAAAATTATCTTAAATAAAATAAATAGTAATAAAAATAATAAAAACCGAATATAACATAAGAAAATAAAGAGAGTGATGAAATTAATAAAAATTTAATTTTATAAATTTTTTTAATAAAATAAATAATAATTAAGAGAACATGAATTAAATAAATAAAAAATTTAAAATCACTTTAAAATATTAAAGAGTAAAATATGAAATAATAATAATAAAAAAAACAATCAACAAACACCGTAAGCTACAATCTCCATTGACTGGAGTTGATTTTCCAAAGTTTAATGGTTTCGATGTGATAGCTTTTTGATAGATGATACTTTTGAAGAAGTCAACGGTAAACTAACTTCCGTTTACTTAGAGAGAGGAGATTTGGAAAAAAAGAAAATTATTTGGGTTTGATGGTATAATATTAATGTAAGCATTGCAAAATAAAGAAATATATTGTGAATCTAGTTGGGCTAATCCAAAAATATATCCTGAATCTTGCAACCTAGTAGATGTTGAATTTTGCAATGCTTCACAAAGGTGGCCATTTCATCCATCTTCCACCCAGGACATGTAACTGCAAATGATTGAGAGATTGACCTGGAAAGAGGGAGGGAGAGAGAGAGGACTATCAGCACATTAATGGAGGGAAAAGATACTAAAAAAGACTAGAAGTTACAGAAATGAGGTGTGAACTTACAAGCACGACGACCGTTGTTGATAACAACACGAAATCCATCAAGGATGCCTTCTTTTTCAGCCACAACTTTGGCAGCATAAAGAAGCTGGCCCAACACCTCTCCGTGTCTTGCTTCCGCCTAATAAAAAGGAGTAATCAACTGCTAGCTACCATTTTAAATTACAAAGCTGTATAGTCATTTCCATAAAGTAAAAATTCCCACAACAACAAAAAAATTACAAAATAGAGAATAGAAGGGTGACATCAATACAAATAAGAGTAAGGAAACCAAAATAATAAGAAAATGAAAGTAGAGGGACTAAATGCATCATTAACCTAAGCCACCAATTTTATTTGGTTAATATTAAAAGAGAAACAGAGGGGAGGGATGGGCGAAGGTGGGCTACATAAAAGATGGCAAATTTTGTTTTGAGACTGCCAGCAACCAGTTTCAGGGGCTTCTCTATTTCAGCTTCATCAAATGGTAATCTCTGTCGTTGGAATTTTTAATTTTTTTTATCTACCAATAAATAAGAACTATTTATTTCTGTGATTGAGGAGGTTGTTTTTGCAATATTCAGGGGCTGTTCCAGGGACAAGTACTAGAGCACAAAATGGAGGGCCAGTGATCTTAGAGTTGCCACTTGATAAGATAAGGAGGCCTTTGATGAGAACCAGAGCTAATGATCCAAATAAGGTGAAAGAACTCATGGATAGCATCAAAGAAATTGGTCTTCAAGTACCTGTAAGAATCTTTTGTCTTTTGTAATATATACTTGCTGCATTCATTTGGTTTCTGGGTTGCTGCTACTTGAATACTTAAATTCTTTTTTTTTATATTAATTGCCTGTCTCAATTTTTATTTTATTTTTTGTTTGATTGGTAAGTATATTGATGAAATGAATACGAGTGGTAGAAATTTTGTGACATTTAGGTGAAGTAACATTACAGAATATAGACTTAGAAGATTAGATTTCTTTCATTTTAGAAATATTATTTTTAATTTTCCTATTTAGTATTATTAGGCTTCTTGATTTTTAATATTTAAAGGGAATAGTTTTCCTGATTTTACTTTACTTTTCTAGATGTTTCCATATAAAAGGTTGTGATAGCTTTTTGCAAGTGAAACATGAATGAAGGAATGAAATTAAGTATTTTGGCGTCTCCCATAGTTATGGTTTTTCTTGATGATTGTTTGAGTTTTGACTTGTAACAAACCTGGTAAATCTTTGAGTCTTTGAGGGATTTGATTTATAACAAACCCCACTACTTGTCAAGTATTTTTCTGTCAATAAAAAGATAAAAGGAAGGGAAAAGGTTATGAATTTTGAGAACAATAAACTTGAGTTGTTTGAGTCTTGTGTATTGTTTAGATTTTAGGCCATGTCATATTTATCTGTATCATACTTTATATACGACTGATATCTAGAAATAAATTTACAAGAATGAAAGGCCAATCTCCTTCAAGTCGTTGATTCGTGTGTGTAGGAAGATTGAAGGCTAGTTCCAGATTTGTATGAAACGCAACCTATTCTCTTGAAGTCTGACTTCTCTGTACAATCAAATGGCTGATTTTATCGAAACAAGATTTGCAAGATGAAACTTGGGAAATCTTGAACATGTTTTCGTACCTTTTGGCATGCTTGAAACCATGGAGCAAATACACACAAATCACAGAGTTCTTATTTTTGGCCCATTATATTGAATTTTATGGTAAATAAGAGAGCAAAACTGGTGGCCTAGGTAGATAGTCTCATTACAGCTGTATCTTTCCTTTGAAGATGAGAGTAATTGCATCTTACTCATTCTTCATTGGATTTCTTACTTTCCAATTGTTGCTTGAGGAAAAGAAAGAAATGGATCGCATCGAAGTGACCTTTAGTCCCCTTGTTAATCTAGTGCTAGAAATTCCTAGACAGATTTGATATGCGCTTAACTCGAATGGCATGTGTTCTAAAGAAGCTTTGTTTCCTTAATTTCAAATCCGTTGTGCCATCACTATCCTTTATAATCATTGCAGATTGACGTGCTTGAGGTCGATGGAGTTTACTATGGTATGTGCTCATATGCTCATATGAAAATCTTGTGTTTCTCTTCACCATCTCATATCATCACTGTTCTCACTTGTAGGATTCTCGGGTTGCCATCGTTATGAAGCTCACCAGCGCCTTGGGCTCCCCACAATTCGTTGCAAAATTCGACGCGGAACAAAAGAAACTCTAAGGTTTACTTTTGATCTCTTGTCAATCCTTTATGATCTTCATCAAACCCTGTTAATAAGTAATTTGATCCTTCTTTTTCCATTTTATTTTGCAGGCATCACCTCCGCTGAGTCCTGGTATGATGTCTTTTCCAAGTGATTAACCTGTAACTTAGTTTGGAAATCGCTATTATCCTGGACCGCTGTACTCTTATTGCAAGTAATTACAAGGGTTATATCAATATCACATATATACAGGTGTTACAGTTTATACATTTTATCATTCTAATAAAAATGGTCATACACAAGCTTCTTTTATGACTAGTAGTTTTGAATTCTACTATTTTTATTTTCCTTACATTTCTAAGCTATTTTAATGGGAGAAATATTATTTCATATAGTGGTGCCTTTGGCCTCCTAAATGATGCAGCTGCATTCCTTGCACATGATGAATGAGCAATGAAAGTTTTTCACCAGATTCACTTCTTGTTTATATCCTTCTGTGTCTGAGCATTCAGTATTTCTTCTCTTCACGTGCTTCTTCCTTAGTGTTGTTTTCATCTAGCATTTGCATGCCAACGGACAGATGTGTCATCTTCTTTGCCTGAATTTCTCTAATTAATTATCTACTCTCTCCATGCTGGCTGACACACACACTCCGTAGAAGAGAAGGATGAAGAAGGTAAGGAGCTCGTAGAAACCGGCTTTAGTATTTGTATTTCTTAGGTATAGCTTTTAGTTGGGAGATAAAAGACAGGAGGGGTGGAACTATGGAGATGAGACAGTAAGAGATAAGACGTGGGAGGAATGACTGATTTGTATTTGGTTTGGTGAATAGGACGGAAGAAATTTCCATCTCCTTCTCTGTGGACAAAATATAACAAAATACGTTTAAAAAATATATACTTTACCCTTATGCATATTCTTGTTTGTTTCCAAGAACCATGGTGGATAGGGTAACTCCAGGGAGAGAGGATTCTGATGGAGTGGTGAAAATTTTATATTGAATTTAGGTTTTTCAGGACCGCATCTTGGACTTAAATATATGGGCTTGAAAGTGGCCTTTTGTTTTTAAGCTCAATATTCCTTGCAAAGTGAGTTAATTATTGGAACAGAGGCTCTCCTATATGATATATTAAAATTATTAAAATTGCAGGAGAGAAATAGTATGGAAGGAAGAGAAAGAAAGTAAAGATTTCTGGGTTATGTGTGAACTCATGTTCTTAAATGAGCTGAATGATCTAAATATTTTTCTAAGATTATTTTTTTGGTAATCTAAAGTATTTATGCACCTCAATTATGTAAGTTTATCTCATAAAGAGTGAAATAATAATAAAGAATAATTGTTCTTTATATAAACAACCTACAAAGTCATGTTGTCGACTGTTGTGTCGTTGGAAGATTAGAACTTGCAAATGATAGGTATGAGAGGTGAGTGAATGTGAGCTCCATCTAAGGAGCAAGTTAGCAGGAGATAGTTGTGGATGAGAAAGATAGGTGTTATACTGACAATTCGTGTATGATCATAGGAAAATGCAGCGTTATTCTTACTATCTTAGAAGCATAGTTGTAGAATCTTGAACAACCTCATAGGTTAATCTAGAACTCAATTTATTTGGGTCTAGATTCATTCGAGTTGAAAAAAAAAGAAAATCTAGTTAAGCCGGTTAAAAATCCGAGATAACCCAATAAAATGAGCTCGACCCAAACAGAACATGATCTTTAACTAGCTGACTTGAAAAATAATAAAAACAATGTTGTTTTCATTCATAATTTTTTAAAAATAATTGGGTCGATCATCTTGACCGTGAGTCTTAACGTGAGCACTTTCCAAGTTGATCTCAAGATGGGTTTTATAACTATACTTGGAAAGTTGGAAGTAGTAACTCTCCTTAGGGTTTGTGCCAGCTCGCTGAAGAGTAGTTCGTTGAGCTGGAGAGTAGCAGGATGGAGTTGTGGGAGATGGGTACTTTTTGTGAGAGAGGAATTGTATTTTTTTCCCTTTCTCTCGTTTCCTTTTTACTTTCCTCCTTTTAATTCAATTCCAGAGATTGAACCCAAAGAATTATATAACCGTTAAGGAGTGAACTGAAAGGAAAGAAATGGAAATAAGGGAAACTGGTTCGCGTGTGTTGCGCACGCACAAGCAAGTGAGCCATATCTTGAAAGCAGCATGTGTGGCTCTCTTCTAACTTTAATGGTGATTATTTTTTTGTCGTTTAGTTTATTTGTTGATATTTTTTTTACGGTGTCGCACGTGTCTTTCGATATGGCTTTGATGTCTTATTATTATTATTTCTCTAAATAAGTTAATTGAAGCTCATGTTATCATTAAAGGTAATTAATAATTGTTTGGAAACACGATGTAAAATGTATTTTATAAAAAGATTTATTAAAAATTAAAATTTTATATATTTTGAATTTTATTGTGCTAATTTTAAAAATAATTTTTTAAAAATAAAAAAAATTATTTTAATGCATTTCAATACGAAAAGTAACCACAACCACATTTTCAAATATTGCTTTGGTAATAATTATTTTTAATTTTTTTTATATAAATATATAAGAATAATTTTTTTTAAAAAATTTTATTTTTAATATCAAAACATCAAAATAATATAAAAATATATAAAAAATAATTTTAAATAAAAAAATTAAAATTCACTCAATCCTAGTTTTAGAACACAATACCAAACTTAGATAAGTATGTTTTTGTCTTTAAACAGCTCGGAGGATTATAATATTATATTTGTTGGTTTATGCTGTCCTGTTTTGTACTAACAACTCTTTAACTACTAAATTTGTTCTAGTTCGTTTTCTTTATGTCCGAGCTAACTAAACACCAAACAGTTTCGAGTTTCAACGCTGACGGCTAAAAAGGGTAGTGGGAAATGAATTTGATGGGTTGGTAACATGGAGGCCAGATGTAGAGAATTAAGAGGTGGATGGATACATACACACACTATCTATCTATCTCTTACATATTACTCCTCAGCTACACTCCTCCGTTTCCAAGCACTATAAATCCAATCATGCTGGCTTAATGTCTAAGTCAAGTATGCTCTCCTAATCCAAATCTTACTGAATTCTTCCATTGTACGCCCAGCACTTGAATCCCTCCAATCCCCAGCCACCATCGTGAAGAAGTCAACCGTCCAGTTAAATCATCGCCGGTTCCTATGCCCGCACATACACGATAACTTGTTTAAAATTATAGTAGTAAAACCCGAGGTGACTCGAGAAATCTAAATGGTAACTCTGAGCTAAGTTTTTAGTTCAATCTAGTTAAGTTTACTAACATTGAAGATAATAAAAAAAAAAAAGCAAAACGACTGATTTTAATATATAAAAAAAAGAAAATTACTTCTAATATTCTATAGTTTGGTTGGAATTATATTTGTCTGTCAACTTTTAAAAAGTTATAGTTTAGATACTAAATAAATGTAAAATAGACTAAACTATACGTAACAAAGTTCAAGCTGTAAGGAATGATTTTTTAATAATTAATAAATAATTTTTTCTAACAATAATTGACTTGATAAATCACATGTTGATTCAATAAGTTAATGTTCAAATCATATCTACAACCCCATAGTTTTTTCAGAGTTAATTTAAGAATATTATATGTGAAGGAAAACAAATCTTGATAGTTGGTAAATATCAGGGGTTAATTTATTTATTTTTTAAGGTGGTTATGCTGTTAATTAACAAGTCTATCAAATAACAGCAGCTTGATAATATGTCTAACTTAATTAATGGGATGATAATACGAAAAAAATAATGCAATTTCACACACATTTTTTTAATTTACTTTCGGCACTGTTACTGTGGACATTGACTGAAGCCCTAACCTATCAATTTTCATTTTGAAAACCTTAAGTTTATTAATTTGGAACTTTATATCAGCAGGCGCGACCACTATCATTTGAATGGGCTGCCTTAAAAGGAAACTCATAGCACCTTGTAAATGATCTACTTCACCAGCTTAAAAATATTGACATATTCACCATATGATTAACATTTATTCTTGGATCAGAATAATTAAGATATGATTAGGGGTCTCCAGGGGTCGGGTCGGGTCAGTACCCGTAATTATATTCAATTAATTTTTTAATATTTTATAAATTATAAATTTGAACCAATTTGATGTACCGAGTTGAGGTAAATTTTATGGATATTATATATCCACGAGCTGAGCATCTAAATTTCATTTTTTTTTTTTTATGATTATAAAATAAATACACTTTTAAAAGCATAAAATAATTTTTTTAATTAATCTCAATTAATATTGCAATGTATTTTACATTATATCAAACATGTAATCAGTACTAAACAAAAAAAATAAAATAATATATGGAACAAAAAAAGATGAAAAAAATTTATTTCATTTTGAAAAGACAAAATTATTTTAAAATAAATTTATTTTTATATTTTTATCTCTATTATTTTAACCAAATATTTTTTTTACACTAAACAAAC
The DNA here is from genome assembly GCA_015852605.2 of Populus deltoides. Classification (NCBI taxonomy): domain Eukaryota; kingdom Viridiplantae; phylum Streptophyta; class Magnoliopsida; order Malpighiales; family Salicaceae; genus Populus; species Populus deltoides. Next base: position 1,781,836 of record CM027581.2, read on the forward strand.
TCAACTTTAAGAATCAAGCAAGCACAGGACCATATCCACACTATAAATATTTTTCTATCGCCCACTCCATTTCAGACGCAAATCTAGAAACTAATTTGAAAAATATTTTGGATTGTTAAATTATCATGTTAATTTATAAATCACCATATAACTATTTTTATAAAATAATAATTTTTTATTTTTTTATTACTGATATTAAATTTAATCTGATTAATTATATTAATAAAAACACGTATATATTAATATGATACAATTAAAACAATATATTTTAATCATTTAAAAGAATAATTGTGGTTGACTTATAAATATGTTAAAATATTATTTTTTTTATTTTTAAAAAATTATTTTTTATATCAGCATATCAAAATGATTTAAAAATATTAAAAAAATATTAATTTAAAATAAAAAAACAATTTTTTTAAATTTTTGCAAAACTACTTTTAAAATAAAAAACAAACAGTAACTAAATCTTTAATTTGTAAAACCAGCTTTAACACCTTTGAAATATATAACAAGGAACGGTAATCTTCTCTCCACTCCACCAATCATGCTGCTGTACTTTTATTATATACGTGCATCCCACCATCTCAAAAGCGTCTCCTCATCAGAAGACCATAGAAAAATAAAATAAAATGGACCATCTGTCTGGCTATTTTATTTTTCTTAATTAACTAATTAAATTCTCATTTACATGTCATTAATTTACAATAATAATAGTAAATCTGCTTTCCAATTTTCTTTCTCCATTAAATAAAAAACACAATCACTCGGCTCTCCTCCTCCTCCTACCCCCAGCTCTCTCTCTAAAACCCTCTCCTATTCCTCTTCAAAAGACTCAGATCTGAAGCTTACGCCATTATTAACTCCACTCTCTAGTTTTCCATTCCTGTAAGCCTTTCTCTCTCCTTCTCCTCCAAAGACTCTGCTCCAATTCTTAGAGATGATAGCTGTGGTTTGCATTTCGAAATTTCTAGCTCGTTTTTCATCATTTTTTGCTTATTAAAACCTAAAAGAGTTTGCGAAGTTACTGATTTTGCACTAATTTTGATTCCTGGATGCATTTAGCTGTTTTGTTTAGTGTGTTTGTGCTTTGTTTGGTTGCTTAGATTACTTACACATTCGTTCTTTCTTTTTATATTTTTTTTCAAAATCTAAGTTGGTAAGAGAAAATGTAAAATCTGTTCTTTATTTATTTTGCTGCTAGTATAACGGTTTTTGGGAATTGCTGGTATTATTAATTTTGGAGAGGTCATGTTTGGTTTGTTTTAAAAAAAGAGTGAAAAATGCTCTCTAGTGGATTTTATTTCTCTACTGAATTAAAATTTTGAAGGGAAAAAAAAAAACGTAATTGCGTAGCATCGAAGGTTAAAACAGATAGAGAAGTAAAATAGGAGAATCCATTTCTGTTTTTTTCTCTTTGTAAATGAGTTTTTTGTTCTTTTAATTTTGTAGTTCTCGGATATACCAAACTAAACTCTTTTTTTTTTTTTTACGATATTTAATGCTGTTACTAATTTTGGGTAGGTCAGGTCAGGTTTGGTTGCTTGTGATATAGGAGTAATAATTTGTATATCTATTTACTCTTTATTTAATTTCTGTTTTAAAAAAGCGAAGAATACCTTAAAAGATTTTATTTTTATACTGGGTATTAAATGGTGATTGGTGAGTACATTAATATTCAATTTTTTTTTTTATAAATGGATAATTTTGTAATTTGGAAGCTAAAACCTGATAGGAAAAAATGGGGAGAATTCAATACTGTTTTAGATGTTTATTGATGGGGTTTTAATCCTAACGTGCAGGGATTTGTGGTGGAGTTGATATAATTAATTAATTAATGGCAAAGTCGCGGCAACATTATTCAACACAAGATGCAGCTCTTTCACCCACTGGTGTAAGATCGAGGGAATGGGAGGGTCCATCGAGATGGACTGAGTATTTGGGTCCTGATTTGAGTTCGCCAATGGCATCGAGGTTGTCTAGGAACAAGGTAGGTTCGGATGGACAGGTTCAGAGTTCGGGAGGTGGATCTCATAAGGGTTTGAATTTGCAATGGGTAGTTCAACTTACTGAAGTAGCTGAAGGTCTTATGGCGAAAATGTATAGATTGAATCAAATTTTGGATTTCCGGATCCAGTTGGTCACTTGTTTTCAGAATCGTTTTGGAAAGCGGGCGTGTTCCCGAATTATCCGAGGATTTGCTTATTGCTTTCTAAAAAGTTTCCGGAGCATTTCAGTAAATTGCAGCTTGAAAGGGTAAGAATTTCTGTATTCTGTTAGAAGAAATGTTGTTTTGTCTTGTTGGCCAATAGTATAGTTCTTTAACTTGTGGACAACTGATGCAGGTTGACAAGGTTGCTTTGGATGCTTTGAATGATGGTGCAGAAGTTCATTTGCAGAGTTTAGAGCCTTGGGTTCAGGTATGGAGTTGGTTTTCTGTGCACCTTTTTCTATTATGTGCATGTACAATGCTCAAGATCTCAGATGATCATTACTTTTAGTGATTACTTTAGGAGATTTAGGACTAGGCCTTTGTGGCTGATTAAACCTCTGTCATAGTTAAACATGTGTTGGTTAATGTATGAAAGCATTCAACTCTATAAAGAATAGCTTTTGTCTCAATGACTGAGTATTCAAGTGCTTTTCTTAAGAATCATGATTGCTAAAGGAAGAATATGCTGGAAGGAACATGTTTATGTTTTAATAATTGAAAGTCTATCTCAATAGGTGCTGACAACCATATTTATAATCTGGTCCTTGAACTCATCAGGTTGTGTATCATACAAGAAGTCTTATAAGATTCAAACTCAGGGTAATTACTAATTAGGAACTATGGTTTCTGCCATTTAGTTGCTCAGTCTTGCCTTGGTACAAATTACCA
>CM027581.2:1785216-1974216 GCA_015852605.2 Populus deltoides
AATAATCTCAGTGGCATGATACCATCTTCTATACGAAACTTGACATCTCTCACTGTCCTAGACTTTGGACGTAATAATCTAACCGGTAAAGTCCCTGCTTCATTAGGAAATTTGAGAAACTTATCCCACCTTTACCTTCCATATAACAACCTTTTTGGTTCCTTGCCTCCAGAAATAAATAACCTTACACATTTGGAACATTTGCAAATATATTCTAATAAATTCACTGGACATCTACCCCAAGACATGTGCCTTGGGGATTCCCTTTTGTTTTTTGCTGCCTCGGACAATTATTTTACTGGACCTATCCCAAAAAGTTTGAGAAATTGCACCAGCTTGTTGAGATTCTTTCTTAACAGAAACCAAATTAGTGGAAATATATCTGAAGATTTTGGCATATACCCACATTTATACTACATGGATTTGAGTGATAATGAGCTTTATGGTAAACTTTCATGGAAATGGGAGCAGTTCCATAATCTGACAAATCTAAAAATCTCGAGAAATAAAATCTCTGGTGAAATACCGGCTGAGCTAGGAAAGGCATCTAATCTCCAAGCACTTGATCTCTCTTCAAACCATCTAGTTGGTCAAATTCCAATTGAATTGGGAAAGTTGAAGTTGCTTGAACTTAAGCTCAGCAATAACCGACTTTTAGGAGATATTTCTTCAGTTATTAAAGTGTTGCCAGATGTTAAAAAACTTGACCTAGCAGCAAACAATTTAAGTGGATCAATTCCCAGACAGCTTGGCATGTACTCTCAACTATTATTCTTGAATCTGAGCAAGAATAGTTTCAAAGGGATTATTCCTGCAGAGATAGGGTATTTGCGCTTTCTTCAAAGTCTTGATCTTAGTTGGAATTCTCTGATGGGAGACCTACCACAGGAGCTCGGAAACCTGCAACGGCTAGAGTCCTTGAACATTTCCCACAACACGCTGTCTGGTTTCATTCCAACCACTTTTAGTTCTATGCGAGGCTTGACAACCGTGGATGTTTCCAATAATAAGTTAGAGGGTCCGATTCCTGACATCAAAGCCTTCCATGAGGCTCCATTTCAAGCAATTCACAACAATACCAACCTATGTGGCAATGCTACTGGTTTGGAGGTCTGTGAGACACTCCTAGGAAGCAGGACTTTGCATAGAAAGGGAAAAAAAGTTGTCATTTTGATTACACTCCCTCTGTTGGGATTTTTATTTTTTCTTTTCACCTTGATTGGTGGTTTCTTCATTCTCCGGCAGAGAATTAGAAGTAGACGAAAAATGTCAATGGAACGCGGAGATCTGTTCTCGATTTGGGGCCATCAAGGTGAAATAAATCATGAGCACATCATTGAGGCAACAGAGGGATTCAATCCCAGCCATTGTATTGGAACAGGAGGGTTTGCAGCTGTCTACAAAGCCGCCCTGCCAACAGGGCTAGTGGTGGCTGTGAAGAAATTTCACCAATCACCAGATGATGAGATGATAGGTTTGAAAGCTTTTACAAGTGAGATGCATTCCTTATTGGGTATACGCCACCGAAACATCGTGAAGCTGTATGGCTTCTGTTCACATAGAAAACACTCTTTTTTGGTTTATGAATTCCTTGAAAGGGGTAGTTTGAGGACTATTCTAGACAATGAGGAACAAGCAATGGAGATGGATTGGATGAAAAGGATCAATCTTGTGAGAGGAGTGGTCAATGCTTTGTCCTACCTGCACCACAATTGCTCACCTCCGATCGTTCATCGAGATATTTCAAGCAACAATATTCTTTTGGATTCAGAATATGAGGCTCATGTGTCCGACTTTGGCACAGCTAGGCTATTATTGCCTGACTCATCTAATTGGAGCTCCCTTGCAGGAACCGCTGGGTACACAGCTCCAGGTTAGTCAGACTTTTCAACATCTCCTTCCTAATCTTTGGTTTATTTCTTAATTCTAATGAAACATTACACGACAACACCGATTAATTATATCTGTAAGTGTTCATTCCTTTTAAGAAATTTTCCTATACAAATATGCTTCTATTCCTAGGCGGTGTATGTAAGCAAACAATAATTTTAGGAGTCGAGTCCAAGTTTTAATGTACTAGAGTTTGTCCAAAACTTATTTTGGTACTAAAAGTAATGCTTGATTGTTCGTCTACAGAGTTGGCCTACACAATGGAAGTGAACGAAAAATGTGATGTCTATAGCTTTGGAGTGGTAGCTATGGAAATCATGATGGGAAGGCATCCAGGCGATTTCATTTCATCCTTGTTGTCATCAGCATCCTCATCAACAACAGCGGCAACTTCTCAGAATACGCTCTTCAAGGACATATTAGACCAGCGCCTCCCGCCTCCTGAACATCGGGTTGTAGCAGGTGTGGTCTATATTGCAGAACTAGCATTTGCTTGCTTGAATGCTGTTCCCAAATCTAGGCCATCGATGAAACAAGTTGCTTCGGATTTCTTAATTCGATGGCCCCCATTGTCATAGCCATTCTCCATTGTAGAATTGAAAGATGTTTTGGTTCACAGAAATGCCTCAGGCTGACTGTACTATTTATGATCAAGTTTAATTTCCTAGTTAAAATGTATAAACTGTTTTTCAAAATCTTAGCAAATTCTGTCCCGCGCTTCACAGCGGGCAATGTTTGTCGGGAAGTAGTAAATTTTTGGGAGTAAGTAGCAGCATTATTTATAGTGTTGGATTCGGGAAACACCAAAATTTTAATGGAGCTAATATGTTTTCTACCCTACATTTAGATGGACTTCATAGTTTATTGTATAGGCAAGGAAAAATTATTAATTTATGCATCCAATTTTATTATATACTAAATGAAATGGGGGAGCTGCTCCCCTATGGTCAACCAAATTTTTTAAAAAAAAATATTTGGATCACGTGAAATTCTTTAGCATTGTCATTAAATCTGGCTCAGTATATCAAACTTATAAGTTCTCGATCCGATTCTTTATTTAATCTAGATTTCAAAATAAACAATGTAGAAATTTCTTCGACGTAATCCGGTTGATTTGACGGGTTCAAAAATAACCCGAATGACCAATAAAAATATGATTGGGCCTTGAAAAGATTTTCGAATGACATATTTTTTTAAAACTATTTTCTATTTAATTATATGATAAAAAAATACCCTCGACAAAATTAAATATCAACTTTATACTAAGATATTTGTTTGAGATCACGATAGCTCTATAGAAAGCAAATGAAAACCAATTATGAAAATTAATTTTCAATCAACTTAGATTAGCCAACCAAACACGCAATCCCGTGTCATGGATTCAACCGTGTTCTATAGATTTATCTTCTTTTAAAATATTTTTTTATGTAATTATACGATAATAAAACTAAATACTAGCAAAACTGAGTATTAATATTTATACCGAGATATTTTCTTGAAATTATGATAACCTCGTAAATAGAAAATCGAAATAAATTATAAAGATAAATTTAAAATTTATAAAGGATGAATTTAAAAAAAAAACTAAGAAAAAAAGGAAGAAAAAAATAAAAGTAAAAAAAAGAGAGAGAGAATAAGATCTTTTAGTGTTTTGAAGTAAAAGGTAATATTCTCATAATCAGACCAGCGTTCTGCCAATTGCGACTTCACCGGCTTAAATTTGTATCTTTGTTATTATCCTATCCTATCCTTTGGGGGCCCTTGAATCCGCAGTGGCCAATCAAAAGCTTTTTATTATTCCGACTTCTGAATTGACAGGAACTTCAGAAATTCTGCCAATTCTTCATGATTCTTTAAATACAGAAAAATAAAATAGGATAAAAATATTTTTTTCAACAGCCGATCGGATATTTCGATGGCCCCACTGTCAAAGCCATTCTCCATTGTAGAATTGGAAGATGTTTCGGTTCACAGAAATGCCCCAGGCTGAAAGTGTATAATTTATTATTAATATTATTATTTTCAAATCAAATATATAATAATTAACAAAATTATTAAAATTCAAATAAAAAATTATAATAGTATTTAAAAACTATATTAAAATTAAAGAGTAATAACATTTAATAAAAAAATTAAAAAATCACTTCTAAAAGCATATAGCGAAGGAGACCTCCGTAACTAGTTCTATTTTATTTTGATTTTTTTTTTAAAAAAATATGAGAAGTTGTTTGTTATAATTTTAAAAATTAAATATATTTCTTAATGATTTATTTTTTTATTGACGTGGATATTTAGACCAATTTACACATATCTTAACTAATTCACGGATTCTAAAATTAACGAACNTATAAATCTCTATTAATCATTATANAAGGATCCACATAATTTGAATATGATTTCTTCGTGATCTTTCATTTGTCGTCAAGTGCACTAAAATGATTTGTTGTAAGACCATTAAGAAAATACATATTAAAATGATTTGTTCTTCAAGTATCATGAAAACAATAAATCACTATTAAAAAAAAATCTGGTTCTTTTTGGTGTTGTACGGAAACTAGCAATAGGTAAGTGTTCATGCCTTAATGTGTACATAAGCATTTAATGCTTCACTCTTTTAAGTAATGTGAAATTCCTCATTCACGTGTGATAAGCGCCTCATTGGAGTAGGTTAGAGGTTGAAACACGTCTACTAAGCCCATCTTCGCTAGTTTGTTTTTCGATTTAAAAATATATTAAAATAATATATTTTTATTTTAAAAATTATTTTTATATTAACACATAAAAACCAACTAATAACATAAAAATAATTAAAAATAATAAAATATTAATTCAATAATGACCACAATACAAAATAAACTCTTATAAATATTTAAAAATTTGATATATAGCAATTACGGTTCATAATATTNNNCNGTTAAAAACACATTAAAATAAAATATTTTTTTCTTTAAAAAAATATTTTTATATTAGGATATCAAATCAATTTCATAACATTAAAAAAAAATTAATTTTAAAAAAACAGTCAAATATCTAGGAAGAAACATGGTTTGAACGTTCCCATTCACTTCAGGATGCTCTGAACATCTAGAAGGTGGCGGTTGGAGATTGTCACGAAAACAAGAAAAGTTGAAGAGCAAAGTTTTATGTTCATATTTGGAAATACCTAGGAAAGACTCCATGGCTCCCTATGTGACCCTGATATATGGTTTTGCTCATCCTGATCAAGCAAAACCATAAAGACCATGGCATCTATGTCCAAAAAAACAGTATCCATAGCATCCCAGTATTCCTTGTTCTCCACTGCTCCTTTCTTGGTTTACTTTTTGCTTGGTTTAGCTTGTGTTTTTCCCCTTCTTCTTTTGCTGAAGCTACTATAGGAGATCAAGTCACACAAGGATGGAAGGAAGCAGAAGCACTTCTAAAATGGAAAGCAGATCTTGACAATCAAAGCCAGTCTCTCCTGTCCTCATGGGCCGGAGACAACCCCTGCAACTGGGAAGGAATCACTTGCGACAAGACTGGTAACATCACAAAGTTAAGTCTTCAGGATTGTAGTTTGAGAGGTACGCTTCATGGTCTCCAATTCTCATCCTTTCTGAACTTGATCGAGCTTAATCTTCGGAATAACTCACTCTATGGGACCATTCCTTCACATATCAGTAATCTTTTCCAAGCTCGTTGTCCTTGACTTGTCTCAAAATCAAATTTCTGGAAGCATTCCATCCGAAATAGGTTCATTGACAAGCCTTGAGTTATTTTCTCTGATGAAAACCTCATCAACGGTTCTATCCCGTCTAATTCTATAGGAAACCTAAGCAACTTAGTGTATCTTTATCTTAATGACAATGACCTTTCTGGTGCCATACCACAAGAAGTTGGAAGAATGAAATCTCTCGTATTGCTTAATTTGTCAAGCAACAACCTAACTGGTGCTATTCCTTCGTCCATTGGAAACTTGAGTAACTTGGTTTATCTTGACCTTTTGAAAAACAAACTCTCTGGTTCAGTCCCTGAGGAAGTAGGAATGCTTGAGAATCTGCGTACACTTCAATTAGGGAGGGAATAGTCTTGATGGTACCATCCACACTTCCATAGGAAACATGAGATCTCTCACTGTCCTTGATTTGAGAGAAAATTATCTCACCGGTACAATACCAGCTTCTATGGGAAACTTAACAAGATCTCTTACTTTCATTGACTTGGCATTTAATAACCTGACCGGTACGATCCCTTCATCTTTAGGAAATTTGAGAAGCTTATCCTTTCTTTACCTTCCTTCAAACAATCTTTCAGGTTCTTTTCCTCTAGAGTTGAACAATCTCACACATCTGAAACATTTTTTATGTAAATTCTAATAGATTTACTGGACATTTACCAGACGACATATGTCGTGGTGGACTCCTTTCGTTGTTGTGTGTTATGGACAATGACTTCACAGGACCTATCCCAAAAAAGCTTGAGAAATTGCACTAGCTTGGTGAGACTCAGAATTGAGAGAAACCAGCTCAGTGGAAATATATCTAATGATTTGGTTGTTTATCCAAATATGACCTACATAAATTTGAGTGATAACGAATTCTATGGTGAACTTTCTTGGAAATGGGAGCAATTTCAGAGTCTGATGACTCTAAGAGTCTCTAACAATAGAATATCTGGTGAAATACCAGCTGAGCTTGGAAAGGCAACTCGACTGCAAGCGATTGATCTCTCTTCAAATCATCTTGTTGGGGAGATTCCTAAGGAACTGGGAAAACTGAAGTTACTTGAACTCACTCTTAACAACAACAATCTTTCAGGTGATGTTACTTCAGTTATCGCAACGATACCTTACATTACAAAGCTTAATTTGGCAGCAAATTATCTGAGTGGATCGATTCCCAAACAACTTGGAGAGCTCTCAAATCTATTATTCTTGAATTTCAGCAAGAATAAATTTACAGGTAATGTTCCTCCCGAGATGGGAAATTTACGGTCTCTTCAAAGTCTTGATCTTAGTTGGAATTATCTCCAGGGATACATTCCACCGCAGCTTGGACAGTTCAAACATCTAGAGACATTGAACATCTCCCACAACATGATGTCTGGCTCTATACCGACCACTTTTGCGGACTTGTTGAGCTTGGTGACTGTGGATATATCCTGCAATGATTTAGAGGGCCCCGTTCCTGATATTAAAGCTTTTAGTGAGGCTCCATACGAGGGCAATCCAGAAACAACAACTTGTGTGGCAGTTCTGCAGGTTTAAAGCCTTGTGCTGCATCTACAGGCAATAAAACTGCTTCTAAGAAGGATAGAAAAATGGTTGTCTTATTTGTCTTCCCTCTCTTGGGACTCTTTTTTCTGTGTTTAGCCTTGATTGGAGGTTTCTTAACCCTTCACAAAATTAGGAGGAGGAGGAAAATGTTAAGGGAGGCACGACAGGAAAATCTGTTCTCAATATGGGACTGTTGTGGGGGAAATGAATTATGAGAACATCATCGAGGCTACAGAGGAATTCGACTCCAACTATTGTATTGGAGCAGGAGGGTATGGAGCTGTTTACAAAGCTGTGCTGCCAACAGGGATGGTGGTTGCTGTGAAGAAATTCCACCAATCACAAGATGGTGAGATGACTGGTTCGAAAGCTTTCAGAAGTGAGATTCATGTCTTACTAAGTATAAGACACCGTAACATTGTGAAGTTGTATGGTTTCTGTTCACATAGAAAGCACTCGTTTTTGGTTTGCGGAGTTCATAGAAAGGGGAAGTTTGAGAATGACTTTGAACAGTGAAGAACGAGCAAGGGAATTGGATTGGATTAAAAGGCTAAATCTTGTGAAAGGAGTGGCCAATGCTTTGTCCCTACATGCACCATGATTGCTCACCTCCTATTATTCATCGAGACATTTCGAGCAACAATGTCCTCCTGGATTCAAAATATGAAGCTCGTGTCACTGACTTTGGCACAGCTAAGCTCTTAATGCCTGAAGCGTCCAACTGGACATCAATTGCAGGAACTTATGGATACATAGCTCCAGGTATGCAGTTTGGTTACAGAATCCATTTCCTAATAAGTAAATCTTTCTTACTGTTTCCAATGTAACAAAGCATGACTGAAGACTTTGATTTGCAGAGTTAGCCTTCACAATGAAAGTGGATGAAAAATGTGATGTCTACAGCTTTGGTGTGTTAACATTGGAAATAATCATGGGAAGGCATCCAGGAGATTTCATCTCAGCTTTGCTATCACCATCATCCTCGTCAACATCATTGCCAATGAGTCAGCATACAATCTTGAAGGACGTACTAGACCAGTGTATACCACCTCCTGAACATCGAGTTGCATCAGGTGTGGTCTATATTGCCAGACTAGCATTTGCATGCTTGTGTGCTGATCCACAGTCTCGGCCAACAATGAAACAAGTCGCTTCTGACCTCAGCATTCAATGGCCCCCATTGTCAAAGCCATTCTCCAGGATAGAAATGAAAGACGTTTTGTTACCCAGAAATTCCACAGGCTGAAAATTTAGCCAATCATTTTACTGTCATTCCTGTGTATCATTATCCTTTAGCTTTCCCCCTATCTATGGTCTCCTTCCCAGCCTTGTGATAAGGAATACTGAGTTCAGGTTAATTTTGTACTTTGCTTCGGTTTACTGGACGGCCAACGGGCCTTGTCATCAGAGAATTCTGTAATTTTGAAAGACTTTCACAGCTTTCTGTGATCATACTGAATTATGAGTGCTATATGCTGAATCGAGCTAAGATCAAACCAAAACCCTACAGCAACAAAATAAAAACAGAGCGTCTCTGTACCATAGAAAAACAGAGCATCTCTGTATCTTTCCCTTCCTCGAGGGCTTCGAAAAACGTAATCGTGCTCCACTGAAATGAAGCCATTGGTATCCTTCCAGGATCAAGAAACTCCAAAATTAAAGAATATTCCATAACCTTCACGAATATTAGAAAATATGATTTCATACACCTTGTCCTAGCCCTCAAGCAAACTCCAACAAAACTTTACAAAAACCCTAATCCAATACTCCTCCCTCACCCATTCTATAACTTGAACAACGATGCACTGTCTCATTTTAGACAATAAACCCAAGTCAAGTCTCTTCTTTAAACTCATCAAAAAGAAGATAAAAACCGAAAACATCCCAGTGTTAAGCTCAGCTTAACAAGATTAGAAAGAATAGAAAGAAAAGAGAACAGAAATTGAGAAAGAACAGATTCAAGAGAGAGCAGAGGAGAATGAGCACAGAAATGAGATTGATCTTCTGTATTTTCTTCCTTTCAACACGTTTCCATACACCTGTTTATATACAATGGTTTTCTCTCCAATTACAACTGATTTAAACCTTTATTAGACAGCTAACTACTAACTAACTCCTAACTAATAGTCAAGCTCTTCACGTTTTCCACATTCAGCACATGCTGCAATTCTTTGCTTGAAGGCTAACAATTCTGTTCTGTACTGGAAACAGTACTGGAGGCTTGCATTCTTTATTTGTAAGCTAGTAACCTTAATTCCATGGTAACTTGAATCGTAACACCCAGTTAGTGAAGTGCTTGTGGTTTCAAAACTAAAGTCTAATTTTGGACAACTTGAAGCAAAACACAAAGCAAAAGTTATGCGACTTGTGTTTTTTTGTGAATTAAAAGGTTTTTGGCTTTGTAAAGAAACTTCTCAGGATGAAGAGGGATTGGAAAGATCAAATCAGAACATTGTCAAACTTCTCAGGATGAAGAGGGATTGGAAAGATCAAATCAGAACATTGTCTATTGTCTGCAAAACAATGATATTGGATAAGGATCCTAAAGATCCAAGTGATATGGTTAAAGTTGAGACAATTTGGATGGCGAGAGAGGAGGGAGAGAGGCGATTTGGATTTCAAAACTAAATTTTATGCACAATGCATGCTAAACAAGTTAAATATAAAGGTAATTTTAAAATAAAACAACACCAAAATAAAAGATTGGAGTCCTGTCTTATGTCTTTATATTTCTTATGAAAAAAAAGAGCAGAAAATCCATCCCTGTTACTGAACCAATGCAGCTTTAAGAGCCTCATGTCTCTAGAAATAATTCTACGCACTTGTAGCCAGAATTGTCACTATGCTAATCTATTTTTCCGAATTGTGTTTTACAATAGCTAGCAATTCTTACTAAGAGCTTGATCACGAACCATGATTACGGCCACACCACCAGATAATTTAGCATTTCTCTCTGAGAGCTTTTTTGAGGGGGCAGCATTACCTGTTTCAGCAAGATCCTTTCTTATCTGCAGAATTATTGCCTGAATTTCAGCTTTAGTTGATGGGTCAGCAACTATGGTTGTTGAATTACTTGTTATGGTAACTTTTCAAGCAATACTAAGTTGATCCGAGGTTACACTTTCGAGTGTCAACACAAAATCACCCGAGAGAAAATGAGCACCTGATGAGTCTAGTACGGCATGAATTACACAGCATGTTGGAAGCAATGACCTATCTATGAATAGTCATATGAGAACAAAATACAATCTTGGCAAGCATCCAAGTAAACAATTTATCATTTCTAGAGCAAAAAAGTAGTGATAATTTTTTTAATTGAGAGCTAGGTAATCATAAAAGGATTTTACAATCTTAGCTAGAATCCAAGTAAAAAGTTTATTATTTCTAATGGACAAAAAAAGTAAAGATTTTTATAATTGAGACCCTAGGTAATCATCAAAGGACTTCTTTATTACCATGACAAACTCGCAAGTGCATGAAACATGCATGGGTCATGTCACAACCCGGTTTCCGGATCCATGACCGACATATAGATAAGATTTCCCTTTAAGGTTCTATACTTATGCGAACTCAAACTTACATGCAAACTTATCATTTAAACAGCTCAATCAGAGTTCAACGCAACACTAATAACAAAATTAACTTCATAATATAATTTGATTGTCATAATACAAGAGTTAATACAAATTCATAGTTATGGAGCACTAACTAGATATAAAGGGAAAATATTAATTACAACCAAAAGAGTAGGTTCTGAAGATCCAATAAAAATGACTCGCTAACAAGTTATAAGCTTGAAAAAGATAAATAATAAGAGGGTGGATTCAACAACTCAGTGAGTAAATAACATTTAATTTACATACACGAGATAATACAACAATAAGGAATATATATACAATTATGACTTTAGGTTCTTAGAGGAAGGTTTCTCAAATAGGTCATAACAAGAATATTATAAGGTAAAGCTTGTTAGAAAATCAAAATGCAATGAACATATAACTCCGTATTATAGGATGATCAATCTACACAAGTTGGTGACTCCCTTGACCAACTAGAATTCAGATACGATGTGCAGAAAGACTAACACTACCCTATTAACATGGGTATTCTAATTGTCATACCATAGGTTTATATCATAATCAAACAAATAAATTCATATCTTAAGGCTCAACTCATGACATCAATCAAATGAGAAGCTATCAATTCGAAAGTCAATTCAAAATATATATTGGTTCATATCAAGAATTCAGATTCAACAATTGATCATGATTTATCATAACAAAGATAATAATCAACATATATATTATCAAAAAGCATGATCCAATTCATATTAACAACTCAAATATTTATAATATTTCTCATGCATATGGAAAATTATCCACTCACCTTACTCAAAGCGAACATAACTCGAAAGCAAATACCGAAGGAAATCCTACTGATGTCCTGCAAGTATAATATCAGGATTATCTGAATACAAAGGAGATATATTCAAAAATGACTCAAAAAGAATGTACAACCTATTTAATACACTTAGCTAAAGGTCTATTACATAACCCTATATGTTTTTGAACTAAAATAGTTATGTGATGTTTTGAAAATGAAAGAGAATAAGAAAAGGCAACAAAGCCCTTGGAGGCTTAGAAGTATGTATAAATGAATAAGGGGTATTGTAGTAATTGAACAAAGAGTTGATAAATATAAATATAAAAAAAAAGAGAGAGAGATCTGAATTCTTAGAGAGAAAACCGTGAGAGGGAAAGAAGAAGAGAAAAGAGGAAAAAATAAAGGAAGGAGAAGAGAGTTAGCGAAAATAAGTTTAAAAGGTAAGATTTGAGCTTTGATGTGTATAAATATGTTTTCTTTTAGTTTTAAATTTTTGTTTTGTTGAATATTAGGGTTTTGAAGATTTTTTTTTGGGTTGATTGATGCATTGATTTGAATGTTATGAGTTGATTATTATGGGTAATGAGTTATTTAGTTGATTTTGGAAGATTTTAGGTAAAGATGATGGTTTTAAGTTATGATTTGTTTAAATAATGAAGTTGAGATAGAAATCTTGGAAATATCAGTAGGTGATTTGTTAAATTTTTGGTTTTAAGGTTGAAGATAATGAAATTTCAGTTTGGTCCCTTGATTTGTGAAAATTTCAGTTTAGTCCCCAAGCTTTGGAAAAATTACAGATAGGTCCCTGAGGCATAATCCAAGATTCTTGACAGAATTAAAGATTAATTATGGGTAAAATTCCAGTATCGTTGTGAATTTATGAAATTTTTAGTTTGGTCCTTCAATTTGACCCTAAAATTTTGATAAAATTCCGGAATGGTCCCTAAAGTATAATTATAGATTCTGGACAGAATCGAGGATGAATTATGGGTAAAATTCCAGTATAGTCATGAATTTATGACATTTTTAGTTTGGTCATTCAAATTGATAAAATTACAATTTAACCCCTAAAAATATGATAAAAATTTCATATTGGTCCCTTGCTGTAATATTAGCTTTTCCAGATTAGTTTGATGAATAATTGAGGGACCATTCTAGAATTTTTCCCATAATTCAACCTCAATTCTATCCAGAATCTCTAATTATGTTCTAGGGACTATTCTAGAATTTTAACAAATTTTTAGGGTCAAATGGGAGGACCAAACTGAAAGTGTCATAAATTCATAACTATACTGGAATTCTGCCCATAATTCGTCTTTAATTCTGTCCAGAATCTCGGATTATGCTACAGGGACCAATCTGTAATTTTTTTAAAGTTAGGGGACTAAACTGTAATTTTCACAAATTGAGAGACCAAACTGTAATTTTATCATCTTCAACCTCAAACCCAGAATTTCCATAGATCACCTACTGATATATCAAGATTTCTAACTCAAATTCACCATTTAAACAAATCATAACTCAAAATCATCATCTTTACCTAAAATTTTTCAAAATCAACTAAATAACTAATTACCCATAACAACTAACCCATAATATTCAAATCAATTCATCAATCAACCCAAAACGAAATCCTCAAAACCCTAATATTTAACAAAACAGAAATTTAAAGCTAAAAGAAAGCATATTTATGCATATCAAAGCGTAAATCTTACCCTTATACTTATTTTCTCCAACTCTCCTCTCTTTCCTTTATCTTTCCCTCTTTTCTCTTCTTCTTTTTTCCCTTTTCTTCTCTCCTGCCATCACTCACCCTAAATTTTCAGATCCCTCTTTCCTTTTTTTTTTCTATTTATATTTATCAAGTTTTATTCAATTACTATAATACCCCTTATTCATTTATACCTATTTGTAAGCCTCCAAGAGCTTTGTTGCCTTCTCCTACTCTCATTTATTTTCGAACATCACAGATCACACACGCACACATACAAGAAGAGCAACCAGTGGAATACAGGCATGCACAAATAGGAAGGCTCGTGAAGGCAACACAAACCCAACTTGCCAAGGAATTAAGATAGATGGTTCAATAACCTATATCTCAATATATTTAAATATAGTACAACTAAGAATAACCAATTAAGTCGGAAAGAAAGAGGCCAGTTCACCTGTCATAAGAGCAATGTCTTGCAACAATATTGCTTTCTTTCGATCTCCAAATCCAGGGCATTTGACAACAGCAACGTTGAGCAAACCTCGCATTGTGTTCACCTCTAGTGTTTCCAAAACCTGCTTTGGGATATCCTTAGCAATGATTAACAGTGGGACACTTAGCTGCATAGTCTTTTCCTATACAGGAACAATTTCTTGGACATTTGCAATCTTCTGATCCGTTACAAAGGACTTTGGCCTTGTCAAACTCCACCAAAGATTTTTCCTGGGTTGTGATGAATTGGGGCGGCATATAACCCTTGTCAATCAGCAGAGAGAGAGCACCAAACTTAAATCATAATGAAAAAAATATATATCCATGCATCAATAACAGAAAAGGTTGAAAAATTTATACATGCATGGGAGCCAGAGGGTTTACACAGTATTGCTACCCGGTTACTACCCTGCCAAATATGAAAAGCACAAGCTCGGTCATCCTAAATATTTACAGATAGATGGATGGTTTATCCATTCCAACTATGACTGACAAAGATATGACATCAAAACTTCTACCATAGACTTTGGCATTATGCCATTTTTTCAGTGATTTATCAGACACATTTTTCAAACCATATTAAAAACTAGAATCAGCTTAATCACCTTCATTCCTTCTATTATCATAGACGTATCTGAGGTCGAAGATGATTCAAGAGAGATTACTCCATCAGAGCCAACATTCTCTATAGTTTCAGCAATTAAGTTTCCAACGTATTCATCATTTCCAGCAGAAATTGAAGCAACCGCTGCAAGGAGAAGAAATTCTAAATTTTAGTTTCCAGGCCAAAATGAAGGTTTTGAACAAAATCTAAACAAGGAAGCCGGAGAGACCTTTTATATCATCCCTGCCTTTTACTGGAAAGCTATTCTTTTTCAATACCTTGACCAAATCTTTGACAGGCACATCCATTCCTTTCTTTACAGAAACAGTGTTAGCCCCAAAAGCAACTGCCAACATTGCTGTTTCGATCATTTCACAAGCCAAGATAATAGCAGTAGTAGTGTCATCTCCAGCCAAATCATTCATTTTACTAGCAACAGCAACAAGTCACTTCAATATCACATATTAAATCATCAGCCAACATCAAATAACACATCAACAAAATATTAAGGAGAGGATAATGTAGCAACCATGAATGACCTCTTGGATTAACATTGCTCCAGCATTCTCATTGAATCCAGAAGCTCGATAGCTTGAGCTATTGCAACACCATCATTACTTGTTTTAGTGTATTAGACTCCGAAAGGACAACACTATGCCCTGCGTAAACACATATCACTGGCTTAGAAACATCACTGTCAAAAAAGACTGAGAAATTACACAAGAAATGAGAAAACTAGTAGTCACGATCCTATTCTTTGAACAGAACAAGATGTAAATTTTAAGAGAAAAATGAAGATAGAAGAAAAAGAAAGAGAGAGAAAGAAGTAAATCCCAGGTTGCCTTTAGGTCCTGAAGTGAGAGAAACAGCAACAGTAAGCTTATCAATTCCTCCCTGCAAGGCTTCTCTGCATTCTTTACCAAAAGATATCTTCTTCGGACCTGCTCTAACCACTAATTTCTTCACTGTTTGATGGTTTCTCCATAGCCCACTTTCCCTTGTGTTCCCACCAAAGCACTGCAACAATATTCCATGTTTATACATCAAAATCAAAACATTCACACACCACATGTTTATGAAAATCAGACACAAACACACACAGAGAGACAAAGAGATAGAGATAGAGACAGGGGGAGGGGGAGGGGGAGGGGGAGGGGGATGGGGGCGAAAACTTGCAGAGAAGAGGGGTTGTTGAGGAAAGGCAAGGGGTTTGGAGATGGAGAGAAGGGGAGACATTTTTCTGGTTAT
This sequence comes from Populus deltoides, assembly GCA_015852605.2. Classification (NCBI taxonomy): domain Eukaryota; kingdom Viridiplantae; phylum Streptophyta; class Magnoliopsida; order Malpighiales; family Salicaceae; genus Populus; species Populus deltoides. Next base: position 1,800,799 of record CM027581.2, read on the forward strand.
TCGTTTGTTGGGCAAAGTCCAGGCTTGGAGACTTTAGAGCGGGTTATAAAGAGCGATTGTTTTTGGGTTTGAAAAGCTTTTTTTATTATTATTATTATTTGAATTTTTTTATATTTATTTCAAATTAATTTTTTTTATTGTTTTTAAATTATTTTAGTGTGATGCTATTAAAAATAAATTTTAAAAAATAAAAAAAATTAAAATACTTTTAAAAAAATTAATATTATAATATTAAAATAAGTTTTAAAAAACAACATCAAAAAATTTAACTATGTAGATTTTCAATTTGGATGATACATCGTGGTAGCCGTTTTAGACAAGCTACTAGTTTATTTTTATATAATAATTTAACCTATTTAGTTTTACAGTTAAAAATATTTTTATATGAAAAAATATTTTTAAAAAATTGTTTTTATTGATAATTTTAAATTATTTTAATTTTTAAACAACTATTATTATAATAATAACACAACTATTCAACTAATATGCTAATATCTAGTTGTTCAATTGTGCTCTTTTCCATATGAGGCCCAAATTTATTCTGGCCCAAGATATCTAATATTTCAAGCTCAGAGAATGATGAGGAAAAATCAAGAATTGTACGAGTGAATTCACACATAATGATTGTTCTTGGTCAAGGGATGGGATAATAAAACTTACAAAATCATATTTATTTTTTTATCTTTCATGATATACTTCTTCTCAAGATTCACAGATCTGACATTGAAATTAAAGTTTATTTACATTGAAATTGGAGAGTAATGGTTTTATTTATTTATTTATTTAATTTTACTCTTGAAATCACCAAAAGGACCAAGACAAAGAAGGCCCACTAAATCATGGGCCGAGAACCAATGTATTGCAATTGCATGTTCTTCAGCCCATAAATTGGAAAATTCTAAATTCAAACCCTTTAATTTTGTATCCCTCAGAACTATTTTATCGAGTAATATCAATCGGTTGGTCTTGTTTAGTATTCTTTAATTGTTTTGCTAATAATTGATATTTAAAAAAAAACTCATGCAATATTAATATTATAGTTATATTCATTTTATACTTAAACACAAAGTTATTAAATTTAGTATTGTCTATAATTCAATTTCAAAATCTAGATTATAAATTAGACGGATTAACTCGAGTTCATCAGATTAATCAAAACTAGGTCATTTTAATAATCTTTTAAAAAAGATAAGAAATTTTTTTTATAACTATCTTAAAAAAAACTCATGCAACATTAATATTATAGCATTATTTGTTATATTTATTCTATATTTAAACACAAAGTTATTAAATGAACTGTTGTCTATAATTCAAGTTCAAAATCTAAATTATAAATTTGACGGATTCATTATAGTTGATTAGGTTAGTTAAAACTATGTCGTTTTAATAATTTTTAAAAAATTTAAGAAATTATCTTTTTATAATTATTTAAAAAAAACTCATGCAACATTAATATTATAGCATTATTTTTTACATTTATTTTATACTTAAACAAAAAGTTATTAAGTGTTTAACATTGTGTTTCGGAAGCGCTTCTAAAAAAAATTAAAATTTTTTCTTTAAATTAATATATTTTTTTATTTTTTCAGATTATTTTGATGCGTTGATGTCAAAAATAATTTTTTAAAAATAAAAAAAATATTTTTTATATGTTTTAAAATGAAAAATATTTTAAAAAATAATCGTTATCACACTCCGAACATCATTTAAAAATCTCATATTGTCTATAATCCAATTTCAAAATCTATATTATAAATTAAACAGATTAACTGAAGTTAATCGGATTAATCAAAATTAAGTAGTTTTAATAATAATTTTTAAAAAATAAAATAATTTTTTTTTATAAATCGAGTTGGTTAGGTTAATCAAAACTATGTTGTTTTAATAATTTTTTTTTAAAAAAATTAAGAAATTATCTTTTTATAAAAAAAATCTTGTAACAGATTTTAAGAGGATAATAGATTGAATCACCACGTCAAAAGTCACCTCCGATTTGCGTTTTTTTTAACACTACATCCAGGCCAAGGAATAGGCTGGCTGGCTTTCGAGTCAACTCGAGCGTTGACCAGAGTAGCTCATGCATGTAACTATTAGCCAGTAGCTAGTATAGGATGCGGTTCTTCTCATCTTCAGCATGTACAGATTGCACCCAGAACCAACAAAATTCCAACAAATATAAGCAATAGATTAGTGCAAGAATGGGCAAATTCGATGCACCAAACAGGAGAATCAAACGGTTAATCTGATCACAGATCATCATGTAGCACTGTCGGCTAGAAGCCTCATACCATACATACTAGTATATTACTCTGTGTTCGGGTGGTGGCCCTCAACAGTTGGCCTCACAGCTCCATGCTGACCTTGTCTAGAGCACCATTTTTGTCTCTGTAGTTTCTCTCTGATTTCCTGTCGTCCATATCCCCCCGTGTAACTCCTTTTTTTATCCATAAACTAAAGAATCTGTGTGCTTTAAGCCTATACCACCATACATATATACAATCTGTGCATGCTCCATTAATTTTCTTAAGTTTATACTCAGGAAGGATAGTGAAATTTATTACAAGTTGAAGACCAAGAAAATTATAATCATGAAAAAACGATCTCAAAATATTTAAGTTTATTTTCCCAATAAAGTCCTGCATAAAAAAGATTGAATTTAATAGGTTTAGGTATCATCTCATATTCATGTCCTGCAAAAAGAGAAGTTTTTTTTTTTTTATGAATAGATTAATCCAATACGATCCGCCTAAAACATAATTATGTGATTCAAATTTTATGGGGGAAAATGTTTGAAACGCGTCTAAAATGTAGAAATCCATATTAAAATACTATCCCAACGGTTAAAACTCGAGGGGAAAAAACGAAGAGAGGGGGGGGACAAGTCTCTTCTTTGAGTCATCTTTCTTGCCATTACCTTCTTCAAAAGTAGGGAGAAATCGTGTTAATTAATAGTGTTAGTGGTGGGCAGTACTCTCCAAATTAAAAATCAGAAGCTTAAGCCTTGAGATTATTCTCCTTTATCCAAAAGTAACACACCATGATACCCACCGAACCAAATAAATAGCTACGTTTCAAAACTCAAGCACAAACCATATTTAACTAACCAAATGATTAAAGCCCTAAACATATAATTAAAAAACCAGTCCATTGTCGGATGGTGAAAAGCCCATAAAGAATGTCAAACCGTAAATCACGATTAATAAATAATCAAAAACATCATTAACACTAATCATAAACTATAGGTTTGTTTAATGTAATCACCCGACAACTCTACGTGGTAGCAGTGTCTCTCTCTCCTCAATATTTTTGCCCTATTCATCCTCCTTCCTTTCTTCCTCACCTACCACTTGATTTGGCGTTGTCCCTACACTCTCTGGTGACAAATATCAGCTGCTGATTCGTTTGAGCAAATCTTTTTGGCCTATTAAGTCTTGGAACATGAACATTAGCGTCGGTGATCTACGAGGAAATGACAATGAAAGTGAGAGCTTCCTTTGATGCTAAAATCGGCGACTTGATTTAATCTGTTGACAAGAGAATAATTCTGGGACCCAAGAGGAGAGAAGCCCGTGCGGGAGAAGATATAATTGAAAATGTACATAGCTAGCAAGCTTGCTAGCTAGCTAAAATGTGGAAGAAACAAACAAAGGGAAGGACCAGCCATGAATTGTGGGCTTTAATTATAAAGTATAGATTTGCCACTATTTTACGCCAGTAGAGAAAGGGGGCGCAACCACTGCATAATTTAGCTAGATTATAGGGGAGAATGATCAAGGTTGATTGATTGTTCTAAGTTTATTATCCATTGAATTGTTTCCATTGTGTCTTTAACTTGATAACAATGTTTCTTTAGTGTTTGTTAGCATGGGATTTTAGTGTTTTCTAACATCATAACCCATGACAAAGTACTATATAAAATAAAATAAAAACAAAACTTGTTGCAATCAACATGTTGTTTCAGCAGTTTTTTCTTGTTTGTCTTGAAAAATGTAGTAAATTAGAAGAGAGTTTTCTGATCATGATTCTTCACCACGAGTGATCTTGCAGTGATGTATAGAATTTGGAGACACAACACCACTTGACATCCTTGCATAAAACGACTATTTTCTCAAGATTTTTTTTTTATTTTTTTCTATTTCTAATTGTGTGTTATTCTTGGCTCTAAAAATCTTAAAATCTTAAATAATATATACATTTATATTATATAGTATTTGGTTACCATCTCAAGATAAAAAAAATATTTTTTATTAAAAAAACAGAGATACATATAATACGTAACTCTCACATCAGATTTTGTTCACACTATCTTGGCGAATAATCTAGAATTCCTTCATCTCATTGAAGTATAACCTAGCTAAACCTTCTGTACATAAAAGGAAATCCAAGAACGAGAGAAGTACATTTTCAAATTAGAAAGATAATCCGTCTCCTTCCATTTTTTAAATCCCAACAAAAGATGATAAAATCTCCACATGAACACTTCTATACTTGGATTAGAGCTTGTGCTACTTGTGAGTTCAAATTGTGCACGAGAGTGGTAGAAGTTAAGGGAAAGGAAAAGTCGTGTTGCCTCAATTATTATTATTATTATTTTAAAATAAATCAAAAGAGAGGCACCATTACCCCCATTTCTTGTTTTAGAAATAGCTTGCTAGGAGAGAATTACCAAATTAAATGGCATATTCAACATTCAACTAGGTTGATGGCTACCTTCTCATCTCAATTTGTAACTTAACGTATCCTCTACTGCACTCAATTAATTTGATCCACTAAATACATAAAGCAACCTACCTTGTACTAACACAAATTTTGGACTATGATAAAATGGCATGCGTGCTTCTTAGGGGACCTCAAGAAACCCCATGCTCCGAAAGGGATATCATAAGCCTTTCAGTCCACTCTCATTCTTTTACTTAAATTTGTCGGATCTATGACTCTTGAAATATTGCTCTGCAACGTGTAAATCTTATTAAATGTTGTTGGTTTTTCCTTAAAAAAAATGATATGTTAAGTTTCGTAACATATTAGTCAAATTTATATTTTTCAAATTTAAATTAAAACCTGACTTGGTTGAAGTCATGATATTATAATTTTTCATGAAGAAATTGTTAAAAAATCATTTTAATTTAATAGCTTAAACTATTAGATGAAGTTACAAGATATGATATATATTATTCTTTAACACACCCTCTTTAAGTGAAAGTTTTTAAAACTTGAAACTTGCACAAATTCACACTATATTATGCTTTATTTTTATTAAATAAATGAGAATAATGAGATTTAAATTCGTGATCACTTGGTCATCAAAACTATAATACTATGGTAAGAAATAGTTTCAATCTAATAATTTAAAGAATTAAAGAAATATTAAAATATAATTTATATTATTTTAAAAGAAATGCTTTTACTTACAAAGTTTATATTAAAATCTATAGGGCTTAACATTTGAGTTGCGAGTTTTTCGAGAATAAGTATGCATGCTTTTACTTGAAAAGTTTATTCTTCCAAAGATCTATGCGCAAATTGAAGAGGAAACGAAAGAATTGAATTCAAATTCAAAACAAAAATGGAGGACCGTCTTCCCTAGCTTCTCACGTGTGCGTGAACTTTCCTCTCTGAATCATCTTTTACTCCAATATTGACATTAAAGAAGAGGTGTACTATCAAGAGTCTGGCACCCAATTAGAACAAGTTGGCACATGTGTTCATTTGGTACGGAGCCACAGACAACTGTGATTGACAACGTCGAAACCATGGGTACATTTAAGAGGGGGTTCCCCGTCCCATTGGTGCTGTCTGGATCTGCAAAAATCTGAAAAGAAAGATCTCAACGTTTGTGTTGTGGCCATTGTCCAATGCCATATCTTTATCTCCCTATCATAGAGAGAGAGAGAGAGAGAGAGAGAGAGAGACTGCGAGTCTAGGTACTAAAAAAAAAAAAAACTGTTAATTCTTTTAGTTTAAAAAACTTAATATTGACTTCATGTAATTATATAATTATCTACAACATTATTTACAAATTGAAATATGATTTGCACGATTTTAAACTGTCTACAGGGTAAAATTTAAGTGGTTTTACTTTTCTTTTCTTTTTTGTTACCTTGGTTTCGATTTTAAAAAAATAATGAAAAATATTTTTTTTATAAATATACCAGTATTTTGTATATATAAGTTATAATATACTTAAAATCCAAGAAAAAAATTAATTTTATTTAGGAGATATATGAGAATGTGTTTGGACTGTGTTTCCTATAAATTTGAGATTTTTTTGTTTAAAATTAATATTTTATATGTTTTGGATTACTTTAATATCCTGATATAAAAATTAATTTATATAAAATAAAATTATTTTTTTAATATATTTTTTAATTATTTTTTTAAAAAAATCAACACTATCGCATTTTTAAACATCCAAATCATATAAAACCTCATTTAACCGTTTAAGATAAAAAAAAATACAAATAGATAGAGTCATAAATAGGAAGATATTTGGCACCGAATGTCGGTACAACCGTACATGAATGCATGGGTGCCCTCTCCTCTCTCTCTCTCTCTCTCTCTCTCTCTCTCTCTCTCTCTCTCTCAAAAGAAAAAAAGAGAGAGAGAGAGAGAGAGATGAGAAGAAAAGGGTTTTGAGACCTTCGTACAAACAACCACCACATCTTATAAGGCCCTACTGAGATTTTCTCGCTGACTATCGCGGGTACAAGACTTTTATTTGGTTTTTGTTCGAGGAAAAAAAAAACAGAAAGAAATAAAAACACCTGCTCTGGGACTGATTAAGAAATAAGTTACCGGCTTAATCTGAATCAATAATTTTTATTAAAATAATATTATTTTATTTCTTATAAAAATAAAAAATAAAACCATAGTATTAATTTGGTTGAGTTTGATCAGGTTTGAATCAAGTTGTAAACTCTAGAACTGTACTTAACGACAATGCTTTTATTACAATGTGTTTGGTATGGAAAATTTATACGTCAATTTCATTTTGTTATTTTTTTTTTCATTTTCAAGGAAGAGCATAAAGAAAATGAATAAAGCATGTTTCATTATTTATGGGTAACAATTATGGCAGCTACCAGCTAGGTGTCAGCGCTTGCTGTATCACTTCTTTTAGAGCTAGTTTAGCAGTGTGATTGAAGGTGCTTTTTAAATAATTTTTCATGTCAAAATACATGTCAATGATGTTTTTTTATTTTTTAAAAATCATTTTTGACATTAGCATATCAAAACGATCCAAAACATACAAACCATATTAAATTTTAATAAAAAAAATTCAAATTTTTTAAAAACACGACTGCAGCTGCGTTCCTAAACGATACCTTAATCATGGCATACATTTCCCAGAATACCATGAAATTAAAATAACTCTATGGTCACACCCTTAAAAAAAAGAAAAAAAGAAATCGAGTGTGCTCAATGGGCATTGATTATGATTTTTTTTTATTTAATTGTGGGAATAGGAGGTGTTCTTTGACCATTTTTTTCACCAATAATTATGTCCAAATTTCCTAAACAATAAAAGATAAATAATCTTATATATAGGAGCAATAAAGTTTTATTTCATTTTCGGACATGTGATTTACATCTTAGTAATGAATTAAACGGCTGAGTTTTATAATTAATAAAGAGAGTTCAGCTTCGTGATATTTCTAATTGAATTTGACAACCATATTAATTCCTAAGTTTTAAATGTTAAACAAAAGATGAAATGCAGCGTGGGCGGGAGGAGTTTTAAGTAATGGTGGCAATCATTGATAAATTTTCTTTCCCTTTTTTTTCTCCCTAATAAGCGACTTGTTGCGTTGTAATTTCCATAGTTAAAGAAACTTATATCCAGTGGGTTGACTCAGGATCTAATTCAAGCTAAATCTTACAATTAATAGAGGAAGATAACTCGGTTAAAAACTCGAGTTGATCCCCAACCCAATAAAAACTCTATTGGTTTTTTAAAAAAATTAAAACAATTTTGTTTTAATTTTTTTTAAAAAAATAAATTAATTTAGGTCATGATTGCAATTGTGGTGCATAGTGCTTTGCAAAATATTTTTTTGTTTGAAAAATATATAAAAATAATATTTTTTTTTTATTTTTAAAACCATACATCAAATAATTTAAAAATACTTATGAAACTTTTAAATAAATCAAAAATTTAAAAACTATAATCCAACCATACTCCGAAACAATACCGAACAATTAACTTGTCCAAACTCATCACACACAGGAGCCTTACTCCATATCATCTTCCTCAAGTTTTAAATGGTAAGCAAAAGAAGAAATGAAGAGTGGGCGGGAGGAGTTTTAAAGTAATGGCAGTAATCATTGATATGTATATATTTCTTTAATTGCCATTTGCTTTTTAATTTCTCTTGATGGATAAGCAAACGACATAAAGAATTGAAGACTCCTTTAACTGTCCCTTCTTTAACCCAAACACAAGAAATAAACTTTTTTGAATCCAATAGAATCAAAAACAAAGATTTATGCCATCTCTCGTGGCGGGCTGAGAGATTGAAACTAGAAAGCAGAAAATCGGATGATGATGTTCTTCGAATTGAAGAATAAATCATCTCAAGTAGCATGAGATTGGAGAATTTCGCTTTGAAAACCAAGTACAAATGCTTGTTTGTTTTCTTGATTATTTTTCATTTTTTTTTTCCTGTTTTGTCTTGCCATCCAATTAAAGTAAAATTCGTAAGAGATAGAAAAGTTTATCTGTTTATAATACTAAAGTAGAAAAAATTATAATTAAGATTAATTAAATATTATTTGAGTGATATACTTATTATAATCTTACCATAAACAAATGAAAATACCGTAAATGTAATTCCAAAAAGAAAAGCACACAAAAAAATAAAATAACAAATTTATATTCAACAAACCTAAGAAAAGAAAAAACAAAATATTAGTTTTAAAAAATATTACTAAGAAGAGACAAGAATACCATAAAGAAAAAGCATATAAAAACATAAAATATAAATGTAATTAAAAAAAGCCAAGAAAAATAATAAGAATCTTACCAATTTTTTTTTTTTTGCAAATATTATTAAATTATTTTTTGCATATATTATGTTGTTTTATAAAATATTATTGGTTGTCATGTTTTAGAAAGTTCATGATTTCTTAAAACACTCAAATCGGCAAAACAACGAATCATTAGCTAGTATATAACAGAATAATAAAAGAATTACACAAAATTAAGGGTGTTGATCCAACAATTAAGGAAATGTGCTCCTCTCTTAACCATCAAGGCTCAAATCTCTTATATTAGATTTTGCCAGAAAGTTAATTCTCCCGAATTCCCAATTTTGACATGGGTAGGGTTGAGAAAAAAACAAAAAAACCAATTAAACCGAGCAAACTAGAAAAAAAATAATCGAAAAAATCAAACCATGAAAAAAAACCGATTATAATTTTGAAAAAACTGACCGGTTCGGTTCGGTTTTGGTTTTATAAGCTTGGAACTGAAAAAATCAAACCGAACCCAAACCAAGAAAAAACCTGAGTCAAACCAGGAAAAAACAGAGCCAAAACCGAAAAAACCGAGCCAAAACCGAAAAAACCAAAACAAACCAGTTTGAGCAGGTTTTTGTCCTAAAAAACCAAACCGAAACCGGTCGGTTTGAACCGGTTTTAGTTTTTTTAATATCGATTTGATTATTTTTTTTTTTATAAAAACCAAACTAAACCAAAAATAATCAACCCTAAACATAGGCATTTTCTCTTTTACAAGGCTAAATGAAAGTTTGTTTTTGCGTTATAATTTATTTTTCATCTAAATAAATATTTTAAAATAATTTTAATATACCAATACAGAAAACAAGATTAAAAAAATATTATTTTAATATATTTTAAATTATTTTTAAATACACTGTATCAGAAACTAAATATCAATATACAAAAAGTAATAAAAAAGTAACCGTAATTGTAAACCCAAAAAGATATCAAGAGTTGAAGCATCGAGTGTCTAATGTCACAAATTGCTTTCATCTTCATGAAGTTATATGATAGATTATGGATAAAAATTAAGTTTCACATCTTTATAAAGCTTAGATAAAACATTCACCATGCATGATTTAAAAGGAGGAAAATTCTATTAATTCACCAAAAAAAAAAAAAAAAACTATCTCTATCAATAGTTTAAATTGACCATCTCCTGACAAACTACACTTAAATAAGCATCTTCTTTAGTCTTTTGCTACTATTATTTATTTAGGCACACAAAAAGAATTCACATTGTTTTTTCTTTTCTTTTTTTTTTTATTTTCGGTTCCCTTCTCCTCATTTTTTTTAATCACTCCACGCCAAAAACCATCTTCTCCATTCAAATAAATTAAAATAAAGAAAAGAAAAGGATAGATAAATAAAAAAATTAAAGAAAAGGACAAGAGATCAAGAATCTGAATAAATAAATAAATAAATAAAATAGAAAACTCAAGCTACTCAACGTGCCGATTAATCGCCTAGAAAGGAATGTTCCTCGATGGCTACATCAAGACACCACAAATCCTCACTATATATACACTCCCTATGATCCTCCTCACCTCCATCACCATTTTCACTTCTTTCTCCTCTTAGAAAACATCACACAGTGTTTCAACAATCAAAGCTCAAAACCTGCAAAAGATCATCTACAAGTTCAATCCAATGGCAGCAGTACTCGCATCTACCATGCCTGATGACTCTTCCTTTGATGTAGACAAGCTCACTTATGAAATCTTTTCAATCCTGGAAAACAAGTTTCTCTTTGGTGGATATGATGATCCCAAGCTCTCCAAGAACACTCACCAAGTCCCAATTCAAGAACAACTTAAGCCCACCAAACAGTTCAATGGTGGTAAGGTCAGGATCCTCTCCATTGATGGAGGAGGTGCCAATAATGGAATTCTTGCTGCTAAGTCTTTGACATACCTTGAGTCTTGCCTTCGTCGAAAGTCAGGCAATCCTAATGCCGCTGTTTCTGATTACTTTGACGTTGTTGCTGGCTCTGGTTCTGGTGGTGTTTTGGCTGCCTTACTCTTCACTCGTGGCAAAAATGGACGCCCTATGTTTACAGCCGAAGAAGCTCTCAATTTTCTTGTCAAGATTAATAAGAAGATGAACAGATCACAAGGGGTTTTCAGCAAATTGTTTGGTTCTGCGAAAGCAGAGAAAGTTTTCGCAAAAACTTTCGGAGAACTAACTTTGAAGGATACAATCAAATCTGCTCTGATACCATGTTACGATCTTTCAACACACGCACCATTCTTATTTTCTCGTGCTGATGCATTGGAAATGGATGGATATGATTTTAAAATGAGTGATGTCTGCCTTGCAACTTCAGCCGATCCAACAATAGTTGGGGCCGTGGACATGCGGTCCGTCGACAAGAGGACTAAAATTGTGGCTATTGATGGTGGGATTGCCATGAACAATCCAACAGCTGCAGCAATCACTCATGTCCTGAACAATAAGCAGGAGTTTCCACTCTGTAATGGGGTGGAGGATCTTTTGGTGGTGTCACTTGGAAATGGAGAGTCAGATTTCGGTTATCAGAATCAGAATTCGACACCTGCAAGATTTGTCAGGATAGCTGGAGAAGGAGCATCTGACATGGTAACCACATTATTATTTTACTAAGTACTACATGTTTTTGTCCCTTTTCCATGTTTGTTTCTCTGTTTTGTGGTAGGTAAGCTAATTGAATTTGTTCCTTTATCAGGTTGATCAAGCTGTTTCAATGGCGTTTGGTAACTGTCGGACCAGCAATTATGTTCGAATTCAGGTACTAGATTCTGTCAAATTACAGAAAGTAAAACAACACCAAATCTCTAACAGTTTCGCCGAAAAAAGTAACTATCAAACTGGGATGGAAATTTAATTTTGCTTGCATTATTGGGCTAATTTGATTATGAATTTTTTTCAGGCAAATGGGATTATTGCTAAAAAGCATGGAATTGCGGATAAATCAATGAAATCCAACAAGAAGGCAGATTTATTGGCAATGGCAGAAGAGATGTTGGCACAGAAAAATGTGGAGTCTGTGTTATTTGAAGGGAAGAAGATAGTTGAGAGCACAAACTTCGACAAATTGGAGACATTTACTGGAGAGCTAATCAAGGAGCAAGAGAGGAGAAAAACAAGCATTTTACCAACAGTGGTGTTGAAGCAGAACTCACCCTCACCAAGAACATCATCTGCCACAACTCTTTCAACATTATCTTCATATTGATCAGTAGATTTGTTAAATTAATATCTTAATTTGAGAGAAACAAAATTAAATGCTTTTGCTGCCGCTCGTGATGATTGAAGACATCCGAGATTGAGCTGAGCTAAGCTTCTGAGTGCAGTTGCAAATTCTTTCGGTTTAGTATGTATACATTTATACTATAATTTAGAGATGTTTGTGTATAGTATGGAATTGTGAGATTACTTGTTGCAAAATTAGAGGGATTAATGCAATTAGAGTTGCTAGTTTGCCGATGTTATGTAATTTTTGATGGATTGAGCCACTTTGCGTATTTCGTTGTTAGTCTTAGTGTGATTTGATTTTTGATTAGATTGAAAATTTGCTAATTAGCGAAGTGAGTTCTATCAATACTGATTGCTTTCTTTGTCGAGGTTCACATTTGTTCTTTTATGCTGCTGATTTCTTCATCTTGTTAATCAAACAGTGATTTATGATCAATTAGTTCCATCACACTTGAAATTTGCCAAGATCCCAAAAAAAGGTTTAAAGTAATGTGGCTTGATGATGTAAGGTTTGAAATGAGATTTGAGGAGCTTTGTGGTTCAAAAAAAGCTGGGTGCACTAGAGAGAATGGAAAGCAAGATTGTTCAAATTAAAGTGTCAAATGGCTTTGTTTGATTTCCCCACATCATAATTAGCTGCCTCCAGTCTGCTTTCCTATGTGGTCCATAAGATCGTTAGACTCCATCAATGAAGAAATCCATCGTTAGACAGGATGATTCTATCAGACATAATTTCCTATGGTATTCTCGGATGCAAGGACAACAATGGATATGGATTTTGGTACTATTCATTTTCATATCTGAAATCAAAACTGCTACCTATACCCGACTGGCATGGATTTCGGATACCCAAACTTGAACTAATCAGGTATACATTACTTGAGCATTTTCGATCCATTCCCTGTTTTTGACATTTGGGATCCATTCGAAGAGTCTTCCCTCCCGCTTCCTCAATTCCCTCATTGAAAACTCAACCTCTGTTAACACCCGGTTTGATTGGAATGAGATACCAGAAACCCTTTTTAAGGAGGAAGTGAAGGTCGAAATTGAAGATGACAGGGTGCTTCAGGTTAGCAGAGAGAGAGAGAGGAATGTAGAGAAGGAAGACAAGAACGATATATGGCATAGGATAAAGTGTAGTAGTGGCAAGTTCTTGAGGAGGATTAGGCTGCCTGAGAATGCCAAAATGCATCATGTCAAGGCTTCTATAGAGAATTGAGTTTTTATCGTGGCTGTGCCTAAAAGGAAATCAAGAACAATAAGTACTATTAAAATATCCAATTCATTCAGGATTTTGAGTGGGCTATAACAATATCCATTACCCCAACTTTTTTTTACTTCTGTGTTACGCGAACTCAATTCAAACAGTAACTACTCAGATCGGTTTGGGGATAAAACTACCATCCCTAGTCAGATCCCATGGACATTCTCATAACTCTATAACCACTGATATTTTCTTTCGTTTTGCAGCTGTTTCTATTGGAGTTTGTGTAATATTTTCAAAAACTTCTTACTTCAGTAAAGTTCTAATGATTTCCCAATCCTAAGAAAGTCATCTTTGATATGTTAAACAAGTGCCTAACGTGCTGATAACTAGGTGATGAAAGTTTGTGAACTGTTAGGAACGAGAAAACGAGTACCCCATTTTACAGTCCAAAGCTTTCTATAAACCTCCAAAGCAAACATAATATTTTAAGCATATACAGATAAATGTTTCTCAAAACTCTTAACATAAGGAATCTTGCGAAGTAATCCACCACCTCAGGCATACTGAGAAACAGTTTAAAGAAAGAAACCGCGTTTGTGACTGAGACAACTTACCTACCAACTTCTGATTTCAGCAATAAGCAGATCTAATTCACTGTCCGTATCCATCACGCAGTCCATTTCAACACATTACACAACAGATGCTGCATGTTCATCAACAGCGAAGGAAAATCCATCAGGATGCATATTTTCTCCCTCAATAAATAAAAAAACACGCACTTCCTCATTTCCTTTTTCCTCCATGGAATATCACGGGTGAATACTTTAATCTGATCCACCAAAAATCTTATGAAAATTCTAGCTGCAAACCTTTCAAGTAAAGCAGGATTTATCAAAAAAGTTCAAAAATTAATCACCAAAGGTTGCAACTACCTAACTGGCCACATCATTTCATTGGATGAAAACCTGGAGAGATTATTTCTTCTATTGAATGATTGTTTCTACCAAATTTGTCACACAGGAAAAGGGAAATCAGAAAACACTTTGTTGGAAAAAAATATCTTAAGATAGAAACTTGCAACTTTCAGCGTCCTTCATGAGGCATCATCCGGTTAAGCGATTAGTGGAAATATGCCCTATGTAAGAACTGCCTCGAGTTCTACTTTGCCAACAGTCCAATCAATGCTTTGCATCTTCTTCTTCACAGAACTTAGCGTACTCATCTGAGTTCTTCAAGTTCTTTAGTTCACTGTCATCTTTAATTTCAACCTTCATAATCCATCCCTTCTCATAGGGGCTTGAATTGACCTGCAAAATAGTAGAAGACAATCCATACAGAGCATATCAAAGCACTTCCTTAATTACAGAGTTATGACATGGTGAATTTAAAGGACAAGTTAAGCAACCAGTACTGTCAGACTAACTATGATTTGCAATAGATATAAATACAGCAGCCACATTACATGGTATTTCAGGGAGTAGTAAAGAAAGGAAAGTGAAATTCACTTGTTAAGGAAGATTTGGTCGTTAACATTCAGTTTTAAGGAGTTCAGAAAACTAGTAAATGGCTCGAGAGAGCTGTTTATTTAGCAAGTCCATTTCTATTCCTCAATTAAGGGACCTCAATCTATACAATCCATGATTTGTCATGTAATCCGTTGAAATGAATTACAGAGGTCTGAAGTTTCAGGGAAGGAGAGGAAAAAACTATATATATAAAAAATCCAACCTAAATTTTTTGATTTATAAAGCAATATCAAGAAAAAGAATATGGCACCATGTAAGTAGACTAACCAAACCAGGAGAGCTGTTCAGTTCTTCATTAACTTCGACCACATCTCCCGAAACAGGAGAATAGACATCACTGGTAGCCTTGACACTTTCAACTGCGCCAAATCCAGAACCCTGATTCACAGTAACACCCACTTCCGGTAATTCAACATACACAACATCACCTAAATGGTCTTGAGCATGATCGGTTATACCAACAGTAGCAGTTTTACCATCAACCTTTACCCATTCATGACTTTCAGCATACTTCAAGTCCTTTACAACTGCAAGTGAATTGAGAAAATGCATATGTCAGGAAGCTTAAGGTGTAGGAGATAAAAATGAACCTCCAAATCCCTAGGAAGTGAAAAACATTTGAAAAAATAGCACAATATCTAGACAAACAAATCTGAATGGATGCTGAATGCTAGATATCAATTTGAAAGAACATTCTGAGTAGAAAAAAAAAATTGAGGACCATTTTGTGATGCAATTATGAAAGTTCTAGGACTGCAATCAGAATTTTCCCATTAAAGGAGCACATTTACACAGAAAGCACTGACACATGCTAGCTTGTGCTTGCTATCTGCATGCACAAACACAGGCAGTGGTAATACCTACTAGAAGATCTTTACAACCTTTCTCAATATCAATTTTTTCCTCTTTTTTATTTTGATGATGATGTAAACAACTTTGAAGATTATGACACAAAACACAAGGAATAGCAACCACAGGGCCCTTCAGCAAGTTCAATCAAATGCATCAAAATTGGACTGATAATTTGTCTGCAGATTATAATTATCCTGTCAGTTAAAGAGTTAGCTTGAGAAATGCGCATCATTGGACATCAAATAAAAGATGGAAAGGACACTGTGCCGCAAAGGGATCCTTGGTTTCAGGAGGAACAATGACTATTGCCCAAGCAAGCTCTGTCTCCAATGATCTTTTGATCATACAAGCATGAAGGTTCAAAGTCAGGCTTATGCAGGTTAAAACATTTAAAACACTATCATAGATACCCATACAACATAAGAACTAGTGCACTAATAATACAATTAAAGAACAATATTTTCCCTCCAAATTTCATCATATGATTTTAAGGTAGATATATGACATGGAGAAACCAAAGATAGTCATCAGAAAACCACAGGTCTTATGAGTCCTCTCCAAACTCAAAATGAATGGTTCCAGAATAGAAGCATCACCCAGTTCAGGGTATTTCAGTAAATTATCTGGGTAATAATTTCCAAAATTTCTGGTCTTCCCTTTATCCATGTCATAAATGAAGCCAATTATCAATATTCATATATAATCAGGAGGCCCTTACTCAAGGAGATAGATCATAAAGAAACCAAATAGCTGACTTTGAAGTTGAACAACTGGATGATATAGCCGTTTCCAGTTATTTTGTTTTTTATTTTAACAAAATTTAAAATTAGTAGAATTAACAACACCTATTTCATAAATCTTGCTTGTGTGCACAAGAACCTACGTTAAGTTTGCAGAATACTGCCTTTTCAACATTCCTGAATTCTAATCTACAAATCAAATTCAAAAAGAAATCTTTGCTTCAGAAAAAGAATGAAAGTAAAGAGTGCTGCCACCAACAGAGAGTTGACGACAGGAATTGCCATCACAGCTGCATTAGAACACCACACCCCAAACTGTGTAACAATTTTATTTCAAAAAACCTCTATGCCATTACCATCCTCACCGCCACCATCATAAATTACAAGCTTCAAAAGAAAACAGATTATTTTCACTTTTCAGAGTTCCAAAAACAGAAAAACAAAAAAGCCCCATGTTCATTTTTTACTACATAAAGAACTGTCATCATTATCAGACAACAACTTAGTTATCATGTCTCTTTAACACAAGAAACTAAATCAATGAACACAAATAGCACTCATGCTTATGCAACAAACTCATCAATCTAATTTTAACGAAAAGAAAGATAGGAATCAATGTCTCTATTCCTTCACTGACCAGCCGATTTACTCTCTTCATTCAAAAAAGAAAAAAATATATTAATATATTCAAATCAACACCAAAACCAAGACACCCCAGATGCCAAAATCGAAACTTTAACCAAAAAGTAATCAAAGATCAAGCATTTCATTAAAGCACATACATAAGATCCATATCTACATCAACAACCATTATTATCAAATGCAGAAAAATACACAAGACACCATTAAAAAAAAATTAAGAACAGATCAAGAAACCAAGAAAAGAATATGGTTGAACTATGAAATTTACCAGAAGCAAACCCTCTATGAGAAACAGAGATCCTAAGGTAAGAAGCAGCCCTTGAAGCCCACAACAATCTTGAAGCCATAATAAGAGAAAGTGATGAATCTCAAACAAACTCTACTCCTCTTACAGAACACACTACACTGACTCTAATTTTCCTTTTCTCGTACTACTGCCACTTGAGTTTTTATGTCTTGGAGGGTTGGTGAGGGTTTTATTTTTGTATATTAATTGTTGGTAAAATATATAAATAAATAAATAGTTGGACTTTGTATTATATATAAGAAAGTCCAAAACGTTTTACCCATTTTCAGTTAGGTCCTAAACACTGAAAATCCCAATGCTTCTCCCATCTATAACATTATCCAATTAATCCTCTCCTTGATTTTTTTTTTGCCTTTATATCATAAATTCAAAAAAACCCTATTCATGTTAAAACAAACTTTTATATTTTAATTTTTAAGAATAAAGTGCATTATTATTTAATATTATCATTATAAATTTCACTTTTCATGTGAACGAGAAAATATTATATTAAAAATATCTAATAATAATAATAATAATAATATCTTATTATACAAGGTGATTGGAGTTTCTCTAACTCAATATATATTCAAAATACATGGATGTAACTATATTGTTATTTGTGGATATTATTAAATAATTAGTAAAAAAACTAGATTTTCATGATTAAGAAAATAAGGAAACTTTGAAAAAAGAGAGACAAAAGGAGACATGGTATTTAATGTATTTGATTATTTATTTAAAAATGATATTTATTAACATTTTGATACTTGATAAGAGGAACTCCTTTTGTCCTGAGGAGCCTAAATTTTTTGTTCATATAATGATTGTTTATTTGAAAAATGGGGGATCTAATTGGAAATGTATTTTGTTTGTAACCCAAATGAGAATAAGATGATAATTAGAGGAAAAACAAGATGTCATTTTCCCAAAATAAAAATAAAAGAGAGGATATGGTGGTGGGTCAATGTGTCAACAAACCCATTAGGCAGAGAGTTGGTGGGTGCTGACTGCTGACTATTCCTCCTGTCGCCACTTGTTAGTGACTGGTGATCAGTGAGGGCCCTCGGATGGGGCTGGTGGGCTGCCGGTGGGAGATGTTTTCCTTTGAGGGTAAATTATGGTAGAGTTTCCTTGCAACTCTTGGAAATGAAATTTTCAATTTGTTGAAATTTCCATGCAATTCTTGGAAAAAATTCATCCAGAGATGATGGATCCTTGATGAAAACAGAGCAGTTTGTAATTGCGTTCCAAGAGTTTCTCGGGATTTTGAATTTTTTATTTAAAATTATTTTTATATTTTTATATTATTTGGTAATAAAAAAAATGAGAACATATTGCAAATATTTCATAAAATTTGAAAAAATAAATAAATCATTAAAGTGAAACTATTTATTTTTTTGAATACTCTTCTTATGTGTGGACATTGAGAAAACAATTATTTTCAATAACAACTGATTATAGTCAATTTCATCCAAATACTTAACATGGAATGGTGCTTTTTTTTTTTTTTTTTGTGAAAAAAATATTTTCCTATAATAGTATTCCATCCTAATACAAGAGTT
This sequence comes from Populus deltoides, assembly GCA_015852605.2. Taxonomy (NCBI): domain Eukaryota; kingdom Viridiplantae; phylum Streptophyta; class Magnoliopsida; order Malpighiales; family Salicaceae; genus Populus; species Populus deltoides. Next base: position 1,819,851 of record CM027581.2, read on the forward strand.
TGGAGGTTTGATATAATATAAATATGAATCACATTAATTATTAAATTCCATCCTAATAACTGAAATCCTTTTCTTTTGAGTTTTATGGACCCGATCAAGGAACATTAATCATGCAGGAAGAGCAGCCTCCATGCCCTTATGCATTGTTCTGATGACAGTGGTAACCTGCTCAATTTGATCTTCGCTTGAGCATGCTGATAGAAGTACTTTGGCAGTTCCTCCATCAGGGTGACATCCAGCATCAATCATTTCTTCAAAGATTTCCAAGCATCTTGCGTATAGTTTCTTTCTAGAGTAGGCTCCTAATCTTGAAGTCCAAGTCACAACATCAGGTTTCAGATTTTTGGATGGAAGTGATTGGAAAATACCTTCCATTCTCTCGAAAAATCCTGCTCGTCCATATATGTTGATTAAGATGTTGTATGTACTGATATCAGCTTCATAAGGTCCCTTCTCCATTGCAGTCAGAACTTCCTCCATCTTTTCAAATTGGCCCAGCCGGCCATACAAGTGCATCATGCTGTTGAGGACAAACGTGTCTGGTTCCAGCCCAGATTCGCTCATCTGGTTAACAATTTCTTCGCATTTATCCACATTTCTTGCTCTTGAGTAGGCACAGAGAAGTAGCATGTGTGATTTCATTGTAGGGGTTATTCCTAGTCGCTTCATCTCATTGAATACCGCTTGAGCATCTAAAAAGAAAATAGGAGCAGCCAAATCATTAAGCCAAAATTACGAGGAGCATATACGAAAAACAAGACGAACTTCTTCTAAGTAGGAAAGGTGTCGCAAATGGATGAAATGCTGATAGCCTGATAATATCTCATACAACTTTATCTTGTTTCCTAGGAAATCTAAGAAAGATTATGGCAGATCTCCAGAATAAAATTGAACACTGTTCCAAAATAAAATCCAAATGTTGCAATATAGATCCCTTCAAGTTCGTAGTTGATCGGAACGTTTTTAAACCATTACATGCTCAAACTGTTCCCAAATTCTCTGGAGCTTAATCTTTTTCCAATTCTCACTTGATAAAGTACATTGATACTATTTGGTTCAAGCATCTTACCCTCATGAAGGCCAGCTCTCCCATACGCATCTACCATGATGTTATATGAAGCTCTATCCGGCTCACAGCCCAAGTGCCGCATGAGTGAAAATATTTCTGCAGCCCCGTAAGGAAAACCTGCACGACTGTTAGGACAAGATAGTTAAATATCATCAGTTCTATTGGGAATCTCTAGGAAGCAAGAAGCAGCACCTCTAGTATTCTTTTCCATTTTCTTTGAAAGATTATTGAAACACCATATCATTCTATGATACTAACCTGTAAGCTTCCATGAGCGCGTTGTAAGTATACACATCAGGCTCAAGCTTATCGTCTTGCATCTGCTCAAATATTTCTTCTGCCTTCTCACAGAGTCCCTCTCTAGCAAACGCGTTCACCAGAGCTGTGTATGTGCAGATATCTGGTCTGCATTTTTGACTTCTCATTTCGTTAAACAACTTCAAGGCCATGTAAGATTGACTTGCCTGTGTACAGGAAAAAGATTAGCAAAATGAGTTTTTAAGGATCCTAAACACCACTGTTGTACAGGGTTATCAGAATTAATAACCATATCTTTGAATTTAGTCTGGTAATTGTTTGAAATTAAATGCATATATTTCAAGTTGTTTGTTGTATCACTGTAGACTTGTAGACGTACGAGTTACAAATAATTTTCTACTGGGACCAGTGGCATTTCAAGAAGATCAGATTTGCAGAATAATTCAGAACCAAATACCACTGAGCGTACCTTCCCATGAAGGTTGATCAACAGTGTATAGGTGTCAGTAGAGGGCTGGCAGCCATCATTTTTCATTCGCTGAAAGATCTCAATTGCTCTTTGAGGGTTTCCAGCCTTCATCAACCCATCAATATAAGCATTGTATACAATTGCACCTGGCCAAAATTGGAGTATACGCTCACTTTTCACTTCCTTGAATGTGCATGCAAGTGTATCAACAGAACAGCTTGAAAAATGAAAATCTGAGATGTGTAAATAAGAGAACGAAACACAAAAGCAGAACTAATGCCCTGTATTTCACCACCACAAAAAGAAGAGAAATAACCCACGCAATCTCATAAAGGAAAGCTACAGAAGCAAGTTTGTCATCCAGGAGCCTCTAGCCTAATCCAGTTCCGGTCTAGCTAAATTAGCAAGGGGTCCCTCTTGGTTTAATCAACCATTCTCTAAGCATGGTGATGTAGATAAGGAGTAGTAATCACTACTAGCATAGTAGTGTTGTAAATATAGTAAATCAATTATAGGATTGATTATTGTTCTAAATAAAGTAAGTCAACTATAGGGCTGTCAGTTATAGGGCTGATTGCAGGGCTGATTTATATGCATTCAATTATAGCTTGATTCTAGGGATTTAGATTAATCCTAGACCTGTATGATTTTTCATACTCACAATTCTACATGCTATCAGAGCCATAGGATTCTCTTTTCTTTAGCGTGGCCCAATTAAGTCACAATTTTTTTTTCTCTACTGTTGGTTGTCCTGCTTTGAGTGCAGTAATGGCAGAGGGTAGGAACACAGAAGTGTAAACTGTGATTTTTGATGTTGTTCCTATGACAACAAAAATCACAGAGCACAAACTGAATAATATCAATTATTTGAATTAGAGCAAAACAGTGCGAGTGTAACTTCATAGTATTGATAAAGATGATCACCTTGTTGATGATCCACCATCTAATGCTGCAGCAAAGAAGGCATGGTTGAGAGATGATGCCAGAATTTTCTTGCAGATTCGAAATTCTATTGATACTGAAGTGATTGGTCTAGTTAATCACTGTGAATTTGTTAAAGATCTCTTGGATTATTTGGCTTTCTTATATTCTGGCAAAGGAAATATCTCTCGTATATATGATGTGTGTAAGGAGTTTTATTGCCCAGAGAAGCAAGACAGGTCTCTCACTGAATATTTTATGGATTTTAAACGGGTATACGAGGAGTTGAATTCTCTTCTTCCTTTTAGTACTGATGTGAAAACTCAGCAGTCTCAACGTGAGCAGATGGCTGTTATGAGTTTCCTTGCAGGTCTGCCACCAGAATTTGATGCTGCTGGAACACAGATTCTTTCTAGTCCGGAGATAACCACTCTTCGTGACATCTTTACAATAATCTTGCGTTCAGAGGGATCTCGATCTACCCCTATTGTCACTAGTGCCCTTGTGAGTCGTGGAACTTCAAATGAAGCTGGTCGAGGAAGTCGAGATAGTCGAGGCAGTCGTAAGAATACTGGTTTTCAAGGCAGTTGGAGTGGTGGTGGCTTAGGTAGAAATGTTGGTCATAACAAACCAATTTGTTATTACTGTGATGAACCTGGTCATACAAGACGTACTTGTTGGAAGCTTCATGGTAAACCTCAACAGCAAACCCAAGTTGCTAATATTGCAACTCAAGGAATCAGCCATGTATCTACAGTGTCTTCATCTAATGATAAGTCTGTGCTTGTCTCTGCTAATGAATTTGCTCGCTTCACTCAATATCAAGCCTCACTAAAGTCCAATCCTTCTACAATTGATGAGTCAGGTAAACCCACTACATGTCTTGTGTCATCCTCTAGCAAATGGGTCATTGATTCAGGTGTTACAAACCATATGACAGGTGACAAAGGTATTCTTTCCCCTTTTAAACCTTACAAAAATCTTCAAAATCTTCCTAGTGTTACTTTGGCTGATGGGTCAACCACTTCTGTTATTGGTTTTGGAACAATCTCTCCTACATCATCTCTTTCATTATCCTCTATCTTGTGTTTGCCCAACTTTTCCTTCAATTTACTCTATGTTAGTCAAATCACTAAGGCTCTCAATTGTTGTGTCTTATTTTTCTTTGACCTTTGTTTATTTCAGGATCTTATGACGGGGAAGATTATTGGTAGAGGACGTGAATCTGGTGGTCTTTATGTGCTTGAAACTACTATCCCAAAAATGCCAAATTCGAAAGTGCCAAAACTTGTTGCTTGTTCCAGTACTATGACACCTCTCGAACTTCACTATCGGTTAGGGCATCCTTCGTTACCCATTTTAAAAAAAATTGTTTCCTCATTTCCAAAAGTTATCTCATTTAAATTGTGAGTCTTGTCAATTTGCCAAACATCATCGCTCTTCATATGTACCAAGAGTTAATAAACGGGTTGCGTCTCCCTTTGAGTTAATACATTCTGATGTTTGGGGTCCTTGTCCAGTACTTTCTAAGTCTGGATTTCGATATTTTGTCACTTTTATTGATGACTATTCTCGTGTCACTTGGTTATATTTAATGAGAAATAGATCAGAATTACTCTCTATATTTAATGCCTTTTGTGTTGAAATAAAAACTCGATTTAATGTTTTTATGCGCATTTTATGAAGTGATAATGCAAAAGAGTATTTTTTTTCCAAGCCTTTTAATTCCTATATGTCATAAAATGGAATTCTTCATCAGTCTTCATGTGTTGACACCCCACCTCAAAATGGTGTTGCAGAACGTAAAAATAGACATTTACTAGAAGTTGCCAGAACCCTCCTTTTTCAAATGAATGTCCCTAAACAGTTTTGGGCAAATGCAATTTCGACTACTTGTTTTTTAATTAATCGTATGCCCTCATCTATTTTGGCTGGTGCTACTCCTCATTCTATTTTGTTTCCTTCTCATTCCTTATTTCTAGTTGAACCACACATTTTTTGTTATACTTGTTTTATTCGTGATGTTCGGCCTGGCGTGTCTAAACTAGATCCTAAGTCTCTAAAGTGTGTCTTTTTAGGGTATTCTTGTCTATAGAAAGAGTATCGATGTTACTCTCCTGAGTTAGGTCGTTATTTGGTGTCATCTGATATTTCATTTTTTGAAACCACTCCATTCTTTCCCATGTGGAAAATTCATAATTGTGAGGGGGAGAATGATGATATTCTAGTGTACAATATCACCACTACTATTAACCATACTTCCTCAAATGACCCAGTTCCCATTAAACCAGTCATCACCCAAGTGTATTCTCGACGTCCTCCACCAGACAACTCACGTCCTCCACCAGCTCCTACGTCTACAGATCCTAGTCTTGATCTTCCTATTGCTGTTCGTAAAGGTAAAAGACAATGTACTCATCCTATCTCATCGTTTGCTTCTTATATACATTTGTCTCCTTCTTTGCGTTGCTTTATTGCTTCTTTAGACTCTGTATCTGTTCCCAAAACTTTAGTTGAGGCTTTGTCTCATCCTAGTTGGCGAGCTGCTATGGAAGAAGAGATGAGAGCTTTAGACGATAATGGCACTTGGGAACTCGTAGACTTACCAGCAAGAAAACAAACTATTGGTTGTAAATGGGTGTATGTTGTCAAGGTCAATCCTAATGGGTCTGTGGCTCGTCTTAAATCCCGTTTTGTTGCCAAAGAATATGCTCAAACATATGGAGTAGATTATTCTGATACCTTCTCTCCAGTGGCTAAACTTATATCTGTTCGTTTATTTATGTCTATTGCTGCTACTAATGATTGGCCTTTACACCAGTTAGATATCAAGAATGCATTTCTTCACGGTGATCTGAAGGAAAAAGTGTATATGGAATAACCACCTGGGTTTGTTGCTCAGGAGGAGTCTAGTAAGGTTTGTCGACTTCGAAAGTCCTTGTATGGGTTAAAACAGAGTCGACGAGCTTGGTTTGGGCGATTCAGTGAGGTTATTCAAGAATTTGGTATGAAAAAGAGTAAATGTGATCATTCGGTATTCTACCAACAATCTGAAGTTGGCCTTATCTTGTTGGTTGTGTATGTTGACGATATTGTTATCACTGGTAGTGACAGTAAAGGCATCTCAGCACTTAAGTCTTTTCTTCAAGCAAATTTCCAAACTAAAGATTTGGGGATGCTAAGGTATTTTTTAGGTATTGAAGTTACAAAGTGTAAGAAGGGTATCTTTCTATCTCAAAGAAAGTATATTCTTGATCTTTTGACAGAAACTGGAAAGTTGGGTGCCAAACCTTGTAGTGCACCAATGGTCACCAACACACAACTTACAACAGAAGATGGTGAACCGTTTGCAGATCCTGAGATGTATCGTCGATTAGTTGGCAAGTTAAATTATCTAACGGTGACTCGTCCTGACATTGCATATCCTGTTAGCATTGTGAGCCAGTTCATGGCTTCCCCACGAACCACCCATTGGGCAGCCTTGGAACAGATTTTGTGTTATCTTAAAGGAGCTCCAGGGCATGGTATATGGTATAGAAATCATGGTCATTCTCATATTGAATGTTTCTCATATGTAGATTTGGCAGGTTCTAAAATTGATAGAAGATCTACTACAGGTTATTGTGTTTTTGTTGGGGGAAACTTGGTGTCATGGAAAAGTAAGAAGCAAAATGTAGTCTCTCGTTCTAGTGCTGAATCAGAATATAAAGCCATGGCACAATCCACGTGTGAACTTATATGGATACAACAATTGCTCAATGAGATTGGTCTTGGTAGTTCACTACCTATGAAGTTATAGTGTGACAATCAAGCTGCTCTTCACATTGCATCAAATCCAGTTTTTCATGAAAGGACTAACTATATTGAAATTGATTGTCACTTCATCCATGAGAAAATTTAGTAAAATGTGATCTCTACTAGTCATGTCAAAACTATAGAGCAGTTGGGTGATATCTTCACTAAAGCTTTGAGTGGTTCTAGGATTGAATATATTTGTAACAAGCTGAGTATGATTAATATATGCTCCAGCTTGAGGGGGAGTGTTGTAAATATAGTAAATCAATTATAGGATTGATTATTGTTCTAAATAGAGTAAGTCAACTATAAGGCTGTCAGTTATAGGGCTGATTGCAGGGCTGATTTATATCCATTCAATTATAGCTTGATTATAGGGATTTAGATTAATCCTAGACCTGTATATATACATACTGTACTCATACATCAAGTATAAAAGAAATATCATTTTCATATTCACAATTCTACAAGTAGCAACAAGAAATATGCAGACCATGAGCCCACCTTCTCTTGTCCTACGTTCAGTATACTTCACCCCCGAAAAGAAAAAAGAAATACAGCCCTGTGCAATTATTGAGCAAGTTTTCAAAATTTAAAACGAATTTAACCCCACAAAAAATCAATTTTTGAGGCAAAGAATCTTACAGGTTGAGGAAATTTTGTTTTATAAGAAATAGTTGATGTAGTCCAAGAACTTCTTGAAAATGCAATTTCCCTAAAAGCTAAGAAGAAATGAATTGGTAAACACATACTTGGAGGAAGGCCATACTTTCGCATATCAACGAAGGCAGCTTCAGCCTTTTCTAACAACCCACATGCACAGTAAGCCTTTATAAGGAGGGCATAGGTGTCTTCAGTAGGGATACACCTGGCTTGAAGAAGATCAACATATGTCTCTTCTGCCTTCTTGTACAAAGATTTTTGCCCATAAGCATCTATTAGTAAATTGTAGCACATGACATCTGTCTGGAAGGAGCTCTTGTACAATATCCATTGACATATCTGGAAATTAATTTTAGAGTTACACCCAACAAGATTATTAAGAATTAAGAACTCACGATTTTTAAAATGTCGATATAATAAATAGAGACAGTAAAGAGATTTGTTTCATTTAGTTGTAGGAAAATGCTGGTATATGAGAATTCCAAACACCAACTGCAGCACCAACCACTTAAAGGAGATTTGAACAATCGAGGGTTTAGTCTTAATGATTGAAGAGAAAAATACTGTGCAAACATCCTGCCACAAAAATATGTGCGTGCAATGTGGTTTAATCCATCGCCTACCACCTTACACGATGAAAGAATTAAGGCACGATTTACTCACCAAAGCAATCGGATCCCATTGTTTATTCAAACGAAGTTGGACGGCTACATTAATAAGATCATCCCAAGTCTCGTGAGTGACAGGAAGAGTGTCAAGAGCAGCCCAAACATTTGTCGGATCCACTTCTTTCCGCACAAAGTTCAGAATCTGATGAGCAACAGGACTTAGCACTGGGAAAATTCCATCAACAAATCCAGATCCATATTTCCATCCTTGTCCCCTCAAAGAGCCACCTAGGTAAAAAAGACGACTTAATAATTAAAGCCATATTTGCTTCAGCAGTTATATGTAGGAGCACAAAGTGAATTACTCCGTATTACATCGTTTCCTGGACATCTTTTTGTGATCAAAGATTCGCCATTTGCCATGTTTGTCGATATAGATCCTGTCGTTTTTCCACTTTTTAACATCTCCACTACTGGAATTCTTTTCTCTGCGTCTGAAATGACCATTCCGGATTCTTGATTCTATAAAAATATGATTCAGTGTGCATCTAACAAGCAACCTGCAAACGCTAATCAAGTAAACACACAATTGCCAGCAACAAACATACACACCTCTTAATTTAAAGCCATTACACAGAGGAAGCAACCAAATAAAATCCATACAAAGGATGCTTTGGAATGCAAAATAATTGGACAAAGATAGACACTAAAACTACTTTTAATCACAATAGCAAACACATGAAATGCAAACCAGAAAACCCAGTTAAAAAAGAAGAAGAAAAGTTGTCAACTTTCCCTTTCTAAACCAAATATCTTCTCCCTTTCTTTCGCAATAATTCTTAATTGCTGTGAGTATAGGTTGTATTTTCATTACAGAATCAAATATTAGTCTAAACTATCTGATTAAACTACAAAAATCAAAATTTGCAAGATAAACAAGGCCACAACTGTGGAAGACTGGTTAGAGTTCAACAACGATAAGCCTAGCACTTTGACAGCTAAAACTGGTCCTTCATCTTATAATTTCTGAATTCACAGTAAGACTTTTTAGATAATGATGATTGCTCGTTCAATACATATGAGAGCCAACAAAATGCGAAAATGTTTTTACTAACAAGAACACAACAATTTAGACATCCTCTGTCAAGTGAACGTTGATACTTAGCAATTCCATTGAAACCCATTTCCCAGAACAAGAAATTCCTTGAAAAAGCAATATTATCCAGCAAGAGGAGAAAGAACCACCAGAATTGAAGTTAATAAATACAGAAAATAACAAGGCAGCATGAACAGCATTAGCAGTGGCATTGCATTAGGAAAGAGAGGAAGGAAGGAAGGCTACGACTTACATGAAAGCATAAAAGAGGAGTTTGGAGTTGGGTATCTGTAAACATTCAGCAAGCAAGAAGATATGTGAAGAGTGTTTTCTTGGATAATGGACTACGTGGGTGAAGACCAGTACTGCCAGACAAAAGTAGCTTCTGTTTTTTTCTGTGTACTAAGGGACTAAAGCCTCAAAATATCTCTAACGAACTTAAGGAGTCAAACAATAGCATTATTGTAGCCTCGTGGTGTCTGAGGTTGCATGGGATTCTATATCGAGACAGTAGCTGATAGCTAGAATAATCAATTCTAAAAAAGTTTATTTTTAATAATAATAATAAAAAGAAGATCAAAGGTTAATTTGTTTAAACACAATGGACATATTATTGTCATTATTATTAGTATAATTTAACAGCAAAAACTCCAGCATGAGACTTGTTGCAAAGACGAAGCAATGAAGTGCCAATTGAGTTGCAATTCGACGTTACTAGCAGAAGTTTCCATGCTAAAAAGCGAAAACTGCTGTTAAAATGGGTTAAAAGTCTTATTGAGGTTGCGGTGATTTTTCTGTTTTTTTTTAAAAAATTAATTTTTTTTTATATTTTCAGATTTAATATTAAAAATATATTTTTTAAAATTATAAAAAATATATCATTTTCCGAGTAAAAACATATTTCAAAAAGGGCGAACACTTCCATTAACTTAATATAAACAGGGTTACGTTATGCATTTCCATATTTACAACAGTAGTTTTGGCTGCAATTAAGATGGGGCAAAATTTGCTATAACTTATGTGTGACTTGGATCAAATTGAAGAAATTGAAGATATAGAATCTAAACTGAAAAATTGAGGCAAGCACAAGGACCCAAAAATAAAGTACGCATTTTAATTCGATATCCATATTCCATGGCCCCTCTCTTTCCCTCTTCGAAGCTCCATTGGAATTAAATAAGAACGGCCACATTACAGGTCAAGCATTGAGAGGAGATAATACTTTAGATATAATTGGAAAGACCAATTTTCTGCACTCTGTCAAACGTATCATATAGGAAATCATATTGATGCAAAACTTTAGAAGCCATCTAAAGATTGGAGAGAAGTCTTATAACATTTCCACATTACAGTTCTGCAAACTTGGAATTAACATAAATAATTTTTAATTTATTTGATTAGATGCATATAAATTTTTTAATTTATTATATTTTTTAAACTACAAAAATACATTTAAAGAACTAAATTTTTATTAAAAAAATAAAAATATTTGACTTGCAATAAATCACTCATATTCTTATAAAAAATAAAGATGGATAAACTCTGAATTAGGTTTTTTTTTGCTGAATTTTGTTGGATAAACTCTGAATTAGGTTTTTTTTTGCTGAATTTTGTTGTTGATTTGTAATTTAATTACTGTTGAAGATGTTTTGTGTTAGGTTTAGATAATTTTATTTGGATTTAATACACAAAATCGATGGGGATCATCTCTTATAGATGAATGGTTTAGCTTTCAAGTCTACTATTCTCTCATTTATTTGGATGTGTGTTTTAGTACAGTTAAAGTTGTTTTTTTAAAGTATTTTTAATTTTAAAATATATTAAAATAATTTTTTAAATATAAACATATGACTTACATATTATTTTATATATGTTGAGAGAGAGGGGGGGAGAGAGAGAGAGGTAATTTTATGCTGCATTTGATACAATAAATGGTAAGTAGGAAATACAATCCAAAGTCAACAATATACAGTAAACAGGTATATCAGACATACCTCTTCCTGCCGGCCCTACAGACTTCCGTGTCTTAACTATTCTTTAATAGAAATGTTTGGGATGTGAGAAATCTTTTGCCAATCTTCACCCATCTTCTCCTTCCCGTAACGTTCCCTTAGATTGGGGCATCTAATTATGCGTAGTTCCTGTAGAGGCGCTGCCAAAACATAGTCTGGTAGTGCTCTCAACAACGGGCAACCATCAATCATCAACAGTCGAAGCTGTGGCATAATGGATATTATTGAAGTTGTGTTGGCATCTTCTTCTCCCACTCTCCTTTCAATTCCTTCCCACTCTTCTACTTTTACAAGATTCAAAATCCAAAGTGTTTTTAATTTGGGGAAAGCAGTGACCCTTGCAATCTCTCCTTCATTAATACTGGCATTCTCATCTTTTTCTATACCTAAAAATCCAAAATCCAACCTTCTCCCCTTCAAAAACATCAATACCAGGCCTTCAAGGTTGGGCAATCTACCCAACGGACGCAAGACCTCCATGTTTGTACAGTCAATGAGTGTAAGTTCCTGTAATCTGGTTAATGTCATCATCCAATTTGGCAAATCCAACCCTCCGTACCTAGTTATGGTTAGATTTTTCAAGTCTGACGGAGGCTGTAAAGCTTCAATTAAAGAGCCTTCATTCGCTTGCAACTCTGTTTTCTCTCTGTCGAAACCCAATTCCAAACTAAGCAGGCGCTTCTTATTCTTGAGTTGTGCTTCTGCAGCGTCACTCGCATCTTCTTTACCTCCTCCTAGATTCGGTATACTAAGACTCCCTCCAATGTTATTTAAGTTTTTTAATTCTCTTAGATTAGCTGCTTTACTTTCATTCTCACCACCACCACACACATTAAACACATCTAATGTTCGAAGACATGTTATCCTCTCTATTCCCTTTGGTATGAAGGCCACTCCTGAACTATCAATCCGGAGATGCCTCAATTTGATAAGTTTTCCAATCGCCTTGGGCAATTCCTTGAGAGACTGACACCAAGTAACGTCTAGGGATTGCAGATTGCATAAATCACACATGGTTTCTGGCAGGGACTCCAACTCTACACAACATGCCAAATTGAGGTGTCTCAAATGTATCAATTTCCCTACCTCGTTTGGTATTTCTTTGATTTGAGACCCTGTCAAATTCAATGACCTGATGCATGTCAACTGCTTGAATAAATCAGGTAGTGCAGCTCCAAGCGAAGGCTCTCTAGTGTCGATCAAGAGGCTGCGAAGACCTTTTGCTTTGTGAATGGACACGGGAAAAGAGGTCTCGTTGGGCAGCATCATGCTTAAATGACGAACCCTTTCAATTGAAGTCTCCACTGTTGCTCCTCCAAGTGTATTGACATCCACTGTTAGACATTCATTTTTTGTCATATATTGGGCAAAATCATGCACTATATCATGCATCTTGAATCTAATACCTTCTCGACCATACGTCTCAAAATCTTGAAAGAAAGAGCGCGCTGCTAAGACTTGAAAGTACTGCTCTCCTACAAGCTCCATATCTCCACCTGAAGTCTCCTTGAGGTAACCTTGAGCTATCCACATCTTCACCAATTCATATTTTCCCATCTCGTAGTCTTTTGGAAACATGGCACAATACAAGAAACATCGTCTTACCACAGAAGGTAAATCATAGTAACTCAAAAGCAAAGGTATAAATATTCGTCTTTCAACCTGATCTCTATCAACCTCATCTAGCCTCCACAGTTCGCTAGATGAAACACGTTCCCACTCTTCTCTTGTTATTTTAGACTGCATTAGACCTCCTAATACCTTGGCAGCTAGAGGCAAGCCCTTACACTTGTTTGCAATTTTGTCGCCGATATCTGTCAATCTTTCGCGCTCATCTTCGCTTCTTTCCTGGAATGCCACATGATTGAATATTGACCTGCATATCTCATCGGACAATTTCTCAATGTTGATCCGGTGGTCAGTTCCCATCATCGTTGCCACACCGTCCTTACGAGTGGTCACTAGAATTCTGCTTCCTCGTGCACAGCCTGTGAGAGATGGTTTCAGTTTTTCCCATTGTTCATGATTTTCTGTCCAGACATCATCAAGGACAAGAAGGAGCCTCTTTCCAGTAATGGATTCAGAAACCCCTTGCAAAAGGGATTGCAATTCAACCAAATTCGTTGGTCTCCCTTCAAGCTGCTCAAGGATTGCTTTGGCTATTCTAACCTCATCAAATGGTTCTGAAACACACACCCATATCTTTTTCTCAAAATGAGCCGTAACCTCAGCATCATTAAAAGCTAGTTGGGCGAGAGTTGTTTTTCCAATTCCGCCCAGCCCTACTAGAGAGATGACATCAACGTCCCGTGCTTCCTGACTACTTTCACCCACCAACTTGCTTAAAACAGTTTTCTTTTCACCATCTCGACCAATCACCCTTGATTCATCAACAAAGGAGGTACTTGTTCTTGTTGGTCGTCGCTGGATTTCATCAGTGGCTTTGTACAGATCAAAGCCATACTTAGCTCTCTCTTTGGCAATGTCATCCACTTTTTCACTAACTTCTTTGATCTTCAGGGCAATGTCGCGACGTCGAACCACTTGATTGAAACAAAAGCAAGGAGATCCCAGGAAGGAACACCGTATCTTCTGTCGGCTGTGAGTATTTTCTTCAGCTTCCTCCATTTTCCATCTAAGAATTGCAGTGCTCCATTCATCTAGCACGTCATCCATATCATAACATGCATCTTTGAGCTTGTCTACCCAATCTCTTACAGCCTTATCCTTCACTTGTTTTCTATCTGCATCTTCAAGGACAGATTGGATATCAAGGAGATTGCTTTTCAGCTTGTCACATTGTTTCTTCACACCCACTACTAGGTTCACCTCTTCTTGTACCTATTAGTGTACAAAGGAAAAGAAACGTTAAGCATAGGAACATTTCTATGACAATTTCACACCCCCTACTAGGTTCACCTCTTCCTGTACTTATTAGTGTAGAAAATACTAGTTCAAGCATAGGAAACATTTCTATTTTGTATTAATATATTTTATTGTGAAATGGATTTATTTCTTTTTTCTTTTTATCATGATGATGATGATATCAGTCTGCACTATGCTACTGTACAAGAAGGTATAAAATGAATCTTAAATGGTAAAATGTTAAACCTTTACGTATAGATATATATATATATATATATATATATATATATATATATATATAATTAATATAGGTATGGAAAGAGTTCAATGTTCTCACGAGAGAAGGATTTCTCCTTTGAACCGACATAAAATCTGGTTTTCATTTTACATTAAACTATAGGCAAGTGATGGATGTATATATTTGTGAAGTCAATTTAGAAATAAAGGCATGATAATAAGATTGTGTGTTAATTCACACCAAATACTCACTCGCTAATCCTTTGAACTTTTTATTGATTATTTTACCCTTAATGGTTAAGTTTAAAGAGAATTGGCAATTCTTGTTTTGCCTTTTTCGGTTTTCCTATATTTGGAATGATATATTTTCTTTATGTTATTTTTGGAATTATGAAAAATAATAAAACAAGAAACAGAAGATTCTTTAATAAAATCGAAATATATACTTGAGGATTTAAAATATTATTTTTATTTATTCAAGTTAAAAGTATTCCTTTTATGATAGGAAGAAAAAAGGCTTGAACTTCATATATATTTCGTATCTCTGCTAGGTAAATCAGGTTATTGCAGATGGTAGAAAAATACCTGTTGAGCAACGATCGTGGTTAACTGCTGCAAGATCGGAGATAGAAGTGCCTCAGCCATCGTCTGTTTAGTTCTGATTGGAAAGAGAGAGAGAGAGAGAGGCAATGATGATGGGATGAGCAGAGAGAAAGAGAGGGTGAAGGGAAGGAGGCGGCTGATTGTGAATGGAAGTTAGTTTATATGTGTTTGGCAGTGTGGTTGCGGTTGCTTTTTAAATAGCTTTTCATGTCAAAATACATGCCAATGATATTTTTTTATTTTTTAAAAATTATTTTTGACATCAGTATATCAAAATGATTTGAAAACACTAAAAACATATTAATTTAAAGTTAATAAAAAAATAAAAAATTTTCAAATCTTGTCAAAAATATTTTTAAAATACAGAAACAAACAAGAGGGTTTGGCGTTGCAGTGGAGTTCTTGCAACTTGTAGTATTTTTTTCTAGTGAAGCTTGTATTTTAGTGTGTCAACATGTTTCTATTAGTTTTTGTAGGGCTGTGGTGAAGGGAGATCAGCACAACTTGTAGGTTGAAAAAAGAAATTGATATGATTCACAACTTGTTATAAAAAATAAAAAATAAAAGATTGAAATTGATGTGATGTGATGTACTTATATACCTGAAGTAATGAGAAAGATTTGATGACCATAAAAGGATTAAATGAGAATCAAAGAAAAATTGTAATGACAGAGGAAATAAAAGCAACTCCTGCAATTGAAAATAAAAGCAGCTCTTCAGTAAGGAATTGAATCTTTAATTTTCAATTTCATCAAATTATTAAATTGGATCTTTTAATCTCTTTTATAAAGATCTCTTTTATAAATATATTTTGAAGAGCCATTACATATTGTTTTTTTTTTTTTTATATAGTGTAATGATAGTAAAATATGATGTTAATTTTAGCAACACACCGTGACTAACGCAATCAAAAAAGTCATCAGTTAATAATTAAAAAAAGTTAAAAATTCTAAAATTAATATATATGTTGACTGTTATAATAGAAGAATTTTAGCGAATAATTTTAATGAAAATTTTGCCATCTTCAATCTCTAAAATAGAAAATTTCATTAAATTTTTAATTTTTTTACATTAATTTTTAAAGACAGTACATTTCATAATTTTTTGAATTTTAACAAAAACTCACGTTAATCCCTGAAAATAGAATATTTCATTACTTTTTTAAATTTAATGAAAATTTTGACATTATCCCTAAAAATAGGACATTTCACTATTTTTTTGAATTTTTACAAAAATTTTGAACTCTTTATTCTTGATGATATATATTAATTTTTTTGATAATTTTTTTCAATATTTAATCAATCATGACAATAGATATGTATGCTATTAATTTTTTGTTGTATAGTAAAATAGTCTATGTACAGTAAAATCCAGTTCCATCTCTGGATCTATTGCTTTATAGTGGTGTTCAACCTTTTCAGTCTTAGTATGATTAAAAGACCTGGAAAAAAAAATTTAATTGTTTCTTTGGCTACTTGTCCAAGATAAAGTCTTCACACATGATTTCTTGTTTCAGCCTGATTTCCTTTCTCTTTATTTAACAATGTGTGTTTTGTAAAAGAAGTGTTGATACTTGAAGGCTTGAAGCCATCTCTTTATTCAATGTGTTTTTTTTGCCTGGAAGTTATGGATGGAATTTTTATTTTTATGGTTGAAGTTTGATCGAAAAGTTTGGATTTAGGGATCAACTCTGATGGGATTTTTTTTGGGGATAACAGAAGTTGACTTCCTAGTTTTTATCAATTGTCTGGTCCCTGTTTTCTTTTTCCTATTGTAGATACCGTGCTTTTATGTCTTCTTTATTTTATCTTCTCCATGGTTGTTGTTTTTTATTTTTTTTAGGTTCTTATTAGGCTATTCTCATCTTAGCCAAATTTTTTTAATAAAATCTCCACTGTTGTCTAAAAACAAAGTTCCCTGGTGACTTTAAAGAGATTTCTTTTCCTTACCAGTGGCATAGTGGAACGCCACTAGCTAGTCATTTCAAAGCTTGAAGACTTGTAGCTAGCTGGTGACTCAAAATAATGCTAGAGTAATCGACTGAGATGGCCGAGTTACTCAAACCTGATGGTGATGGAACAGAAGCTTATTCAGCCACTTCAGATGTTTTTTTTTTTTAATTATTATAATCGAGAGTATTATAAGAAAATGGCTAAAAAGATAATAGCCTAGCATCCAGAAGTTCTAGCTGAAAAAAAAAAAAGAAAAAAAGAAGCCAACAAGCTTTAGAGGTTTTGAAACAGGGGAAGGAAAACAGTGTGGGAAAAGGAAAAAAAAACAATTGAAATCAGCTCCTCCTTTCTACAGAACCAATGCCATCATAGCTGTTATGAACATGAGCCCGAAGAATTGGTATCGAGTCTCAGCCATAATGAGAAACTGCGGAAGACCAAGGAAAAACAGCTTTGAAGGTTTGGAGCAGCCATATTAAAGGTGACATCATCCCGATAAAGCCAAAAATTCCACGCAGGAGAAGGGAAGCTTCCATAAGAGATTTTGTTGATTGCCTTTCATCGTAGAAAACTGTTGGTAGCACATATCATCAACAGATTTTGAAAAAACACTATTAATACCCCATTTGTAAGGAATTTCATTCATAGATTCCAAGCAAAGTAAATGTAGAGGTGGCTTGAAGATTCCAAGCTTTTATAAGCCACTTAAATGCTTATGATGATATTACCTGTTTCTTCTCTCTGAAGTCATACAATCTTTCTTTCATACACTATCTTATTTTTCAGAAAAGATTGAGGATGAAGAAACACCAAATTTAGATTGAATCGGAGGTTGCAGTAACTATCTTTACACGGCGTTGGCTTTTTTTACTTGCTAAAGATGGCTAACTGTAATTAGAATGATGGTAAATGTTTCTTCTTTTCACAGTAATAAATTTCTGAGTCCTTACATCTCTAGTTAATTATAACTACCTTACCGGTCATAATGTTCTTTTCTGTACCTGATGAATGATATTATTTCTGAGATTTTTGAACATGTAATGACGGAAGCCTGCTGTGGACTGGTTCCCTTTGTTGAGTTATTGGAGTCGCAATGTTTCGAGGTCTCTGACCAAATTTGTGACGACCTCCCATCCATGACCGGCACATAGATAAGGTTTTTTTCCAAGGTTTCATATCTATGTGAACTCAAACTTACACACAACTTATCCTAACTTAATCAGAGTTCAACACAGCATTAATAACAAAATCAACTTCATAATATAATTGAATTGTCTTAATATAAGATATAATTCATAGTTTTGAAGTACTAACTTGACATAAAAGGAAGGTACAAAATTCAACCAAAAAACAGGTAAATTCTTTCATGCAATGGAAATGACACTAATACCTTCCAAGGGCAGCAACAAATTATAGTTCTAATGTATTAATATTACAACCTCTGTGCTTCAGCTGCCCCCATGGCTTACTTAGCATTCTAAATTCAATTCCTTTCTTCTTACTTCAATAATAAATAATTAATACAATCGAAGAAGTAAATCACAACGCAGAACCAAATCGGAAGCCACTCTGAACAAAATAAATATATCAAAAGAAGTAATGGTAAAATGTTTTGGTTAACAAAACAAGAATTAGTAAATCAAAAACAAAGTCAAGAATCAAAAACATTGACCTACACTGGAGAATTTAAGTAAGGAATAAGCTTCACATGAGCGAGATAATATCATTTTAGATTAATTTTTTAACATGTAAAATTTAAGTCTAATTCAATAATTAAATAAAAAATTACCTCTTCCTGCCTGTCTTAACTACTCTTTAAATATATGCATATGAATTACATATTATTTTATATATGTTGAAAGAGAGAGAGGGGGGTATATGACACAATAAATGGTAAGTCGGAAATACAATCCAAAGTCAACAATATACAGTAAAGAGGTATATGAAACATACCTCTTCCTGTCGGTCCTACAGACTTCCGCACGTAGTGATGTCTTAACTATTAATATCAATGTTTGGGATGTGAGAAATCTTTTGCCAATCTTCACCCATCTCCTTCTTCCCGTAACGTTTCCTTAGATTGGGGCAACCACTTATGATTAATTTCTGTAGAGGCGCTGCCAGAACATAGTCTGGTAGTGCTCTCAACAACCGGCACTTAACAATCATCAACTCCCGAAGTTGTGGCATAATGGATATTATTGAAGTTGTGTTGGCATCTTCTTCTCCCACTCTCCTTTCATCAATGAAAGTGAGGAAGTATCTATTTTGTCCAGTCGACATAGGCTTTATGGGACCACACACATCTGTGTGCACTAACTCCAGTGGCCTCTTTGCTTTCCAGTTGACTTTTTTGGCAAAGCTGGATCTGTAATGTTTGCTGAGGACACAATTCTCACAGACTTCATCTGGATGATCAATGTGAGGCATAACTTTGACCATTTTCTTGCTTGTTAGCATCTTCAAGCTCGTGAAATTCAGATGTCCAAGCCTCAGGTGCCAAAGCCACTCTTCACTGTTGGTGATGGCACCTAAACACTTTGCTGTATCATATTGGATGTTTAAAGGAAACATTCTATTCTTGGACATTTTTACATAGGCAATTAATCTCCCATTGTAGTCTATAATTGTCAGATGACAATTCTTTGTGTAAAGAGTATAACCTTTCTCCATCAGTTGACCTATACTCACCAAGTTCTGCGTTATGGCTGGGACATAGTAAACATATGCTATGTAGCTATGTTCGTCATTCTTCAACTTGATTGGGATGTTGCCTTTACCTTTGAATTGAACTTTTGAGGTATCTCCCAATGTGACTAGACCGTGTATGGTTTCATCTAGATCGCAAAATAGATCTCGTTGGCCACACATATGATTGCTGGCTCCAGAATCTAGATACCATATGTTCTGTTGCTTCTCGTCAAGTCCTTGTTGGATAAATAATGCAGCTGCTCCTCTGCTGTTGGCATCTTCATCTGCATAGTTGGCTTGCTCATGTTCTAATGGAGCTTTCCTTTGACATTCAGTGCTATAGTGACCAAATTGATTGCATCTATAACACTGGATATTCCTCTTGTCATGGTTATTGTAACCGCCTCCTCTTCCTCTAGGAGTAAATGTTTGTTGTCCTCGACCTCCTCTGGTGGTGTTTCTACCACCTCTTCCTCTGAATCCTGTATTCCAAGATCCTCTTCCTTGGAAGCGCTGAAATCCTCCTCTTGGTTGTTGACTTCTTCCTTGAGTGGTATATCCACTTGTTGAAGTCTCCCCTTGCTCATATTTATCTTTGAGAGACAACTTTGCTTGTAAGGCATGCTCAATTGCCTTATCTCCATTTCTTTTCACAATCTTTTGTTCATGAGCTTGCAAAGAACTCATAAGTTCATCCACCATCAACTTGTTCATTTCTTTGGACTCTTCAATAACGACAACAATAAAATCAAATTTTGGATCTAGGGATCTCAAAATTTTCTCAGTAATTCGAGCATCTGTGAGGGCTTCTCCATTTCTTCTCATCTGATTGACTATCACCATAATTTTTATGTGATAATCAGAAATTGATTCTGTGGACTTCATTTGCAATAACTCAAATTCACCTCATAAGGATTGGAGACGAATCTTCTTGATTCTGTTGGCACCTTTTATATTTTTGTTGGAGAGCCTCCCATATCTCTTTCGATGTTTCTGTAGAAGCAATTATCTCAAATATTGCTTCATCAAGACCTTGATAGATGATGGTCTTTGCTTTGTTGTCTTTCTTTCTATTGGCTTTGAGGACTTGCTTTTCTACCTCTTGTAGAGTATCTTCTGCTTTTTTGGATTCTGGTTCATCATAACCATATTGCACAATCTCTATACACTCTTGAGAACCAAGAAATGCCTTCAATCTGATGCACCAACTATCATAGTTGTCTTTGGTTAGCTTCGGGATGAGTGTATGTGCATTTTCTGTAGTCATTTTGCTCTTGGAATGACTATATCACCTTCTGGGAGTCAAATTTGGCAAAATAGACACTGTAGATCAATCCGAAATGGTCGAAATAGTAGGAAACCGGTCTGACTTTGTTGAAAATGGGTCAGAAAATGGGTGAATCGGTCAAAAAACCAATTTTATACGGCGGGCGGTTCGCTGGGTTGAACCGGGAATATTCTATCAGCTCGGCTGCGGCTACTAGCGGCTCGGCTTGAAAAGGGAATATTCTCGGGAATATTCTTCGGCACGGCTTGCGGCTCTGCTCGGCGCGGCTTAAACGACTCAAATATGGCGCGCGTGTGGCTCAGTCGTCGTCTACCTCTAGGCGCGTGGGCTGCGCGTGGTCCAACAGTGCATAATATTTAGGCGGCGTGTATGGCTCACCCCGGTGTCCTATCGACCTGATTTTTGCTGAAGTGAGTTCGTATGGAGGAGCTCTACATGGTGGAATGATCAAAACTTGTTTTTGACAACTTTGAAAATTCAGCTATCTCTAAAAATACCTCTGTTTTCTGACGAATGAGGCTCTGATATCAATTGTTGGTGGGAGAAACCACTGGTGGTGGCTTTGAAACACTCAAAGGGGATAAAACACAAAGTTTTATTTCAAGAACAAAAGTTACAGAAGCAAAAAATAACTTAACAAATCTTAATACACGCCCTCTTTCTTTCTTTGTAGTCTTTCTCTCTAAACTCTCCACTAATAATAGCATAAGTTCAGCTTGCTATTTATACACGAATTGAAAAACAAGAAAATTCAACGTAGACGGCTGGCGGCTGTGTGCTGTGGCGGTTGTGGCGGCAAACAGCTGGTGGCTGGGCGGTGACAGTTGGTGGCTGCCTTCCTTGACCTTCTAGATTGAGAGGGATTGAGTTTATACAATATGGTGGTGGTGAGAATGAAAGTAAAACAGCTAATCTAAGAGAATTAAAAAACTTAAATCACATTGGAGGGAGTCTTGTTATATGGAATCTACGAGGAGGTAAAGAAGATGCGAGTGACGCTGCAGAAGCACAACTCAAGAACAAGAAGCGCCTGCTTTGTTTGGAATTGGATTTCGACTACAACCAGGAAGACGACATTTTAATTGAAGCTTTACGGCCTCCGTCAGACTTGGAAAATCTAACGATATCTTGGTACGGAGGGTTGTATTTGCCAAATTGGATGATGACATTAACTAGATTACAGGAGCTTGAACTCGTTGATTGTACAAACGTGGAGGTCTTGCCTCCGTTGGGAAGATTGCCCAACCTTGAAAGCCTGGTATTACACGGGTTGAAGGTGAGAAGGTTGGATGTTGGATTTATAGGTATAAAAAGTGTTAAAGAAGGAGAAATTGCAAGGTCACTGCTTTCCCCAAATAAAAAAAACTTCGGATTTTGAATCTCGAAGAAGCAGAAGAGTGGGATGGAATTGAAAGGAGGAGAGTGGGGGAGAAGAAGATGCCAACACAACTTCAATAATATCCATTATGCCACAACTTCGAGATTTGATAATTAAAAATTGCCCTTTGTTGAGAGCACTACCGAACTATGTTTTGGCAGCGCCTCTACAGGAATTATCCGTAAGTGGTTGCCGCAATCTAAGGAAACGTTACAGGGAGAAGATGGGTGAAGATTGGCACAAGATTTCGCACATCCCTTACATTTATATTTAAAGAATAGTTAAGACACCACTACGAAAGTCTGTAGGACCGCAGGAGCATGTAGTTAATTCTGAGCGGCAAAATATAAACCATAACATGGGGAACATTCTTAGCGGCCAAATATAAACCATTACGTTACGGGGAGAAGATGGGGATTTTTTGTGCATATACAACAGCAATCTATACCAAACCTTTTAATTACCATAATTATCAAAGCACAACTTTGCTCATCAAAAAGAATCACTCTAATTAGATGGATGGCCACGTCATATCTGAAAAGTATTAATATACTTGTTGCAACCCAATTCTTGACTTTATTTTTGAAAACATATCTCACACAATGGATGGGGTTCATTAAAAAAAAAAAAAAACAAAAAAACAAAAACCCTCTCCAGCTCACACGCTCTCTCCCAAAGATACATACACCAAAAAAAAACCTAGATCCATTTTCAAGAAGCCTAGCCGCCAACTACCAATCAACCTTAAAACCTCACAAAACAACCCTGAAACAACCCCATCTCGATCCGGTGCATAGCCTTCGGCCTTTTCCCTTTCATTTTGATTTTTCCCGTAACAGATCCCTCACTTCCCTTTCTTTCTCCTTCACCCCATCAACATCGTTGAACCAAGACAATAACCTCCACTTTGTTTTGAGGTGTTGTATTGTTAAAAATTTTGTTATGGAATTTTTGTTGTTCATTATTTTATTTTGAGAACACATCTTTATTTTTCTGATATAAAAAGATGTTTAACATTTTATTTTGATAAAATATTTTAATTAAGCTCTATCATACAAAGTTAAAGTTAAGGATAGACAATCTTAAAAATTAAGAGTTTTGATTCCAGAAATAACTTAATATTTATTAAAATAACATGAAAAAAAATATGAGGTGACCAAATAAATTTTAAACTCATATATAAATTTGAATCACATATCATGAAGTTAAGCTTTAACAGTATGCATAATAACATATAATTGATTTTGTAGTTATGAACTCATGAATCATGATTCTTTACAAGTTCAAATCATTACATTAAATAGAGTCAAAATTTATCGATTTTGATTAACCTTGCTTGAAATAAGAAAATGTCATATTTGTTTGTTCCTTTTACAATTTTTAAAATATAAATCCTTTGTAGTTCCAATTTTAAGTTTAACAGAATATTTCTTTTAAAAAAAGCTCTAACCTAGATCACACCCCAAATTAGAGAGTAACTAAGAGATTTTTTTAATTGAATGGATGAAGAGAATGATAAAATCAATAGCAAACAAAGATTCAACAATTAAGAAAGTGCCAAAAGGTAAAAATAAATAATCCTAGACTGGGTATCTAAGAAAACTTTAAGTAAGGTTATGAACAAAAGGCCCAAAGTAGAAAACACGATTTTAATTGAGGAAATGCACAATAAATGCTAATTTTGAGGGCATGAGTTAAAAAAAAAGGAAAAAGAAAAAAGAAGAAGAAGAAGAAGAAAAAACAAAATTGAATGAAAAACACATCCAAAAAATTAAAAGACATGAAAGTTTAAAAAACCATATATTTTGGTATCTATGACTGAGGTTATTGTGTTTTCAAATGATTCACGATACATCAAAAGCATCGGATCAGCTAAATAAAAAATACTGTTTATAAAACCAAATTTAATATATCTCAAAATTAAGCGGATTTTTTTGGTAATTAATGTAAGAACTTCAAAAAATATAATAAAGAAACGAATTAATATGGCTTGACCTAGTTAAAACATCTCGGTAGACTCGAGTAAAACTTGTTTAAATATTATTGGTTTTGTTTTTGGAAAAAACAATTTCGGTCAAAACGATGTCATTTTAATTTTTTTATTAAAAAAATTAGGTTAACCTAAATTAACCCTTCCATATTAAGACCTAATTCTCGAGTAAAACTTGTTTAAATATTATCGGTTTTGTATTTGGAAAAAACAATTTCGGTCAAAATGATGTCATTTTAATTTTTTTATTAAAAAAATTAAGTTAACCTGGATTAACCCTCTCATATTAAGACCTAATTCTCAACCCTAGATGTTGTGCCTCAAGTTACTAGTTCGAGTCTCACAAACCTTAAAACCACTAAAGGTTTCTATAATCATTAGATTAATGAATAAAATGAATTTATTTGGACAAAAAAGGAGTTGTTAATCGTGCACATTCATCACTATGTAATATCATAGAACAATCTTTTTGAGTATAGAAATAAAAGTGGAAGATTTTACAAAATATGCCTGCTTATCCATATAAAATGTGAGTTGAATTTGTAGTTGCATCAATGACACTATATAATTATATTAAAAAAAGATCGCATGATGATGTTGCATTTGCGGAATTTGATCACAATCCCAGTTATGTACCTAATGAAATTTTACCAGATATTGTGGCACGCTCTGAAAGCAATGGAAACAGTAGGCAAAGTAGGATGAATTTCGTATCGTGATGGAATTGCAAATAGTTTAATGGAACAATAAAACAGAATTTATATAACGTCTTATTTGATTAATGATGTAATAGTAGTACTCAACTCTACAATATTTCAATTGCAAAACAAGAATATTAATATATGTTTTTTATAGTTATTTTATTAACTCAATTTAAAAACCTTATTTGTATGAGATTATAGTAGTGGTGACGGTTCATAGTGCTTTTCATTAACAAAATAGTAATATAATATTTTCTTCACGTTGTAAAAAATTATTGTTGCGAC
Organism: Populus deltoides; assembly: GCA_015852605.2. Taxonomy (NCBI): domain Eukaryota; kingdom Viridiplantae; phylum Streptophyta; class Magnoliopsida; order Malpighiales; family Salicaceae; genus Populus; species Populus deltoides. Next base: position 1,844,732 of record CM027581.2, read on the forward strand.
CGGCATACGAAAACGATATGAAAATATAAAAAAATCAAATTAAAAAATTATATTCTACAAAAAAATTTCAATATTTTGTGGGAATACAGTTTGCACTGCATAAACAGTTACCAAAAACTTTAAATTATTTTTTTTAATTATAGTTTTAATTAAATATATATTTTTTAAATTAATCTCAATTAAAAATATTTTTTTAAAATATTTTTTTTAAACCATAACAATAACCTGAATATCAAACACACGGGCTCAAAACAGACCGTGCCGGCTGGCTAAAATTATTTCTCATTACTTCAGGTTTACTGCCAGCTAAAATTACAAGTTGTGCTGATCTCCCTTTACCACAGGCCTACAAAAACTAATAAAAAAATGTTGAGACACTAAAATACAAGCTTCAATATATAGTAAAAAAAATACAAGTTGCAAGAACTCCACCTGTAACGCGGGTGTTTGGATGAAAGGTGTGGTTGTTTTTTTTTTCATAAAACTATCACATTTTTTATTAAAAGATATATATTTTTTATTTTTAAAAAATATAATGTGTATTTTAAAAAAATAGTATTTAAAAAAAACTATCACACTCCCACCCAAACACACAGAACAAGTTGTGCTGATCTTCCTTTATCACAGCCCTACAAAAACTAATAAAAAAATGTTGAGACACTAAAATACAAGCTTCACCTGCAACGCCAAACCCTAAGTATATAAACTAACTTCCATTCACAATCAGCCGCCTCCTTCCCTTCACCCTCTCTTTCTCTCTGCTCATCCCATCATCATTGCTTCTCTCTCTCTCTCTCTCTTTCCAATCAGAACTAAACAGACGATGGCTGAGGCACTTGTATCTCCGATCTTGGAGCAGTTAACCACGATCTTTGTTCAACAGGTATTTTTCTACCATCTGCAATAACCTGATTTACCTGGCAGAGATAAGAAATATATATAAAGTTCAAGCCTTTTTTCTTCCTATCATAAAAAGAATACTTTTAACTTGAATAAATAAAAACATATATATTTGGATTTTATTAAAGAATCTACTTTTTCTTGTTTTATTATTTTTCATATTTCCAAAAATAACCGAAAGAAAATATATCATTCCAAATATAGAAAAACCGAAAAAGGCAAAACAAGAGTTGCCAATTCTCTTTAAACTGAACTATTAAGGGTAAAATAATCAATAAAAAATTCAAAGGATTAGCGATTGAGTATTTGGTGTGAATTAAAACTATATACTCAACAGACAATCTTATTATCATGCCTTTATTTCACAAATTATACATGCAGATCCTTTAATTATTCACTTGCCTTTATACATCTATAGTTTAATGTAAAATGAAAACCATATTTGATGTCGGTTCAAAGGAGAAATCCTTCTCTCGTGAGAACATTGAACTCTTTCCATACCTATATTAATTATATATATATATACATACAGGTTTAACGTTTTACCATTTAAGATTCATTTTATACCATCTTGTACAGTAGCAGAGCGCATACTAATATCATCATAATGATGATAAAGGGAAAAAAGAAATATTATTATTTCTAATAAATATTTTATATATAAATTATTAATATAGTAAATCCATTTCACAATAAAATATATTAATACAAAATAGAAATGTTTCCTATGCTTGAATTTCCTTGTCTTTTCTACGCTAATAGGTACAGGAAGAGGTGAACCTATAGGGGGTGTGAAATTGTCTTGAAATCACAGAAATGTTTCCCATGCTTAACGTTTCTTTTCCTTTGTACACTAATAGGTACAAGAAGAGGTGAACCTAGTAGTGGGTGTGAAAGAACAATGTGACAAGCTGAAAAGCAATCTCCTTGATATCCAATCTGTCCTTGAGGATGCAGATAGAAAACAAGTGAGGGATAAGGCTGTAAGAGATTGGGTGGACAAGCTCAAAGATGCATGTTATGATATGGATGACGTGCTAGATGAATGGAGCACTGGAATTCTTAAATGGAAAATGGAGGAAGCTGAAGAAAATACTCCCAGCCGACAGAAGATACGGTGTTCCTTCCTGGGATCTCCTTGCTTTTGTTTCAATCAAGTGGTTCGACGTCGCGACATTGCCCTGAAGATCAAAGAAGTTCATGAAAAGGTGGATGGCATTGCCAAAGAGAGAGCTAAGTATGGATTTGATCTGTACAAAGCCACTGATGAACTCCAGCGACTAACAACTACCTCCTTTGTTGATGAATCAAGCGTGATTGGTCGAGATGGTGAAAAGAGAAATGTTGTAAGCAAGTTGCTGGCTGAAAGTAGTCAAGAAGCACGGGACGTGGATGTCATCTCTCTAGTAGGGCTGGGCGGAATTGGAAAAACAACTCTGGCCCAACTAGCTTTTAATGATTCTGAGGTTACGGCTCATTTTGAGAAAAAGATATGGGTGTGTGTTTCAGAACCATTTGATGAGGTTAGAATAGCCAAAGCTATCCTTGAGCAGCTTGAAGGGAGTGCACCGAATTTGGTTGAATTGCAATCCCTTTTGCAAAGGGTTTCTGAATCCATTAAGGGAAAGAGGTTCCTTCTTGTCCTTGATGATGTATGGACAGAAAATCATGGACGATGGGAACCACTGAAACTCTCTCTCAAAGGCGGTGAACGAGGAAGCAGAATTCTAGTGACCACTCGTAAGGACGCTGTGGCAACGATAGTGGGAACTGACCACTGGATCAACATTGAGAAATTGTCCGATGAGATATGCAGGTCAATATTCAATCATGTGGCATTCCAGGAAAGAAGCAAAGATGAGCGCGAAAGATTGACAGATATCGGCGATAAAATTGCATACAAGTGCAAGGGCTTGCCTCTAGCTGCCAAGGTATTAGGAGGTCTAATGCAGTCTAAAATAACAAGAGAAGAGTGGGAACGTGTTTTATCTAGCGAACTGTGGAGGCTAGATGAGGTTGATAGAGATCAGGTTGAAAGACGAATATTTATACCTTTGCTTTTGAGTTACTACGATTTACCTTCTGTGGTAAGACGATGTTTCTTGTATTGTGCCATGTTTCCAAAAGACTACGAGATGGGAAAAGATGAATTGGTGAAGATGTGGATAGCTCAAGGTTACCTCAAGGAGACTTCAGGTGGAGACATGGAGCTTGTAGGAGAGCAGTACTTTCAAGTCTTAGCAGCGCGCTCTTTCTTCCAAGATTTTGAGACGGATGAGGATGAAGGAATGAAATTCAAGATGCATGATATAGTGCATGATTTTGCCCAATATATGACAAAAAATGAATGTCTAACAGTGGATGTCAATAACCTTCGAGAAGCAACAGTGGAGACTTCAATTGAAAGGGTTCGTCATTTAAGCATGATGCTGTCAAACGAGCCCTCTTTTCCCGTGTCCATTCACAAAGCAAAAGGTCTTCGCAGCCTCTTGATCGACACTAGAGACCCTTCGCTTGGAGCTGCACTGCCTGATTTGTTCAAGCAGTTAGCATGCATCAGGTCATTGAATTTGTCAAGGTCTTCAATCAAAGAAATACCAAACGAGGTAGGGAAATTGATACATTTGAGACACCTCAATCTGGCATCTTGTAAAGAGTTGGAGTCTCTGCCAAAAACCATGTGTGATTTATGCAATCTGCAATCCCTAGACGTTACTTGTTGTGGTTCTCTCAAGGAATTACCTAAGGCGATTGGAAAACTTATCAAATTGAGGCATCTCCGGATTTATGATTCAGGTGTAGCCTTCATACCAAAGGGAATAGAGAGGTTAACTTGTCTTCGAACATTAGATCGTTTTACTGTGTGTGGTGGTGGTGAGAATGAAAGTAAAGCAGCAAATCTAAGAGAATTAAAAAACTTAAATCACATTGGAGGGAGCCTCAGAATAGAGAGAGTAAGAGATATAGAAGATGTGAGTGACGTCATGGACGCACAACTCAATAAGAAGCGCCTACTTTGCTTGGTATTGGAGTTCAAGGGAGTGGATTCCATCATGATCAAAACAGAGTTTCCAGAGCATGAAGGCTCTTTAATTGAAGCTTTACGGCCTCCGTCAGACTTGAAAAATCTAACCATACGGTTTTACGGAGGGTTGCATTTGCCAAATTGGATGGTGACATTAACCAGATTACAGGAGCTTGTACTCAATTGTGAAAACGTGGAGGTGTTGCCTCCGTTGGGAAGATTGCCCAACCTTGAAATGCTGGTATTGAGTTGGATGAAGGTGAGAAGGCTGGATGCTGGATTTTTAGGTATAGAAAAAGATGAGAATGCCAGTATTAATGAAGGAGAAATTGCAAGGGTCACTGCTTTCCCCAAATTAAAATTGCTTGGCATTTGTCATCTCGAAGAAGTAGAAGAGTGGGATGGAATTGGAAGGAGAGTGGGAGAAGAAGATGCCAACACAACTTCAATAATATCCATCATGCCACAACTTCAAGAGGTGACAGTTCTTGACTGCCCGTTGTTGAGAGCACTACCAGACTATGTTTTGGCAGCGCCTCTACAGGAATTGGACATGAGAGACTGCCCCATTCTAAGGAAACGTTACGGGAAGGAGGAGATGGGTGAAGATTGGCAAAAGATTTCTCACATCCCTGACATTTATTTTGATGATTAGGTGAGAACTCTTTAATTAGAACCTGCTTTGAGTGTAATAATGTTTTTTATTTTTTTGGCTTTGAGTGTATTAATTATTTGCTTTGGTGTTTGCTAAGGTTGAGTGTAAATAATATGAAAGCCTTACCATTTACTCTATGTGACCTCTTTACTTACCGTTTACTCTATCAAATGCAGCTGTGATATTATCTCGCTCACGTGAAGCTTATTCCTTATTTAAATTCTCCAAATGCCACTCTAAAAAAATTGCCTTTGAAATTTCAACTACTGTAACTCATATCTATATTTTCTTTTAGATTTTCTCAAAATGATATAATTATTTCTCTCATCCTCTCTTTCTCTCTCTCTCTCGCTTTGTTTTTATGCCTTTATCTGCCGTCAAACAAGCCAATGATCAAGCAACTGTTTCAGTGGATTAAATCCAAGAAATTCTTAAACCTCAGTTTCAGTGGATTAAATCCAAATAAATGAGAGAAGCTAAACCATTCATCTATAAGTGATGATACCCATCGATTTTGGAGATTAAATTCAAATAAAGTTAAAACACCTTCTCCAACAAGAAAAGCAAAGTTAAAACCCCAAGTAAATATCCCTGCCTTTCTCTCCCACACGCTCGCATTCTCAGCTTTTCCTCTCTGCGTCTTCAAGCAATTAACCATGGGTGATAGCCAGTGCTCCTTTTCTCTCACTACTTTCAGTCCTACCGGAAAGCTAGTACAGATTGAGCACGCACTGACTGCCGTTGGATCAGGCCAAACTTCTCTCGGAATCAAAGGTTGTTGCAATTTAAGCTCTCTCTCTTCTTCTTGTTTTTTCTCATTTTCTTGTCATTTTCGAATGCACTATGTTGTTGATGGGTGCTTAGATACTATGTTGTTGATTTTATTATTTGTTTTGGTGTTGTAGCGGCAAACGGTGTTGTTATTGCAACTGAGAAGAAATTGCCATCTATTTTAGTCGATGAATCTTCTGTAAGAAAACTTTTATTATTTTTTTATTGGTTTTGTTATATTCTTTGGTTGAAATTCAAGAAGCCCTTTTGTTTTTTTTCTTTTTGCGTTTTTTTTTTGTGTTTTCTTTGTCAACTTTTCGGGTTGGCCATGTGATCTTTTAGTAATAACATAGGTATAGAGACATGGGCTTGTAGCACTCTAATTGAAGAAGCTGATGATTGTCGTGGAAAAGCAACGTGGATTCTAGCCAATGTGGTGTTGGTCTAAGTAGTTAGTGGGTTTATATTGAGATTTTTAGGAGTGAGTTTACTGACATCGGCTGGTAGATATCAGGTTTGATTTTGGAGCCAGTCGATTGGTCTTTTATTCTAATTTGCAAGATGGCCTATAACTTGATACCCATTAAAATCAGATGAAATCATTAAAAATCACAAGTTCAGGACCGACAAAACGATTTCACCAAAACGCATAAACCGAAGTAAATGTTTCCCTCCATGCTCCAGCTGTCCGGCGTCTATTGGCTGGGTAAATGCACAGTCACTAATAAGAAAAAAGTCTCCAGTCATCAGTGCATCGCCTTTCTTCCTTTTCAATGAGAACAAATCCCTAATCTCCTTCTCTATTAACCAACCAGCAATCACAAAAGCGGCGACGATCAGTCCAGTCTTCACTCCAGTCATCAGTGCTCACGGCCGAGTATTTAATCGGTTCATTTGTCGGTGAGAAGACGTTTCCTATAGATTCTCTCCATGAAGCTTGCAATCTCTTCGGTCAGTTTATCACGAAACCTCCTCCTCTGTTCATCAACGTCTTATCCTGCATTATATAATCTGTATTTGCTTTAATTGTTAATTTGTTACTTTATTCGCACACTAACCATGCTCTCTCTCTCTCTCTCTTTCTCTCTCTCCCCTCTTCATCATTTTTTAGTGCATTCGCTTCTCTGTTTATTGGAACTATAATTATAGAAATTATGTATTTTTAACAAAAACAATTTGTGTGCTGCACAAAATAATTGTTATACTAGGCATCTGGCGAAGATTTTGATTCACTTATCATGGTGTTTGCAAGAGTGTGTTTCGAATTCTGCTGCACCTTCGGAGGTTTATGCGAAGGCTGTTAATGCGGTTTACATTTCATCTGTTTTTTTGAAGTACTTAATTGAAAATGTTCAAAGCAATAATAGTATCGAGGAGTTGTATTTGTCATTGAATGTAAGCGAACCAGCACCTAATGATTTCAACACAGGTATTTCATTGCATGTGCGGATCAAAACATCGAAAATCTTGTCATGCATAGTGTACTTTTGTTCCATGCTCTGTTGAAGTAAGGTACACCATGGATTTCTCACCATGCTCACTATGTTAAGATTTTGTGCAATTTGATCTTCTAAAATGCGTTATTTTTGTTCCAAGTTCAAACACATACCTTCTGGCTTCTACATCACGAGTTGCTCAATTTCATGCTTATTGCAATGTCAACCCAACTTCTCTACTGACCATCTCCTGGACCAAGTGACACGAACCCTTTTATTGATGCAGCCATGGTTCAGGTTAGCGGATGACCTTTGGCTTTATTTCTTGCTCTAAGTTCAGAATTGTTTAGATCTTGTAATCTTATTATGGACGTCTTCCATAATTTGCTGGAAAGTTCTTTGGTTAATTTTGTTGTTGGGAGACTGCTACTTAATTATATAGTGCAGCCTTGTATCCCATTTAACAGTGCATCTTATCCAATATTTTCTGGCGGGAGTCAGCCTGGAGTTTTGCAAAGAGTCGGTTCTGCAGCTCATATGATGTTCTTATTAGAGCTTCTTTTTATTTAAATAGACTTGAACTAGTCAGTTTTCTCATCTAAAAAAGGCTTGAACCACATATGACTGCTATGTGGAATTTTCTAATATCTATTTACTCCTTCTCATTTTTGTCTCATTTGCATTGCCTGCCTTATGCTTTCAAGTTTGGGTCGTATTTATCAGACTACGAATGAGGGTATTGGTGTCAATGCATTGTGATTTTCTCCTTCATATAAAGCGGAGCATATATTTCACCACAACTTCTTCATATATTGTTAGCCTTCATATATAGTAAAACGGTTTAATATTTTTACTCCATTAAGCACCGTTTTACTTAATTCTCTAAAACGCACCACCGTTTTCAAATCAGATATTTCTAGATTGAGTAAAATTCGTTATGATAATATCATAAAATAAGCTAAAAACATGTTGTATAAAGAGAATAGGCTAAAAAATAACTTATATATTGCAAAATTAATGTTGAAATCTTTTAGCTTAAGATACCAAAAAAAAGTAATGTGTCAAAACTTTGACATGCTATACTATGATGAATGTATAAATTTTAACAAGTACAAAACTTGTCAACATACTTCATATAAATCTAATTGTGGTAAGGAAATGATACTTGTTTTGTACTTGTTAAAATTTATAAATTCATCATAGTATCATTTCCTTACCACAATTAGATATTTCATAAAGACAACTTTCATTGTGTCAAAATCTTGAAGATGGGTACCTTGTAAAGTCTATGATATTGTTCTGCTTGCTTCCTACTTTTCCGAACCAAAACTCGAAAGTCAGGACCCATTCCACTGCACCAAAATAAGTGTGATTCAGCACTGTTAAGAAAAAGGTAGAGCAGAGCAACCCTTTTTGACAGAGGCTAATAAGTTGCAAAAGTTAGTAAGAAGTGGCTCATTGAGCAACCAAATAGCCAAGATGTCTTGTTTCAAACCCAAGTACAGAGGAATGCTGTTTTTTTATTTTTCAAAGGAACTGCATCTTTGTCCCCCTCTTCTTCTTCTTCTTTTTCTGTTGTTTGTAAGGAACCCAAGTACAGACCAACCCTTTTCTTTTTTTTTTGTTCAGGCACAGCTATCTATCTTGAATTCATGTTCTTCACTTAATAACAAGTTTGGTCTGGAGATTCCTTTAACTTTTTTTTTATATATAACCCGGGGGTTTGGGTCAGCTTACGCGCACCACGAGTAATTCCTGAACCCACTAAATACCCTGTAAGCTCAGTAGACAAATAAAGTACCACAAGGATAACAGGCATGTACGCTGAGGCTTGAACCCAGGATGCAAAGATAAAGAAACTCTGCCAAAACCACTGGGCCATAAGTCTCGGTGTGGAGATTCCTTCAACTTGAATGGGCTTGTGATGGCATTTGGAACGCACAGGTACTGGTAGACTTGTGTTTAACTTGTAGAAATCATATCTTTTGGTGAGAATTTTCATGTTAGGTTTGGATAACTTTATTATGATTTAATCCACTAAATTAACGAGTATCATCTTTTATAGATGAATGATTTAGTTTCCAAGGCTTCCTCTCTCATTTTATGTTATTTATTATTTTACCCAATTTATTCCTCTCTTATTTTTGGATAAGCTTAACTTCTACTCTCACTCCAGAGACAGCCAGAAAGTATTGTCGTCTATATCGGATGCTTTGATGTATAGTGAATTATTTAAGGATAAAATAATCTCAATCATGTTTTCTTTAATATGAATTATTTCATAGATATTAAAAGACATGGTATTACAAACTTTTATGTGTGTTTTCTTTCAATTTTGTTTTTTTTCTTTTTTTTTTCATTCTTTTTTTTCACTCATGCCCTAATTATCAATTTATGATATTTATTGTGTCTTTTCTCAATTAAAATATCTCTTACCCTTTTTGTCGAGGGTTTTTTCTACTTTTGACCCATGCACAATTTTTTTCAAAGCTTTTTTTAGATGCCCTTAGTCGAGGATTTTACCACTTTTGACCCTTTTTCAATAGTTGGGTCTCCATTTTCAATATTCTCTTCACTATTGATTTTATCAATGTTTTCATCTTTTTAACAAAAAAAGTTTTCTCAATTGTCCCCCCCGCTTGAGGTATGATCTAAGTCTAGGTTTTGTTTTTGAAGGAAAGATCATGTCAAGTTTATATTGGGACTGTAAAATATTTTAGAATTATGAAAGAAATAAACAAATATAGTTTTTTTTTATTTCAAGTAAAGTAAGGTAGAATCGATAAATTTTAATTTTATCTAATGTCATGGTTTGGACTCGCAAAGAATTATGATTCATGAGTCTATCATTACCAAATCAATTATTACATGTCATTATATATACTATTAAAGCTCAGTTTCATGATAGATGGTTTAAATTTATATATAAACTCAAAATTTGTTTAGTCAATTTATATTGTTTTTTCATACTATTTTAATATACATTGAGTCATTTCTGTAATTAAAATTTTTAATTTTTAGGATTGATTAGTTTTAACTTTGAATGTTAAAGTTTAATTAAAATATTTGTTGAAATAAAATGTTAAACATCTATTAACTTGAAAAAAACAAAGAGATAAAAAAAATATTTCAATAAAAAATAAGATACGATCTCAAAACAAAGTAATGAAAAATAAAAATCCCATAACAAAATTGTTGATATTACTATCCCCCGAACAAAGTGGAGGTTATTGTCTTGGTTCAACGGTGTTGTTGGCGTAAAGGAGAAAAAAAAAAGGGAAGTGAGGGAACTGTCATCGGTAAAATAAAAATGAAAGGGAGAAGGTCGAAGGCTATGCAGCAGAGATGGGGCTTTTAGGGCTGTTTTGCGAGGTTTTAAGGTTGACTGCTAGCTGGCGGCTACGCGTCTTGAAAATGGATCTATTGTGGTTTTTTTTTTTTTTTTAAGGAGAGATTGTATGAGGTAGAGTGAGTTCTGTCGATTTTTTTAATGGTCTCATCATAAATTTATATATGGTTTTATTTTTATAATAATTATTTATTTTATTTTTATTTTTTCAATTAAAATTTTTTATTTCTAAAATTTTATCATTTTTATTTTTTTGATTATTACTTATTTTATTTGAAATAATTTATAAAATTATAATTTTTATTATTTTAATTTCATCATCTTTCAATTTTTTTATATATTAGTTTTGATTTTTATTATTTTAATTTTTTTTTATTTTATTTGAGATAATTTATGAAATTAGATTTTTTTTCAATATCATTCTTATTCAACTTTTTAATTTATAAGATTTATTTTTCTTATTATTTTAATAAACTTAAAAAAAATATTAATAAGTTATTTTTCAACTTATTTTCTATGATATAATCAAATACTGAAAAGTATTTTCTAACTTATTTTTCATGATACTATTAAATATTAAAAAATAATTTATTTTTTTTAAAAAATTACTTTTTAGTAAATAAATGAGTCATGAAATTGTGCAAGGGAGCTACCATAAATGAAGGAGACAACAATAACATATATTTTCTCAAGAATATAGTGTGTGGTTAGGATTTGGTTCGGTATTGTTTTTGAAATTATGTTTTTTAAAAATTAAAATATTTTCAATACAATGATATAAAAAATATTTTTTTTAAAATTAAAAATATTATTTTAATATATACTGAAATAAAAATCATTTTAAAAACAAATAGCGGTAATAAAATATCTTTTTGCTTTTGTAAAGTAAACAACGGTCGTATGGTCAATTAGTCAAAGATGATTTAATTAATGAACTAACAACAACCTGAGTGGCGAATCCCCAATTCTTCTCATCCAAGAGTTTGACGACTGAGACCGAGGAGACAAACACGTGTCAAGATTCGAAAACGTCTTCATCGCTTGATTCCCCTCCCTTGTGTCCTCGTTATACTTGTCCCTTTCTTATACCATTTGGAGTGTTTTTAAAAACATTATTTGAAACGGCTTTTACTTGAAAAATACTAAAATGGATGGTTTTAGATAATTTTGGGAAAGTATTAAAAAAATTTAAATAATCCAAGTAAAAAATATATTTTAGGATGCCATTTGTTTGATTGGTTACTTGGAATTTTAAAAAAAATATAAATAATATAAATATAATTTGACAGAGAGAAATACAAAAACAAATCTATTTTAAAAATAAATTCATATAATATTTTTTAAAAATAAATTCAATCCTCGTAATGTACCCTGGGAATAACTCAAACAAAAAGGTTTAAGTTAAGGTTAAAGAATGAATAAGCATCCACGTGGCAAGAACAACATATGAGGTTAGAGGTGGAGGATGATACGATACCTCGGTTGTTGTTTCTTTTTTTTTTTTTTAATCATGAATCAAGAGTTATTAAAAATCAGGTTACGAGTTCCATGAATTTTCTACTGGGACCGGTGGCATTTCAAGAAGATCAGATTTGCAGAATAATTCAGAACCAAATACCACTGAGCTTACCTTCCCATGAAGGTTGATCAACAGTGTATAGGTGTCAGTAGAGGGCTGGCAGCCATCATTTTTCATTCGCTGAAAGATCTCAATTGCTCTTTGAGGGTTTCCAGCCTTCATTAACCCATCAATATAAGCATTGTATACAATTGCACCTGGCCAAAATTAGAGTATATGCTCACTTTCACTCATTGAATGTGCATGCAAGTGTATCAACAGAACAGCTTGAAAATGAAAATCTGAGACGTGTAAATAAGAGAACGAAACACAAAAGCAGAACTAATGCCCTATATTTCACCACCACAAAAAGAAGAGAAATAGCCCACGCAATCTCATAAAGGAAAGCTACAGAAGCAAGTTTGTCATCCAGGAGCCTCTAGCCTAACCCAGTTCCGGTCTAGCTAAATTAGCAAGGGGTCCCTCTTAGTTTAATCAACCATTCTCTAAGCATGGTGATGTAGATAAGGAGTAGTAATCACTACTATTATATTAGCAACAAGAAATATGCAGACCATGAACCAATCTTCTCTTTTCCTACGTTTAGTATACTTCACCCCCGAAAAGAAAAAAGAAATACAGCTCTCTGCAATTATTGAGCAAGGTTTCAAAATTTAAAACGAATTTAACCCCACAAAAAATCAATTTTTGAGGCAAAGAATCTTACAAGTTGAGGAAATTTTTGTTTTATAAGAAATGGTTGATGTAGTCCAATAACTTATTGAAAATACAATTTCCCTAAAAGCTAAGAAGAAATGAATTGGTAAACACATACTTGGAGGAAGGCCATACTTTCGCATATCTACAAAGGCAGCTTCAGCTTTTTCTAACAATCCACATGCACAGTAAGCCTTTATAAGAAGGGCATAAGTGTCTTCAGTAGGTATACACCTGGCTTGAAGAAGATCAACATATGTCTCGTCTGCCTTCTTGTACAAAGATTTTTGCCCATAAGCATCTATTAGTAAATTGTAGCACATGACATCTGTCTGGAAGGAGCTCTTGTACAATATCCATTGACATATCTGGAAATTTTAGAGTTACACCAAACAAGATTATTAAGAATTAAGAACACACGATATTAAAAATGTCGATATAATTAATAGAGACAGTAAAGAGATTTGTTTCATTTAGTTGTAGGAAAATGCTGGTATATGAGAATTCCAAACACCAACTGCAGCACCAACCACTTAAAGGAGATTTGAACAATCGAGGGTTTAGTCTTAATGATTGAAGAGAAAAATACTGTGCAAACATGATCCAGCCACAAAAATATGTGCGTGCAATGTGGTTTAATCCATCGCCTACCACCTTACACGATGAAAGAAATAAAGCACGATTTACTCACCAATGCAATCGGATCCCATTGTTTATTCAAACGAAGTTGGACGGCTACATTAATAAGATCATCCCAAGTCTCGTGAGTGACAGGAAGAGTGTCAAGAGCAGCCCAAACATTATTCGGATCCACTTCTTTCCGCACAAAGTTCAGAATCTGATGAGCAACAGGACTTAGCACTGGGAAAATTCCATCAACAAATCCAGATCCATATTTCCATCCTTGTCCCCTCAAAGAGCCACCTAGGTATAAAAGATGACTTAATAATTAAAGCCATATTTGCTTGAGCAGTTATATGTATGAGCACAAAGTGAATTACTCAGCATTACATCGTTTCCTGGACATCTTTTTGTGATCAAAGATTCGCCATTTGTCATGTTTGTCGATATAGACCCTGTCGCTTTTCCACTTTTTAACAGAATTCTTTTCTCTGCGTCTGAAATGACCATTCCGGATTCTTGATTCTATAAAAATATGATTCAGTGTGCATCTAACAAGCAACCTGCAAACACTAATCAAGTAAACACACAATTGCCAGCAACAAACATACACACCTCTTAATTTGAAGCCATTACACAGAGGATGCAACGAAATAAAATCCATACAAAGGATGCTTTGGATTGCAAAATAATTGGACAACGAGAGACACTAAAACTACTATTAATCACAATAGCAAACACATGAAATGCAAACCAGAAAACCTAGTTTAAAAAGAAGAAGAAAAGTTGTCAACTTTCCCTTTCTAAACCAAATATCTTCTCCCTTTCTTCCGCAATAATTGTTAACTGCTGTGAGTAGAGGTTGTATTTTCATTACAGAATCAAATATTAGTCCAAACTATCTGATTAAACTACAAAAATCAAAATTTGCAAGATAAACAAGGCCACAACTGTTGAAGACTGGTTAGAGTTCAACAACGATAAGCATAGCACTCTGACAGCTAAAACTGGTCCATCATCTTATAACTTCTGAAGTCACAGTAAGACTCTTTAGATAAGGATGATTGCTCGTTCAATATATATGAGAGCCAACAAAATACTAAAATGTTTAAACTAACAAGAACACAAAACAATTTAGACATACTCTCTCAAGTGAACGTTGATACTTAGCAATTCCATTGAAACCCATTTCTCAGAACAAGAAATTCCATGAAAAGCAATATTATCCAGCAAGAGGAGAAAGAACCACCAGAATTGAAGTTAATAAATACAGAAAATAACAAGGCAGCATGAACAGCATTAGCAGTGGCATTGCATAAGGAAAGAGAGGAAGGAAGGATACGACTTACATGAAAGTATAAAAGAGGAGTTTGGAGTTGGGTAGCTGTAAACATCCAGCAAGCAAGAAGATATGTGAACCGAAGAGTGTTTTCTTGGATAATGGACTACATGGGTGAAGACCAGCACTGCCAGACAAAAGTAGCTTCTGTTTTTTTCTGTTTACTAAGGGACAAAAGCCTCAAAATATCTCTAACAAACTTAAGGAGTCGAAGTGTCAAACAATAGCATTATTGTAGCCTCGTGGTGTCTTTGAGGTTGCTAGAATAATCAATTCTAAAAAAGTTTATTTTTAATAATAAAAGAAGAAGAAGATCAAAGGTTAGTTTGTTTAAACACAATGGACAAATTATTGTCATTATTATTAGTATAATTTAACAGCAGATACTCCAGCATGAGACTTGTTGCAAAGACGAAGCTATGAAGTGCCAATTGAGTTGCAATTCGACTCTACAAGCAGAAGTTTCCATGCCTAAAAAGCGAAAACTGCTGTTAAAATGGGTTAAAAGGCTTATTGAGGTTACGGTGATTTTTTGATTTTTTTTAATATTAATTTGTTTTTATACTTTCAGACTTAATATTAATTTTTTAAAATAATAATAAAAATATCGTTTTAATATAATTCCAAGCGAACACTTCCATTCTCTTAATATAAACAGGGTTACGTCATGCATTTCCATTTTTACAACGGTAGTTTTGGCTGCAATTAAGATGGGGCAAAATAAGCTATAACTTTTGTGTGACTTGGATCAAATTGAAGAAATAGAGTGTAAACTGAAAAATTGAGGCAAGTACAACGACCCAAAAATAGAGTAAGTATTTTAATTCGATATCCATATTCCATGGTCCCTCTCTTTCCCTCTTCGGAGCTACATTGGAATTAAATGAGAACGGCCATATTACAGGTCAAGCATTGAGAGGAGATAAATATAATTGAAAAGACCAATTTTCTGCACTCTGTCAAACGTATCATATAGGAAATCATATTGATGCAAAACTTTAGAAGCCATCTAAGATTGTAGAGAAGTCTTATAACATTTCCACATCACAGATCTACAAATATGGAATTAATGGAAACTTCGGCTAAAAGCAACTGATTCAAGCAAATTCCAGAGGAAAGTAACACAAGTATCTCGATTGGTGTCAATACTGGGAAGAACTCCACTTTAGCCAAAAAATACAATGTCTATTCCACTTCAGCCAAATAATCATCAATTTCGGCTGGAGTTAGTACCCTGCAGTAAAGAAAGCACAAGGGATAAGATTGCCATGGTCATGTCACACATAACTTCTTCCAAGGAAGCTTAAACATCCAAAGAAAGAGTGGATTGGCCATTTTGAATGAGTCTCATATGTAAATTGTCAGACTGAAATTAGAGCAAGAGTGCGAGAAAATCAGAACTTCAAAAATGAAACCACAAGTGGAAGGCCATTTATGAAATTGGTGAGATCCAAAAGATTTTTGATATCAGATTTTTTCTAGTTATGAACCGTGTTAACAAAAATGTGCATCCTGCAAGTTACTTCTGAAACTCATCCTAAGCTTGAAATTACGTGACACTATTACCAAGTTTAATAAGGAAAAAGGTCAAGAAAGAGCATGCCTGAATTGCTTGTCAGCACCAATTATCCCAATTTCAATGTTTTTCCCAGAAATCTGTCCTTCAAATCTGCAAACACAAACAATCTTGTAAGGGTACAAGGGAAGCACTCAGAACTTGTAAGAAACTTTAAAATGCTCACTTATATCTCTCTGACCACTTTGCAAATACTAAGATTATGCTCACTAATCCACCATCACTCTGATTATAGAAGCAAGAGTCAACAAATTGACAACTTCTTAAAATCACTAAGAGGAGAGAAAAGGAATCTTTAAGCACCTGCAAGTACATTTGATTGACACTGGGTTGAGAA
Source organism: Populus deltoides (assembly GCA_015852605.2). NCBI lineage: Eukaryota > Viridiplantae > Streptophyta > Magnoliopsida > Malpighiales > Salicaceae > Populus > Populus deltoides. The sequence continues at coordinate 1,861,016 of CM027581.2, forward strand.
ACTTTCATTCATTTTCACTTAAACAGTATCTCACATAATTATATCTCTTGAACTACTAACTAAAGTGTTGAGAGCCAATTTAAGTTCTCAAGGCTGAAGACCCCAGCTAGACTACTCTTACCCAGAATTCATTTTACCTACGACACTCAGAATGTGTGACAGACAATCACAATACCTAAATGGCTGAATTTATCAGTAAATCAATCAATTATGTAATCAACCAGGTGCAAGTGCATGGCGCAAGTATATAAAATCTACTGAAAATTTTTCTTCCACTTTTTATATACCAAACCTTGTAAAAAACACCACCGCTCAAATTCAAAAATAAAAAGTGGAGGAAATTTTAAAGTGATGTACCCCTCTTTTAGTGTCAAGATAGCGGTGTGCACAGCATCATCAAGCTCCATATCATCAGTGTATCTACAGAGCACATGCTAAGTTACGGAAAACGAAAATTGTTCAAATGAAATGAAGATGTGGACAAAAAACCACAATATTTACCATGTTTCTGTCCATTCAATTCTTTTTTTCTCACTTTCTTTTTTCTTTTTCTCTTCTTTTATAAAAAAAGACAATCCAATTCTTCTTGTATGGGAAAGATGAAGTACAATAAATTATATAAAGAAAGAGGGGAGTAGCACAAAGGATGCTGGAAGTTGAAAATTGAAAGTAGCTTGAACTTTGAATGAAGAATATGTTTGGCAGTTGATGGCTGGAGGTGGAAACACATTTGTTGCTAGCTAGGAGAACCCATGAAGATGTTTAGAATTTTTTGCAGAATCAATGCATTTCATGGTACCAAAAACAAATAAATACCTCTTCTCAAGAAATGTTTTTGCATTTGAAACATTTTTCCCCATTGCTGAGGCTTTCCATGAGAAGTAGGAACCTGATGGATCGACCTAGCCAAGCAAATACAAAACATAACATCATCAGAAGAACTATGATTTGAGTGCAGGAGTCTAACATATTTTTAAAAAGGCAACACAAGTGAGTCATAATCCATCCAAATCTCAACCAAGAAAACAAAAGGTCAAAAAGTTATCAGCCACTCTGGGCACACAGAAGGGTGCATAATAGTCACAAAGGCCTACAGCTTCTAGAATACTGAGCTACCCCAGTCTACAGAGGATAATCCAGATAAAAAAAAATAAAAAAACGGTTAATGACTTCAGACAATATTATGAGGAAACACAGATACCTGGTACAGCTGTGGACCTTTGTCATCAAAACCAGCGACTAGCAAAGATACTCCAAAAGGCCTTACACCTCTGCAAGGAAAAACAAAGGATGAGTATTTTCAAACCTCAAGGATAAGAGCATGAAGAGTTGACATGCTGATGCAGGAACATAGGGAGAGAGTTGTTGGGTTATTAGAATAAGTGTTATGAACTTTGGAAATTGAAATTCAGATCTAAATTACAGAGGAAATCAACTAAAACCACTGAAACGCTTTGAATGTATAAAAGATGTTCCAGTACCCAGATTGAGTAAACTCTTGCATGACAGCAGCAGTTTCCCTCACAAGTTGTGTGACAGGAATTGGTTCCTACAATCACAAAAATTCACAAGTTACAACCTTCACGATTAACAACAAAAGATGACAATGAATTGATATGAAATAGTAATTGGACATTTATCTCTTGGATTTCATGCTAAATTCAGCTGTTTTTGGGGTCAGAATGGCATTATTGGGAATAAGACAACTAACAATAAGTCTTGTAATATAGGCAACCTCAATAACTACTTTCCAGATATATCATCTTAACCGGGTTATCAAGCATTAGATGAATTATATACATGAGTTTGTTTAGAGGCGTCAAAAGGATGCACATATCCCATTCATAAGATAAGCCATGAAAATTTAGCAACCTTATCACTTATCAGTGACATTAAAAGAAAAGCTGAAGAACAAACATGAAGCAAAACAATAAAGAAAATCTTGTAGATTGGTACCTTGTACAGTCTATGATATTGTTCTGCTTGCTTCCTACTTTTCCGAACCAAAACTCGAAAGTCAGGACCCATTCCACTGCAACAAAATACATGTGATTCAGCACTGTTAAGAAAAAAGTACAGCAAAGCAACCCATTTTGACATAGGTAATAAGTTACACAAGTTAGTAAGAAGTGGCTCATTGAGCAACCAAATAGCCAAGATGTCTTATTTCAAACCCAAGTACAGAGGAATGCCCTATTTTTATTTTCCTAAGGAACTATATATTTGTCCCCCTCTTTTTTTCTGTTGAAACAGCAACAGGGTACATGCACTACGTGTCAAAGTCAAGTCCATAACCAGACCATTTGAGAACATTGACCTGCAAGGAGTTCCACTGAAGTTCAGATTATAAGCAGGCATGCTTCTATCTCAATTTACCACCCCAGGTCAAATTTCACACTTATCAGAACACTATAACAACAGCAGAAACTATATAATTTCCCACCAAACATAAAGAGAGCTTTGAATCCACACACCTGCCCGCTACAATCATTCATGACAGATATGTTAGCTATAGTTAAGGCCAGAGAAACACAAGCTAAAAAAAAAAATGAAACTTCCTAATTACTGAGAAGCAGGCAGAAACAAACCTGTAGACAACACCAATATTGGGTGTCAGATTCTGTATTTTCTGAACCTGAAAAAACAAGCAATTAAATACCATTAACAACCAACTCAAGTTATATACCATCTTGCAAATTAGAATAATAGACCAATCGACTGGCTCCAAAATCAAACCATATCCACCTCATTCAAAACGATTTAAAATAAACAACGCGACCTTTTTATACATTGTGGGATTAATAAGGATATAAATCTACACACTCCAACATCCAAAGTCCCAATCTTAGAGTCATTAACTAGTATAGTAACGCCTCATTGGCATGAACCCAAATCACTAAGCTCAAATTACTAATAAAAATTACAAATTTACACCGAATTTGAACAGATTATTACCAGCCGATGTCACTAAACTCAAATTACTCCTAAAAATCTCAATATAAACCCATTAACTACTAGACCAACACCTCATTGGCTAGAATCCATGTTGCTTTTCCACAAGAATCATCAGCTTCCTCAATTAGAATGCTACAAGCCCATGTCTCTATGCTTATGATATTAGCAAAAAATCACATGGCCAACCCGAAAAGTTCACAAAGAAAACACAAAAAAAAAAACGCAAAAAAACAAAAGGGTTTCTTGAATTTCAACCAAAGAACATAACAAAACCAATAAAAAGAAATAATAAATGTTTACTTACAGAAGATTCATCGACTAAAATAGATGGCAATTTCTTCTCAGTTGCAATAACAACACCGTTTGCCGCTACAACACCAAAACAAATAATAAAATCAACAACATAGTATCTAAGCACCCCTCAACAACCTAGTACATTCGAAAATGACAAGAAAATGAGAGAAGAAAAAGATAGAGAGCTTAAATTGCAACAACCTTTGATTCCGAGAGAAGTTTGGCCTGATCCAACGGCAGTCAATGCGTGCTCAATCTGTACTAGCTTTCCGGTAGGACTGAAAGTAGTGAGAGAAAAGGAGTACTGGCTATCACCCATGGTTTGTTGCTTGAAGACGCAGAGAGGAAAAACTGCGTATGCGAGCGTGTGGGAGAGAAAGACAGGGATGTTTACTTGGGGTTTTAACTTTGCTTTTCTTGTTGGCGAAGGTGTTTTCCTACGAGGGCTTTTACAATGGAGTATTTTGTGCTTTTATGACGACAGAGGTTGGTCCTCCTTACATTGAGCTCAATGAAGGCTTTGAACCAGTTTTGTTTTTAAGTATTATTAATAAATGTTTATTTATTTATTAACATAAATAATTTTTAATTTATTTGATTAAATATATATAAATTTTTTAATTTATTATTTTTTAAACTACAAAAATATATTTAAAGAACAAAGATTTTATAAAGAATAAAAATATTTGACTTGCAATAAATCACTCATTTTTTTATAAAAAAATAAAGATGGATAAACTCTGAATTATGTTTTTTTTGCTGAATTTTGTTGTTGATTTGTAATTTAATTATTGTTGAAGATGTTTTGTGTCTGAAGAATAGATTACAAATGAGTTCAATCCATTTACAGAAAAAGGGTATATAAAATATATTGGTCTGAAGAATCCTCTGTCTGGAAGTTCTTTGAATGGGGCTGTGATGGCATTTAGAAAGCACAGGAACTAGGGGGCTTGTCTTTCACTAGCAGAAATCATATTTATTGTTGAAGATTTTTTGTGTTAGGTATAGATAACTTTATTTGGATTTAATCCACAAAATCGATGGGTATCATCTCTTATAGATGAATGGTTTAGCTTCCAAGTCTTCACCCATCTCACCTATATATCATGAAAATAAATGTTTGGGATGTGAGAAATCTTTTGCCAATCTTCACCCATCTCCTCCTCCCCGTAACGATTTGTTAGATTGGGGCAACCCATTATCCCCAATGCCTGTAGAGGCGCTGCCAAAACATAGTCCGGTAGTGCTCTCAACAATGGGCACTTGCGAATTCCCAAATATTGAAGTTGTGGCATAATGGATATTATTGAAGTTGTGTTGGCATCTTCTTCTCCCACTCTCCTTTCAATTCCATCCCACTCTTCTATTTCTTCGAGATACCTAATCCGAAAACTTTTTAATTTGGGGAAAGCAGTGACCCTTGCAATTTCTCCTTCATTCTCATCCTTTTCTACACCTAAAAACCCAGCATCCAGCCTTCTCACCTTCAAGAAGAACAACAGCAGGCGTTCAAGGTTGGGCAATCTTCCCAACGGAGGCAAGACCTCTACGTTTTCACAAGGACCAAGTGAAAGCATCCGTAATCTGGTTAATGTCATCATCCAATTTGGCAAATCCAACCCTCCGTAACCCCGTATGGTTAGATTTTCCAAGTCTGACGGAGGCCGTAAAACTTCAATTAAAGAGCCTTCATGCTCTGGCAACTCTGTTTTCACCAAGATGGAATCCACTCCCTTGAAATTCCATTCCAAGCAAAGTAGGCGCTTCTTATTGAGTAGTGCATCCACGACGTCTCTCACATTTTCTATATCTCTTACTTTGTCTATTCTGAGACTCCCTCCAATGTGATTTAAGTTTTTTAATTCTCTTAGATTAGCTGCTTTGCTTTCATTCTCACCACCACCACACACAGTAAACTTATCTAATGTTCGAAGACATGTTATCCTCTCTATTCCCTTTGGTATGAAGGCCACTCCTGAACTATCAATCCGGAGATGCCTCAATTTGATAAGTTTTCCAATCGCCTTGGGCAATTCCTTGAGAGACCGACACCAAGTAACGTCTAGGGATTGCAGATTGCATAAATCACAAATGGTTTCTGGCAGGGACTCCAACTCTACACACCATGCCAAATTGAGGTGTCTCAAATGTATCAATTTCCCTACCTCGTTTGGTATTTCTTTGATTTGAGACCTTGACAAATTCAATGACCTGATGCATGTCAACTGCTTGAACAAATCAGGCAGTGCAGCTCCAAGCGAAGGGTCTCTAGTGTCGATCAAGAGGCTGCGAAGACCTTTTGCTTTGTGAATGGACACGGGAAAAGAGGTCTCGTTGGGCAGCATCATGCTTAAATGACGAACCCTTTCAATTGAAGTCTCCACTGTTGCTCCTCCAAGTGTATTGACATCCACTGCTAGACATTCATTTTTTGTTATATATTGGGCAAAATCATGCACTATATCATGCATCTTGAATGTCATTCCTTCATCCTCATCCATCTCAAAATCTTGAAAGAAAGAGCGCGCTGCTAAGACTTGAAAGTACTGCTCTCCTACAAGCTCCATATCTCCACCTGAAGTCTCCTTGAGGTAACCCTGAGCCATCCACATCTTCACCAATTCATCTTTGTCCATCTCGTAGTCTTTTGGAAACATGGCACAATACAAGAAACATCGTCTTACCACAGATGGTAAATCGTAGTAACTCAAGAGCAAATCCTCATCTTCTTTTCCTGTTGAAACCGCAACAGGGCACATGTACTCCATGTCAAAGTGATGTCCATAACCAGACCAGTAAAGAACATTAACCGGTCACGCAATTAAATACCATCAACAACCAACTCAAGTTATATACCATCCTGCAAGCTATGTACTATCAATACAATAGTTTTTAAAACTTTACTTGAGAATCAACTGGGGGGTGAAGAACCATGTTTGGAATGGAAAGATTAATTCAGATTGCTCTATTTTTCTAAAAAAAAATTAAAATAATATTGTTTTGACTGAAATTGTTTTTTCCAAAAACAAAATCAATAATATGTAATCAAATTTTACTTGAGTTTACCGGGATATTTTAACCAGGTCAGGTATTAATTCTTTTCTTTATTTTTGTTTTGAAGTTCTTACCTTAATTACCAAAAAGATCTGCTTAATTTTGAGCTCTATTAAATTTGGTTTTATAAACAGTACCTTTTATTTTAGCTGATCCATTGAATATTTGGTGCTATTCAATTCAATTTAATCAAATTTTTATTTGGTTCTGAAGAATTTGGCAATCAGAATCTAGTGATTTTGATGATGGCTCTTGAACTGGAATCCATGTGTTAGTTAATATCCCTTTTTTTCTTATATCGCGGACATACTCCTTGACACCACCCATCTCGAGGTCCACCAACAATTGCACACTTGCATGTGAGTTGGGGTGCACAATGATTGTCAAGAGTATGATCTCACACTTCCACGAGGGTTGAGGTGCATAATGATTCTTAGGAGGTCACGGGTCCAGGGTTTCAACCTCTCTTTTCATATGAATTTTTTTTTTGAATAAACTCCTCACGGTAACTAGATATTTTTATAAGTTATTACGGATTAATACTACAAAAACTTGGAAGGTTGCTAATTGATCAAAATAAAATGGAACCAACAAATTAAACCCTCAAAATGGACCGAAAAAACTCCCCTAGAATATCTCTTCATTCGAGTTGAGATGAATTTTTGTTTTATATTCCATGTGTTGGTTCTATTATGTTTAGAATCATTGTTTCTGCAATTTGTCCTTTGTATGTTCGGGTTAAGCAAATATGGTGGTATCTATATTGATTCTGATATCATAGTTTGAATCTATATTGTCTTCCGTTATTAATGCTATTGGTCTGAAGAATCCTCTGTCCGGAAGTTCTTTGAATGGGGCTGTGATGGCATTTATTTTGCAGAAATCATATTTATTGTTGAAGATTTTTTGTGTTAGGTTTAGATAACTTTGTTTGGATTTAATCCACTAAATCGATGGGTATCATCTCTTATAGATGAATCGATGGGTATCAAGTTATATGCCATCTTGCAAATTAGAATAAGAGACCACTCGACTGGCTCCAAAATCAAACCATCTCCACCTCATTCAACACGATTTAAAATAATCAACACTACCTTTTTATACAATGTGGGATTAATGAGGATATAAATCTTTACAGACTCCAACATCCAAAGTCTCAATTAGCTAGTATAGTAACGCCTCATTGGCAAGAACCCAAATCACTAAGCTCAAATTACTAATAAAAATTACAAATTTACACCGAATTTTAACAGATTTCTACCAGCCGATGTCACTAAACTCAAATGACTCCTAAGAATCTCAATATAAACCCATTAACTACTAGACCAACACCTCATTGACTAGAATCCACGTTGCTTTTTCACAACAATCATCAGCTTCTTCAATTAGAGTGCTACAAGCCCAAGTCTCTATACTTAGGTTATTACTAAAAGATCGCAGGGCCAGCCCGAAAAGTTCACAAAGAAAACACAATCAAAAACGCAAAAAAACAAAAGGGTTTCTTGAATTTCAACCAAAGATTATAACAAAACCGAAAAAAAAAAAAGTTTACTTACAGAAGATTCATCGATTAAAATAGATGGCAATTTCTTCTCAGTTGCAATAACAACACCGTTTGCCGCTACAACACCAAAAAAATAATAAAATCAACAACATAGTATCTAAGCACCCATCAACAACACAGTACATTCGAAAATGACAAGAGAATGAGAAAAAAAGAAGAAGAGAGAGAGCTTAAATTGCAACAACCTTTGATTCCGATGGGTATCAATCACTTATAGATTCTATGAATGGTTTAGCTTCTCTCATTTGGATTTAATCCACTGAAACTGAGGTTTAAGAATTTCTTGGATTTAATCCACTGAAACAGTTGCTTGATCAAGATCATTGGCTTGTTTGAAGGCAGATAAAGGCATAAAAAAAAAGCGAGAGAGAGAGAGAGAGGATGTGAGAAATAATTATAGATATGAGTTACAGTAGTTGTTGAGAGAGAGAGAGAGAGAGAGAGAGAGAGAGGTTTATCACAGCTGCTTTTGACAGAGTAAATGTTAAGTAAGAAATAAAATCCAATTACAGTAAATGGTAAGGCTTACATATTATTTACACTCAACCTTAGCAAACACCAAAGCAAATAATTAATACATTCAAAGCCAAAAAAAATAAAAAATTAATAATACACTCAAAGCAGGTTCTAAAGAGTTCTGCCTTCCTCACCTAATCATCAAAATAAATCTTTGGGATGTGAGAAATCTTTTGCCAATCTTCACCCATCTCCTCCTTCCCGTAACGCTTCCTTAGATTGGGGCACCAGCTTATGTCTAATTTCTGTAGGGGCGCTGCCAAAACATAGTCTGGTAGTGCTCTCAGCAACGGGCAGTTCATAATTCTCAACCATCGAAGTTGTGGCATAATGGATATTATTGAAGTTGTGTTGGCATCTTCTTCTCCCACTCTCCTTTCAATTCCATCCCACTCTTCTACTTCTTCAAGATTCCAAATCCAAAGTTTTTTAAATTTGGGGAAAGCAGTGACCCTTGCAATTTCTCCTTCACTAATATTGGTATTGCCAACATTTTCTATGCCTAAAAATCCACCATCCAACCTTCTCAGCTTCAACCTTGTTAAAGAAAGGCTTTCAAGGTTGGGCAATCTTCCCAACGGAGGCAGCTTTGTACAATCATGCAGTCCAAGCGCCTGTAATCTGGTTAATGTCATCATCCAATTTGGCAAATCCAACACTCCGTACCTAGATATGGTTAGATCTTCCAAGTCAGACGGAGGCCGTAAAGCTTCAATTAAAGAGCCTTCATGCTCTGGCAACTCTGTTTTCTCCATGATGGAATCCACTCCCTTGAAATTCAATACCAAGCAAAGTAGGCGCTTCTTATTAAGTTGTGCATCCACGGCGTTACTCACATCTTCTATATCTCTTACTTTCTCTATTATGAGTCTCCCTCCAATGTGATTTAAGTTTTTTAATTCTCTTAGATTAGCTGCTTTACTTTCATTCTCACCACCACCACACACAGGAAACCAATCTAATGTTCGAAGACATGTTATCCTCTCTATTCCCTTTGGTATGAAGGCCACACCTGAACCATAAATCCGGAGATGCCTCAATTTGGTAAGTTTTCCAATCGCCTTAGGTAATTCCTTGAGAGAACAAGTGCCTCAGCCATCGTCTGTTTAGTTCTGATTGGAAAGAGAGAGAGAGAGAAGCAATGATGATGGGATGAGCAGAGAGAAAGAGAGGGTGAAGGGAAGGAGGCGGCTGATTGTGAATGGAAGTTAGTTTATAAACTTAGGGTTTGGTGTTGCAGGTGGAGTTCCTGCAACTTGTAGTTTTTTTACTAGTGAAGCTTGTATTTTAGTGTCTCAACATTTTTTTTTATTAGTTTTTGTAGGGCTGTGGTGAAGGGAGAGCACAACTTGTAGGTTGAAAAATGAAATTGATATGATGTATATACCTGAAGTAATGAGAAAGATTTGATGACCATAAAAGGATTAAATGAGAATCAAATAAAAATTGGAATGACAGAGGAAATAAAAGCAACTCATGCAATTGAAAAACTTGAAAGCAGGGCTCTTGGGGGAATTAGGGTTCTTGCAGGCTAAGCAATGTGATACACTTGACTATTTTTTTTTTAATAGTCGAGTGTATTATAAGAAAATGGCTAAAAAGATAATTGCCTAGCATCCAGAAGTTTTAGCTGACAAAAAAAAAAAGAAGAAGCCAACAAGCTTTAGAGGTTTTGAAACAGGGGAAGGAAAACAGTGTGGGAAAAGGAAAAAAAAACAATTGAAATCAGCTCCTCCTTTCTACAAAACCAATGCCATCATAGCTGTTATGAACATCCTCGCCAGCAGAGTCTGAAGAATTGGTATCAAGTCTCAGCCATAATGAGAAACTGCCGAATATCAAGGAAAAACAGCGATAATTAATGTGATGAACATCATCATTATTTTCATCATGATTCATCATCATCATCACTATCGTCGTCGTCATCATTGTTGTCGTCATCATTTTCCCCGTCATCACCATCCTCTCCTGAGCCACCGTTGTCATCATCACCACGATAATTAATGTGATCAACAACACGATTCATTATATTTTCATAATCATCATCAAGATCTTCATTGAATATTGCATTAAAAAGCACATCTTCCATATGTATAATGCTAAATAAATAAACAAATGAATAATGTTAAACCCTATTTTTTCAAATAAAACATAATATCTGATGGTATATTTTATCGTTTAATTTTACACCACGCAAATATTACAGTCTACATCTTCACACTAGAAAAAATATTGGAAAAAAAATGTTTTTGGAAAGTATTTTTTTTATTTGTTTTTTTTTACTGGGTCGGACCCGAAAACAATATTGGTTTAGACTGTGAACAGTGGAGACAGGCAAATGCATCAGCAGAAGAAGAAGGAGAAGGGGGAGAGGATGCTACCCTGTACGATGGCGAAGTATGCTTGGCGGTGGCAACGGCGAAGGCTAGTGGTGAACTAAGAGACGGTTTTCCTTTGTCCCTGCTCTTCTTCCTTCTCCCTGTTTCTGCTACGCTTTTTTTCTATTTCGGACAGTTTTCTTCCCGTTGATGATGGTGCTGTTGTGTCGACATTGACTCCAGACGGTTGTTATGGCGACGATGAGGAAGGTTGACGGTGGTGGCCTTGTTTTTATCCCGTGGTTGCCTCTGTTTTTCGTCTGATTCTGCTCTTCTTCCTTCTCTCTGTCTCTGCTACGTTATTTTCCTGTTTCAGACGGTTTTCTCCCCGCTGATGGTGGTGCTGTTGTTGTCGACAATGACGCCAGATGGTTGTTGTGGCGGCGATGAGGAAGGTTGGCGGTGGTGGCCCTGTTTTTATCCCTTGGTTGCCTCTGTTTTCCTCTGATTCTGCCCTTTTTCCTTCTCTCTGTCTCTGCTGCGTTCTTTAAGCGTTTCTGACCAGTTTGTTCTTTTTTTCACTTCTTGTTTTCCCTTCATTCTGGTTCGTCACTTCTTTCTACCCTTATATTTATTATTCTGCAAGGTTGTAACCCATGTGAAAGATTGTGAAAGGTTCTATCGCAATGTACCATGTGAAAAGTATTACTGCAATGTATTTTTGTCACCATGTAAAAAGTTTTCATATCTCTGCAATTTACACCAGTTAGATGGTTGTTGCTTGTTGCATGTGACTTGTTGCATTTCAAATCCTTGCATTTCAGATTCGTGCTATTCTTGCATCCTGTGATTTCTTTCTTTTTAGTTTTCTTTATTATGTTTAACATTTTGTATACTCTTTCCTTTTCCTTCTTGTTAATCCACATCAATTATATTGTTGATTGCATCGTCAATTTTTTATAAATGGATTTGTAATTGGATTTCTTGAGCAGTGGAATTTGTAATTGAAAATTGTTCTGTCGATTAAAACACAACCCTTTGTTTGCATTGTCGACCAATGGCATTCATAAGCATATTTTGTAAAATCTAAAAGCATTGTCCACATCATATGACATTAATATTACATAGTATTTTTCCGGATCGCAATTCATAATACTCAACAATTATCAAATAACTTTACAACTTTTAACTACATTAATATACAATCCATAACATGAATATAATAAATATTAATGCTCTATAACCTAATAACCTAACTGAATGCAAATAGTGTCTCCTAATAATGTGAATTGTTAAAATTACAAATAGGTCCCGAACAAACATAGGTGAATTTATTATTCAATATCATCTTTAAATATCTGTAAATTTAAATAATTGACAAGAAATTTAAAAACATGTTACATAACAATTTAGATAATAATATTACCAACAAATAAATGAAAGCATGCATTTGGGATCAATATATACCTCTCAGTTTAAGGTGTTTTACGTCATGTATGCATTCTCTACAACCATTTCATCTTGTTTTCAAGATTACCCATAGTTAACCACATTTCTCTATTCCTTCTCAAACCTAAAAACTCAGCAGCAAACCCATGAAAATCATCACCGATATGAACTCCTTCAATTGAGTGAAGCTTGGTCATAACCTCAAGAATACTACACCTTTTCCTATCTCTACTAATAGATGTTGAATTACTATTGTTTGACATGCTGTCAACCATTTGATTCCACCGTAACAGTAATTGCAACCCAATTCCAGAACTTTTTTTCCCCCCAGCTTGAATCTCAGAACATTCTCTTTCTTTTCTTTTTTCACTGTTGCATGTGTTGCTACTGCTGGACATATTAACCCCTCTAACTATGTTGCAAACATCATGGTGAAATTTGGAATTCCATCCTCTTCTGAATCACCCTTTCGCACTTGTTAGCAATTTTATCACTGATTCTGTCAATCTTTCGCACTCATCTTTGCTTCTTTTGTGGAATGCCACCTGATTGAATTTTGACCTGCATACCTCATCAGACATTCTCTCAAGGTTGATCATGTGCTCGGTTCCCATCATGGTTAACTCAGAATGTTTACGAGTGGTCACTAGAATTCTGCTTCCTGGTGCACCGCCTTTAAGAGATAGTTTCAGATGTTCCCATTGCCCATGACTTTCTGTCCATACATCATCAAGGACAAGAAGGAACCTCTTTCCCTTAATTCATTCAGAAACACTTTGCAAAAAGGATTCCAATTCAACTAAATTCGGTGCACCCCTTTGAAGCGCCTCAAGGATACCTTTTGCTATCCTCACCTCATCAAATGGATCTGATACACACACCCATATCTTTTTCTCAAAATGAGCCATAACCTCAGCAACATTATAACTACCTTACCGGTCATAATGTTCCTTTTCTGTACCTGATGAATGATATTATTTCTGAGATTTTTTAACATGTAATGACGGAAGCCTGCGTTGGACTGGTTCCCTTTGTTACGTTACTGGAGTCGCAATGTTTCGAGGTATCAGACCAAATTAATTCTCTTGCTTTTTGCAGCAAAACTGTATCTCTTGCTACTTGCTACTTGCTAGAGGCGTAATCCCAGGCTACCACTGTTTTGGTGTTGCCTCTCTAACCATTGTTATTAGGTTGAATTAAATACCAGAAGATTTCTGGATGTGTAATGACTGTATGATTAAACTTACCGATGCACTGTCAAGGATGTGGCGCATGAACTTCATGCGCCGGCGTGCGTCACCACTGTTCCACCGTGTGCTGTCGCGGCCTCCACCAGTTCCAGCAGCTCCAGTTTTTTTCTCCATTGCCTCCATTGAAGGTCCAATTTTCGAGCTCACAAAGCATGACATCTTGAGTTTATTTTTCATGAATTATGTTTGTATTTTGACAAATCCAACAATAATGATTTTGATTTAGTTGTTTGTGATTATGGGACACAATGTGGTGTTTTTTATTTAAAAAAAAAAAAACAGAGAGAATGCAAGAAAGAAAGTCACAGCTGCATTTGATAGAATAAAAATAAGTAGGAAATAAAATCCAACTCAAGAATAGATAACAAATGAGTTTAATCCATTTACAGAAAAAGGGTATATAAAACACATGGTTTTTAAAACAACATTGAATCAAATTATTATAAAAAAATTAAAATGACATCGTTTTAGCTGAAATTGTTTTTTCTAAAAAAAAAACCAACAATATTTAAACAAGTTTTACTCGAGTCTACCAGGATATTTTAACCAAGTCAAACCATATTAATTCGTTTCTTTATTATTTTTTTGAAGCTCTTACCTTAATTACCAAAAAAATCCCTTTAATTTTGAGATATATTAAATTTGGTTTTATAAACATTACCTTTTATTTTAGCTGATCCATTGGTGCTATTCAATTCAATTTAATCAAACTTTTATTTTGTTGAGAAGAATTTCACAATCAGAATCTTGTTTGTAATTTTGATGATGGCTCTTGAACTGAAACCATGTATTAGTTAATCTCTTTTTTTTTTTTTTATATCATGCATATATTCTTGGACACCACCCACACGGGTGAGTAGTTGGCTACTTTCAACAACAAAACCATAGGAAAGAGCCCGTTAACCCGAGGTCTATCAGCTATTGTACATTTACATGTGAGTTGGGGTGTACAATAATTCCCATGAGGTTGATCACACACTTTCATATGCATTGGAGTACACAATATTTCCTAGGAGAGAACCCATCCTACTGCTCTAGTTCAAGCACGTAACTTTGAAATTCTTATGGCATGATCAGGTGTCCTATGCTAACTTTATTATGATTTAATCCACTAAATTAATGAGTATCATCTTTAATATAGGAAACATACGGTGCTTAATACAACATTGAATGAAATCCTCCATGTAAACAAGGCTTACATATTATTTTACGTAGTGTCTCTCTCAGTCTTAGCACACACCAAAGTAAATAATTAATACACTAAACAAGTGAATCACACGCAGAACCAAATCGGAAGCCACTCTGAAGTAGCTCTTCAGTATCTTCTAAGCCCAAGTTGTCAAACACAGACCACAAGCAAACGTGTCATAACCAATAGATGCCCTTCGATTTGATTCCAAAAATATTATCACTTGTAATGGTAAAATGATTTGGTTAACAAAACAAGAACTAGTAAATCAAAAACAAAGTTAAGAATGACAAAATGGAGAGCCGAAATTGATTTGTTAAAATATAGTAAAATCTTTTACCGTTAAGAATTAACATTGGTAGAAGAATTTACCTGTTCCTGCCGGTCCTACAGACTTCCATAGTGGTGTCTTAACTATTCTTTAAATATAAATGTTTCGGATGTGAGAAATCTTGTGCCAATCCCCACCCATCTCCTCCTCCCCCGTAACGTTTCCTTAGAATGGGGCAACCAGTTACGGTTAATTCCCTGTAGAGGCGCTGCCAAAACATAGTCTGGTAGTGCTCTCAACAATGGGCAATTTTCAATTCTCAACTCTCGAAGCTGTGGCATAATGGATATTGAAGTTGTGTTGGCATCTTCTCCCACTCTCCTTTCAATTCCATCCCACTCTTCTACTTCTTCGAGATTCCACATCCAAAGTTTTTTTAATTTGGGGAAAGCATTGACCCTTGCAATTTCTCCTTCGTTAACACTTTTTATACCTATAAATCCAACACCCAAACTTCTCACCTTCAACCCGCTTAATTCTAGACTTTCAAGGTTGGGCAATCTACCCAACGGAGGCAAAACCTCCAGGTTTACACAATGACCGAGTGTAAGCACCTGTAATCTGGTTAATGTCATCATCCAATATGGCAATTCCAACCCTCCGTAACTAGATATGGTTAGATTTTCCAAGTCTGACGGAGGTCGTAAAACTTCAATTAAAATGCCGTTCTCACTGTTGAAGTCAAAATCCAATACCAAACGAAGCAGGCGCTTCTTATTCTTGAGTTGTGCTTCTGCAGCGTCACTCGCATCTTCTATACCTCCTCCTAGATTCCATATACTTAGACTCCCTCCAATGTGATTTAAGTTTCTTAATTCTCTTAGATTAGCTGCTTTACTTTCATTCTCACCACCACCACACACAATAAACTCATCTAATGTTCGAAGACATGTTATCCTCTCTATTCCCTTTGGCATGAAGGCCACACTTGAACCATCAATCCAGAGATGCCTCAATTTGACAAGTTTTCCAATCGCCCGAGGCAATTCGTTGAGAGAACGACACCCAGTAACGTCTAGGGATTGCAGATTGCATAAATCACACATGGTTTCTGGCAGGGACTCCAACTCTCTACAAGATGCCAAATTGAGGCGTCTCAAATGTATCAATTTCCCTACCTCGTTTGGTATTTCTTCGATTGAAGACATCGACAAATTCAATGACCTGATGCATGTCAACTGCTTGAATACATCAGGTAGCGCAGCTCCAAGCGAAGGGTCTCCAGTGTTGATCAAGAGGCTGCGAAGACCTTTTGCTTTGCAAATAGACACGGGAAAAGAGGTCTCCTCTGATAACTTCATACTTAAATGACGAACCCTTTCACATGAAATCTCCGTTGTTGGTTCTCCAAGATTATTGACATCCATGGTTAAACATTCATATTTTGTCAAAAATTGGGCAAAATCATGCACTATATCATGCATCTTAAATCTCATATCTTCTCTCAAATCATATCGATTATACTTTTTAAAATCTTGGAAGAAAGAGCGTGCTGCTAAGACTTGAAAGTACTCTTCTCCAACAAGCTCCATATCTCTACTTGGAGTCTCCTTAAGGTAACCTTGAGCCATCCACATCTTCACCAATTCATCCTTGACCATCTCGTAGTCTTTTGGAAACATAGCACAATACAAGAAACATCGTCTTATCACAGAAGGTAAATCGTAGTAACTCAAAAGCAAAGGTGGAAATATTCCTCTTTCAACATGTTCTAGCTCCCACAATTCGCTAGATAAAACTTGTTCCCACTCTTCTCGGGTTCTTTTAGACTGCATTAGACCTCCTAATACCTTGGCAGCTAGAGGCAAGCCCTTGCACTTGTTTGCAATTTTATCGCCGATTTCTGTCAATCTTTCGCACTCATCTTTGCTTCTTTTATGGAATGCCACCTGATTGAATATTGACCTGCATAACTCATCAGACAGTCTCTCAAGGTTGATCATGTGGTCGGTTCCCATCATGGTTGCCACAGAATGTTTACGAGTGGTCACTAGAATTCTGCTTCCTGGTGCACCGCTTTTGAGAGAGAGTTTCAGTGGTTCCCATTGTCCATGATTTTCTGTCCAGACATCATCTAGGACAAGAAGGAACTTCTTTCCCTTAATTGATTCAGAAACACTTTGCAAAAGGGATTCCAATTCAACTAAATTCGGTGCACCCCTTTGAAGCGCCTCAAGGATAGCTTTTGCTATCCTAACCTCATCAAATGGATCTGAAACACACACCCATATCTTTTTCTTAAAATGAGCCGTAACCTCAGCATCATTAAAAGCTAGTTGGGCGAGAGTTGTTTTTCCAATCCCGCCCATCCCTAATATAGAGATGACCTCCACGTACCCTGCTTCCTGAATACTTTCGCCCAGCAACTTGCTTACTACAGCTTCCCTTTCATCATCTCGACCACTCACGATTGATTCATCAACAAGGGAGGTACTTGTTATTCGTTGGAGTTCATCAGTGGCTCTGTACAACTCAAAGCCATAGATAGCTCTCGCTTTCGCAATGTCATCCACTTTTTCACATACTTCTTTGATCTTGAGGGCAATGTCTCGACGTCGAACCACTTGATTGAGACAAAAGCAAGGAGATCCCAGGAAGGAAGATCGCATCTTCTGTAGGCTGCGAGTATTTTCTTCAGCTTCCTCCATTTTCCATGTAAGAATTGCTGAGCTCCATTCATCTAGCACGTCATCCATATCATAACATACATCTTTGAGCTTGTCTACCCAATCTCTTACAGCCTTATCCTTCACTTGTTTTCTTTCTGCGTCTTCAAGCACAGATTGGATAACAATGAGATTGCTTTTCAGCTTGTCGACTTGTTTCTTCACACCCCCTACTAGGTTCACCTCTTCATGTACCTATCAGTGTAGAAAAGATCAGAAAGTTCAAGCAGAGGAAACATTTCTATGATTTCACTACAAGTTTTTTATTTTAATTTTTGGTAATTAATAGATTAAATAATTTTTATTAATCTTTTTTTCGCAGTAGTTGACACGTGCTGTAAAATGGATTGGCTATATTAATAATTTATATATAAAATATTTATTGAAAACCTATATATCAAAGATAATATTTCTTTTTTATCATCATCATGATGATATCTGTCTGCACTCTGCTACTATACAAGAAGGAAGAAAATGAATCTTAAATTGTTCCACGTCAAATCTATATATAACATAAGCTTGATGGATCAAAGAAATATAGTGATTAAAAGGATCCATTATAATAAGATTATGTGAACTATACTTTTAAAGTGAAAAATATTCTTCCTTTAAAGTGAACTAATTATTTTAACATTTGATTGATTATTTTACCCTTAGCAGTTCAGTTTAATGAGAGGATTGACAACTCCTTCTTTTTCCTTCTAAAGATTATTTCCAGAAATATGAAAAATAATAAAACAATAAAAATAAATTTCTTTAATAAAATCCAAATCTAGATCTGAGTATTTGAGATTTTATTTTATTTTTCTGGTAGGGAAGAAAAAAAGACTTCATTTTTATATTTCTTATTCATGTTAGGTTAATTGGATCATTGCAAATTGTAGAAAGGCAATTACCTGTTGAGCAACGATCCTCGTTAACTGCTCCAGAATTGGCGATAAAAGTGCCTCTGCCATTTGTCTGTATACTTTTTTTTTATTTCTTAAAAAAAGAGAGACAATGATGATAGGATGAACAGAGAGGGAGAGAGAAGAGAGTGTGAGGGGAAGGAGGCTGCTGATTTAGTTAGTTTATATGTGCTTAGGGTTTGGTGGTGAGGGTTGACTTTTGTTTCAGTCCCTGTGCTGTTTCTAACATTTCAATTCATTCCCTATATTATTGAACTTTTCAGTCTAGTCTCGGTCAGGGTTTTGTTAGCGACAGTTACAGGATCTGGGGTTGTGTTAACAGCCTGTGTGGATATCAGTTGCGTGTGCTGGTCATGGAAAAAAGTATGGAAGGATTGCTGGTTTGTGTGATTGGAACTCCTTTAAATGGGAGGTTTGTTTGTGAAGGGGAGCAAATGGGCGTGAAAAGGACAAGAAATGAGGAAAGGATTCATATTGTCTGGACCACATCTTTTTTTTTTCATTCCTTCTTTATTGTCTCTTTCTACTTCTTTATTGTCTGCTGAAACATAATGCAAGACAACTAGAAAAACAAAGGAAGAGTGTTTTCAAGATTCAGGAATCAGAGAGTGAAGAGTCGACGTGCAGATGCAGGAACATAGGAAGAGAGTTGTTTTGTTATTAGAATAAGGGCTAAGGTTATGGAATCTGGAAATTGAAATTCAGATCTAAATTACAGAGGAAATCAGCATGCTAGATTCAGCAGCGTTTGGGGTCAGAATGGCATTGTTGGGAATAAGACAACAAATTATGCGTAGCTTAGCAGCCATTGTTGCTGCTTCAGGAACACCAAACTCCCTTGTCAAAAAACTGCATCCATATGCATTTTGCAATTAAGTCATTATGCTTTAAACTCATTCTATTTGCCTTCCCTTACAAAAAAAAAATAACAATAATAAGGTTATTTGCTGTCTTCACTGGATTGGTTTCAAACCCAAAAGTTTCGTTGCGTTCCGTTTCAATTCAGTCAGTCTTTATTAGTCAATGCTTCGCTGCACTGAAAAAACAGAGGCATTGGATTTTGATCATAATAATTAGAAGGAAAAAAAAAACAACATTAATAAGTGATCATCGTGGCTACAAAATGAAGTGGAACTAATAATCAATGGAGTGGATATAATAATCATAATTATACTAAATAAAATGAATTAGCTCAGAGTACTCAGCTTGGGCTTGGGTTCCCTCATTATGACTTGGTGAATTGGGCAATCTAAGTACTTTTGGGCTCCATGTTTTAATGGGTTCCAAGGGGAAGAAAACACAACGATTCTTGAAGAAGGATTTGTGTCCCTTGCACTTGAACGACTGGGAATTCAAATTTAATATGAACACTTAAATTCTAGTTCCTGATTTTAAATCACTCCTAAAATTCTGTTTTTTCTTTGGTTCAGAAAATTATTTATATACTACGTACTATATATTTGAAATCTTTCTTTCACTCAATAAAATTAGATTTATGAGAAAATCAAAATTACTAGGGATTACTTTAAAACATCTTGAATTTTTGACTTTATACTTTAAAATGGTTTTTCTTTTATAAGTAGTATTGAATTATTTTGCATGTATTGTTTTATGAAATAATTTATTGTGTTTCATTTCTACATGGAAAGCAATAATACTTCATTCCATAAAAAATAGTTTAGTTCAAATTAAAATTTTATCAAAGAGAAAAAAATACATATATAGAACTCAAAATCTTGTGAGAGAGAGAACATGATACTAGATGAAATTATGAGTTGAATTACTATTTGTAATTTTTATTTTATGAGATTTTATGAAATAAAACTAGTTTTGTACATATTAATAAACTAATTAAGTAATTTTAATCCAAGTTGAAAAATACTTTTACATCATGGAATTGCATTGCAATATAATTCAACAACTCTAATTAGCATTACCACAGCCATCCTACCAACTTGTACTCCACTTTCATCGTGTCAAAATCGTTATTGCGGCCATTATAACCATTACCATCTCTTCCTCAATATTGCCTTTACTACCTGCTCTTATAACACTCGTCGTTATATCACCTCAGCATATAAAAAACTGAGATATTTCTTAAACACAACTTTCATTGTGTCAAAATCTTGAAGATGAGTTATGTACAGTATATGATTTTGCTCTGCTTGCTTCCTACTTCTGCGAACCAAAACTCGAAAGTCAGGACCCATAATTCCACTGCAACAAAATAAGTGTGGTTCAGCACTGTTAAGAAAAAAGTAGAGCAGAGCAACCCTTTTTGACAAAAGTTGCTAAAGTTGGTAAGAAGTGGTTCGTTGAGCAAACAAATAGCCAGGATGTCTTATTTCAAACCTAAGTACAGAGGAATGCCGTATTTTTATTTTTCTAAGGAACTGCATATTTGTCCCCCTCTTTTTCTTCTTTTCCTGTAGAAACAGCAACAGGGTACATGTACTCCATGTCAAAGTCAAGTCCATAACCAGACCAGTAAAGAACATTGACCTACAAGGAGTTAAATACCATCAACAACCAACTCAAGTTATACACTATCCTGCAAGCTATGTATCATCAATAAAATAGTTTTTAAAGCTTACTCCAGAATCAACTGGGATCAAGAACCATGTTCGGAATGCAAAGATTAATCCAGTTGACCTATATTTTAAAAGAAATTAAAATAACATCGTTTTGACTAAAATTATTTTTTTCAAAAAAATTCAATAATATTTAACCAAATTTCACTTGAGTTTACCGCGATATTTTAACTAGGTCAGGCCATATTAATTCTTTTTTTTTTAAGTTCTTACCTTAATTATTGAAAAGATCCACTTAATTTCGAGCTATATTAAATTTGATTTTACAAACAGTAACTTTTATTTGAGCTGATCGATTGAATATTTGGTGCTATTCAATTCAATTTAATCAAACTTTTATTTGGTTGAGAAATTTGGCAATCAAAATCTTGTGATTTTGATGATGGCTCTTGAACTGGAAACCATGTCTTAGTTAATATCTCTTTTTTTCTTATATCGCGGACATGCTCCTTGACACCACCCATGGGTGAGCAGTGAGCCACTCTCAAAAACAAAACCACAAGAGAGAGCCCACCACCAACAATTACACACTTGCATGTGAGTTGGGGTGGACAATGATTCCCAAAAGGTTGATCTCACACTTCCATGTGGGTTACAGGTCCGGGATTTCAACCTCTTTTTTCATATAAAAAATTTGACAAACTTGTCATGATAATTAGGTACTTTTACAAGTCTTTATGGATTAATACCATAAAGACTTTGAAGGCTGCTAATGGATAAAAATAAAATGGACCCAACAAACCACTCAAAATGGATCGAAAAAACTCCCCCAGAATATCTCTTCACTCGAGTTGAGATGAATTTTTGTTTTATATTGCACGTGCTGGTTCTATTATGTTTAGAATCATTGTTTCTGCAATTTGTCCTTTGTATGTTCGGGTTAAGCAAATATGGTGGTATCTATATTCATTCTGATATCATAGTTTGAATCTATATTGTCTTCCGTTATTAATGCTATTGGTCTGAAGAATCCTCCGTCTGGAAGTTCTTTGGATGGGGCTGTGATGGCATTTAGAAAGCACAGGCACTGGGGGGCTTGCCTTTCACTAGCAGAAATCATATTTATTGTTGAAGATTTTTTGTGTTAGGGTTAGATAACTTTATTTGGATTTAATAATCCACTGAAACTGAGGTTTAAGAATTTCTTGTTGTGAATTGCAGAAAACAGTTGCTTGATCTTCACTTGGATGCCAATTGCAAATGAATGGACCCTTTGATCGTTAGATGAGGCTCGAAATTATAAAGGCATAAAATCACAGCTGCATTTGATAGAGTAAATGGTAAGTAGGAAATAACATCCAATTACAGTAAAGAGGTCACATAGAGTAAATAGTAAGGCTTACACATTATTTACACTCAAACTTAGCAAACACCAAAGCAAATAATTAATACACTCAAAGCAAAAAAAAAAAAAAATTAATACACTCAAAGCAGGTTGTAAAGAGTTCCTGCCTTTCTCACCTAAACCTCAATATCAATGTTTGGGATGTGAGAAATCTTTTGCCAATCTTCACGCATCTCCTCCTTCCCGTCTCTTATGTGTAGTTTTTGTAGAGGCGCTGCCAGAACATAGTCTGGTAGTTACGAATTCTCAACTCTCAACCTTCGTAAACACCAGACTATGTTCTCTTAGATTAGCTGCTTTACTTTCATTCTCACCACCACCACACACAGTAAACCGATCTAATGTTCGAAGACATGTTAACCTCTCTATTCCCTTTGGTAAGAAGGCCACTCCTGAACCATAAATCCGGAGATGCCTCAATTTGATAAGTTTTCCAATCGCATTAGGCAATTCCTTGAGAGAACCACACCAAGTAACGTCTAGGGATTGCAAATTGCATAAATCACACATGGTTTCTAGCAGGGACTCCAACTCCCCACAATCTGCCAAATTGAGGTGTCTCAAATGTATCAATTTCCCTAGCTCGTTTGGTATTTCTTTGATTGAAGACTTTGACAAATTCAATGACCTGATGCATGTCAACTGCTTGAATATAATTAATATAGGCATGGAAGGAGTTCAATGTTCTCACGAGAGAAGGATTTCTCCTTTGAACCGACATAAAATCTGGTTTTCATTTTACATTAAACTATAGATATATGGATGTATAAAGGATCTGCATGACGGAGGAAATAAAAGAATTAAATGATAATCAAAGAAAATCGGAATGACAGAGGAAATAAAAGCAACTCATGCAATTGAAAAACTTGAAAGCAGGGTTCTTGCAGGCTAAGCAATGTGATATTAGCTAGACTTGAAAGCAGGTTCCTCGAGGATCAGGTTTATTTGTCAACTGTACACAAACTGACATGGGGTTTGCCACCACCTTAGGCTAAACATGCTGTACTATTTGATACTCCAAATTTTCTTATCTGCATTGAACTATCTTCAATGAGTTGTAACTTGAATGATATTAGTATTTTACTTCCTAGAAAATCTTGAATTCAAACCTCCTTTTCATAACAAAAAAGATTACATATAATTTGAAAGTAATAAATCATTCCCTCCTTTTCACTCCTCGTGTCTAATCTCTGAAACCAATTAGAATTTTTAATGATCAAAATATTAGATGATGATTCTCATTCTTTCTTTCCACCTATAAAGAACAAGAATGTCATGTTCATTTCCTCATCCCATACCATGAAATCCAAGAGGATGTTCACCATGACGCTGCACATGTGCGACAAAACTCATGACTAGTGTCACGTGTCCGAGATAATCTCATAAAATGAAAATAAAGAAAACAATTTAATTTAAATTGGGTTAACCTGTTAAACCTGCGATCTTGGTTATGAGACTGGGATAACAACATAGAAAACAATTTATGAAGTTCAACTTTCAACCAGCCAAATTGAATTCTGATTTAAAAAAAAAATCAATTAAAGAAATAATTTTAAAAAACAACTCGAGTCAACTTAGGTTAATCCACCAAGCATTATTCCTAGATCATATGTTTGGGATAACATAATAAAAAGCAAATTAGAACAAATCATATGCCTAATTCTCAATCAAACCCAATATTAAAGGATGAAACTTAGAAGAAAAAACAATTAAGAAAAAAACAAAGTCAACCGGGTTAACTTGCTAAACTGAAGACCTATGTCATACAACTAAGACAACCAAATAAAAAGAAAATCCAATGTTGAAGTTGAAGGATGAAATTGAAAAAAAAAACATTGATTAAAAAAAGAGCACTATTATAATGAATAGTGTTTTGTGAGGAGGGTAATGTAAAATCCTCTCCTCTTTTATTTTATACTAGTTATGTGACCCGCGCTCCGTCATAGGTCAAATATTTTTATTTTTCATAAGAAGATTTTGTATATGCATGTTTTTTCAATGCATTTTTGTAGTTCAAAAAATTGAAGTGCAAATCAAAAAGTTTAAGCACACATGTAATCAAATAAACTGAGAATTATATGCACTAATAAATAAATAAATAATCATTAACGGCACCTAAAAATAAATCTTGAAAAACCGAGAGAAAAATATAAATAAAGATATTTAATCTTACAAGACGAGATATTTACCCGATCATGTTTGCTAAATTTTATTTATTAAAAATATTTTTTATTTAATCAAATGATAATAGAAATAGACAAACATATTAAATTGATTGAATAAAATAAAAAAATAGAAATAATAAATATCATCTTAAAATAAATATTTTTTTTCAAAAATATAGTTCATATATACAAAAGATGAATAAAAAACATTATAGATGAATAAAAAAAAACCTCTTCGAAAATTAAATGTATAACAAAAAAATCACCGTTTTTTAAAAAAGGTCTTCCAAACAAAATAAAAGAGAGAAGGGGTATTAATGTAAATATAATTAAGTTTTTTTTTTAAAAAAAGGCATTAATTGAAATAAAAAAAATAGAAACAAAAGGTTAGCCATTGTTGGACCTGCCTGGCCCATTTCATCAGGGCTCAAGCATAGGCCTTCCAGGGATCAAAGGCGCAAGTGACTAAACCCTTTTTATTTAACTGCACCTGAGGTTAAATAAAAAAAAATCGAACTAAAATTGATTTTAATTGACCAGTTTCGGTTCGGTTTGGTTATTTAACTGTACTGGAATGTTGAAATCCCATTACTTTCTGTGCTCTATGATGATTGAAAAACTGGTCAGCATCAATCACAGGATGCCCTCTTCTAGCAAGATCAAATAGAAAATCAGACCCAGGGCCAATCAATATATAGTTCCTTATATTTAGCCTCTCAAAGTGGCAAAGCATGTTCCTCGTGATTGTATCTGATGCCCCAAATATATTCACAAGCAGAACACTCTGATCTTCTTGCACAGTCCGAAGAATAGACCCAACTTCATCCAAGGTCCTTCCAACTCTTCCAGGAAGTACTTCTCTGAAGCAGTAATCAAACCATTTCAGATTGCTCAAAGGTTGCATTTCCAGTAAGTTGAAGTCAAGAGAACTTCCATCCATGTTTACCTGCAATCAGCAACCAGACAAACCAAAATCACTCTCAAAAAGGTAAAAGAATTCTTTAACAAAAAAAATCAGGTCGGGGTATGTAATGAGAATTGTTGAATTAACACAATTTTCATAAAAAAGGCCCCAATAAGAGACAGAAAATATTGCATATGGCACTCTCTACCAGCAACAAAATTAATGCATATTGTTTTTGACGTACGTGTCATAACATTTCCTATAGACATCATAGTGGAATCAGTAAAAAACTTAGCTCGATCGGCGATGTGGAATGAGCTAGCTTCACATATGCTTACGCAATTGCGAAATACCAAATGGAAACTTTTCAAGCTCGCATCCTATGGACACCATACATGTATTTACGCCTCAAGCAAAAGATTAGAAGGATTTCAGCCTAGCAATTAACTCAAAATCCAATCCGAGATTCGATGTTAGCACAATGAAAAGCCTCAAACACTACTTGTAAAGCAAGTTTTAGCATGAGAAGCACCCTACATCCGCACACAACCCAGTATAACAAATCTGTAAACCTTAACACTGAACATTAAAACATCCAGTCTAACAAATACAAAACCTGAAATAAGACTAGTACGTACCTGGGACAAACCGTGGACGCTGAAGTGAAGCACCATATCATATATAAAAAGGACTAAAATTCGACACATTGTAATAGCAATCATACCCCTCGCATATTTATAAAAGAACGGCGAAACCTCCAAATCATCCTCGACAATAAACGAAAACTCATGATATGAACTTGGCCACCAAGCTTCTAGCCATTGAGTATATTATGTTGAATTTCTTAAAAATATAAATCTTTAATATTAAATTAAAAAAAAAAATAAAAGGGCTCAGAAAAACACTGTAACATGTGAGTAAATCCACTGTGAATTCAAACAGTATTTTTCATTATAATCTCCTTATTCTCTCCTTTCTTCTCGCGTGATTTGATGCCCTCACTGGCTTTTTTCCCTGCACTTGCAGCTTGATCGAAGCTTCAAATTTTGGTGAGTTGATGTGATTGGTGTGATTGATTGCTTTTTAGAGGGGCTGGTTGCAACTATATATATATATATATATATATATATATATATATATATATATATATATATATATATATATATTAAAAACAATTGTTTAGGGGAATTCATGATATGCGTATATTTATCATTATAGCTTTAAATCTTTAGCATTTGAACCTCCTCCTAAAAATATGAGTTTCATTTTCGAGCAACAACAATGGAAGATACAAAAAAGAATCTAAAGGAAATAAAAAGTTTTTTTTCTTCTTAGAGGTATTTTCTTTTATTTTTTCTTTTTAATTAATTTTATTTAATTAATTTAGTTTGTTAATATTAAATTTTTTCTAAATAGTTCTCACTGATGCCTTTAGTTTTTTTTATGCCTTTGATCGTGGATGCATGCAAAGGATCCACATTGAAAAGGCATGTGCAGTCCACAATAAACCACTAATTTCTTAGGTTGTTTTTTTTTTAGTTGTCTAAGTTTTTTTAACTGTTTTTTTATGCTTTTTGGGATTTTTTTTGCTTCTTTCTTTGTTTTTTTTAATTAATTTTTTTCATTTAGTTTAGTTTGTTAATGTTAAATTTCTTTTTATTTAGTTATTACACTTTCATGACACATATCCCGAGTTTCACGGGTTAACCTGGTTTCACGGGTGAACCCAGTTAATTCCGGGTTGACCCGTCAATTTTTTATTATTATTATTTTCATAAATATTTTTGTTTAATTTAGTTTGTTAATGTTAAATTTTTTTTATTTAGTTATCAGACTTTCATGACACAAATACTGGGTTTAACAGGTTAACATGGTTTGACGAGTTAACCCAGATTTTTTTTTCTTTTTAATTAATTGTTTTTTGTTTATCCGGTTTGTCAATGTTCATTTTTTTTATTTAGTTACCAGACATTCATGACACGGATCCCGGGTTTAACGGGTTAACTTGGTTTGACGAGTTAACCTTAATTTTATTTTATTTTTTGCTTTTTTTTCTTTTTAATTATTTTTTTCGTTTAGTTTAGTTTGTTAATGTTAAATTTCTTTCTGTTTAGCTTTTTTTCTTCTTAGATGTTTTTTTCTTTTATTTTTTATTTTTAATTAATTTTATTTAATTAATTTAGTTTATTAATATTAAATTTTTTTCTAAGTAGTTCTCGGTTGATGCCTTTAGTTTTTTTTATGCCTTTGATCGTGGATCGGCGACAGTCACGATCAAATGAAAAAACTGATGCCTTTTATTTTTTTCTTTTTAATTAATTTTTTTCGTTTAATTTAAATTGTTAATGTTAAATTTTTTTCTATTTAGTTATCAAACTTTCATTACACGGATTCTGGGTTTGACAGGTTAACCTGGTTTGACGAGTTAGCCCAGTTAATTCTGGGTTAACCCATTAATATGTTTTTTCTTTTTAATTATCAAACTTTCACGATGCGAATTCAAGGTATGACGGGTTAACCTGGTTTGAAGGGTTAACCCAATTAATTCATATTTTTTTTCTTTTTTTTTCATTAGTTTTTTTCTTCCTGATGGTTTTTTTTAACTAATCTATTTAATTATCACACTTTTATGACACGACCTTATAGCGGATTCCACGCCCAATGTTATTGGGTTTGGTATTGCAGTCCAGACACTTTTATACTAAGGGTTAACCCAAGTTTAATGTTATTATTAATATTATAAACATTACTCTTGGGTCAGGCGTTGCAACCAAACCTGAGACTCTTGGGTATAACTTTGCAAAAAAAACCTAACACTTTTAGATCTTGACTATTTTTAAAATGCAAAAAATAATTGACCCGCGGCATCGCGCGGGGCATGTAACTAGTTTAAAGCTAAAACTTGACTTTTTTACTGTTCATTAAATTATTGTTACTCTCTTATATTTTACTGTGAATTTGAGTAATGAAATTTTAAAAAAAATTTAATTTTTTTAAAAAAACAATTAAATTGAAATTAAAGCCTAATTACATGTTTTTTTTAGGCGTAGGTTGAAGTGAAAGAAAAGAAATTAAGATGACAAAACCTTTCTAGTGTTTTTTTTTTTTCATGGTTTTCATGTATTAATAAAAAAAATAAAAAAATCTAAGAAAATATTTTAATATATCTTTAGATAAAATTAAAAACATTTTTTAAAATTACAATGTGCCTCGGTATTAAACAGCAGCTAGGGCCCCTGCTCCTCCTCCATTGGAGGTGACACTAATACCTTCCAAGCTGGGCAGCAACAAATTATAGTTCTAATGTACTATTAATATTACTACCTCTGTGCCTCAGCTGCCACCATGGCTTACTTAGCATTCTAAATTCAATTCCTTTCTTCTTACTTCAATAATAAATAATTAATTAATACACTCAAAGAAGTAAATCACAACGCAGAACCAAATCGGAAGAAAATAAATATATCAAAAGAAGTAATGGTAAAATGATTTGGTTAACAAAACAAGAATTAGTAAATCAAAAACAAAGTCAAGAATCAAAAACAAAGTTAAAATGACTATTCCATTTTCTGAATTAGCCCGAAATAGATTTGTTAAAATAGATTTGGTAAAATCTTTTACCGTTAAGAATTAACACTTATTACAGTATGGAATAAAATGACTATTCCATACTGTAATCTCTTCCATTTCCTACTTACCTCTTTTACGGGGGTATATATATCACAGCTGCATTTGATACAATAAATGGTAAGTAGGAAATACAATCCAAAGTCAACAATATACAGTAAAGAGGTATATGAAACATACCTCTTCCTGCCGGTCCTACAGACTTCCGTGCCTTTACTATTCTTTAACTATAAATAGAAATGTTTGGGATGTGAGAAATCTTTTGCCAATCTTCACCCATCTCCTCCTTCCCGTAACGTTTCCTTAGATTGCGGCAACCACTTATGAATAATTCCTGTAGAGGCGCTGCCAAAACATAGTCTGGTAGTGCTCTCAACAACGGGCAATTAACAATCATCAACTCTCGAAGTTGTGGCATAATGGATATTATTGAAGTTGTGTTGGCATCTTCTTCTCCCACTCTCCTTTCAATTCCATCCCACTCTTCTACTTCTTCGAGATTACCAATCCAAAGTGCTTTTAATTTGGGGAAAGCAGTGACACTTGCAATTTCTCCTTCATTAATACTGGCATTCTCAACTTTTTCTATACCTAAAAATCCAGCATCCAACCTTCTCACCTTCAACGAGCTCAATACCAGGCTTTCAAGGTTGGGCAATCTTCCCAACGGAGGCAAGACCTCCACGTTTGTACAGTCAATGAGTGTAAGCTCCTGTAATCTGGTTAATGTCATCATCCAATTTGGCAAATCCAACCCTCCGTAACCCTGTATGGTTAGATTTTCCAAGTCTGACGGAGGCCGTAAAGCTTCAATTAAAGAGCCTTCATGCTCTGGCAACTCTGTTTTCTCCATGATGGTATCCACTACCTTGAAATCCAATACCAAGCAAAGTAGGCGCTTCTTATTGAGTTGTGCATCCACGGCGTCACTCACATCTTCTATATCTCTTGCTTTCTCTATTATGAGTCTCCCTCCAATGTGATTTAAGTTTTTTAATTCTCTTAGATTAGCGGCTTTACTTTCATTCTCACCACCACCACCACACACAATAAACTTATCTAATGTTCGAAGACATGTTATCCTCTCTATTCCCTTTGGTATGAAGGCCACTCCTGAACCATTAATCCGGAGATGCCTCAATTTGATAAGTTTTCCAATCGCCTTAGGCAATTCCTTGAGAGAACGACACCAAGTAACGTCTAGGGATTGCAGATTGCATAAATCACACATGGTTTCTGGCAGGGACTCCAACTCTCCACACCTTGCCAAATTGACGTGTCTCAAATGTATCAATTGCCCTACCTCGCTTGGTATTTCTTTGATTGAAGACGCTGACAAATTCAATGACCTAATGCATGTCAACTGCTTGAACAAATCAGGCAGTGCAGCTCCAAGCGAAGGGTCTCTAGTGTCGATCAAGAGGCTGCGAAGACCTTTTGCTTTGTGAATGGACACGGGAAAAGAGGTATCCTCTGACAGCATCATGCTTAAATGACGAACCCTTTCAATTGAAGTCTCCACTGTTGCTTCTCCAAGTGTATTGACATCCACTGTTAGACATTCATTTTTTGTCATATATTGGGCAAAATCATGCACTATATCATGCATCTTGAATGTCATTCCTTCATCCTCATCCGTCTCAAAATCTTGGAAGAAAGAGCGCGCTGCTAAGACTTTAAAGTATTGCTCTCCAACAGCCTCCATATCTCCACCTGAAGCCTCCTTGAGGTAACCTTGAGCCATCCACATCTTCACCAATTCATCTTTGTTCATCTCGTAGTCTTTTGGAAACATGGCACAATACAAGAAACATCGTCTTACCACAGAAGGTAAATCGTAGTAACTCAAAAGCAAAGGTATAAATATTCGTCTTTCAACCTGATCTCTATCAACCTCATCTAGCCTCCACAGTTCGCTGGATAAAACACGTTCCCACTCTTCTCTTGTTATTTTAGACTGCATTAGACCTCCTAATACCTTGGCAGCTAGAGGCAAGCCCTTGCACTTGTTTGCAATTTTATCGCCGATATCTGTCAATCTTTCGCGCTCATCTTCGCTTCTTTTATGGAATGCCACGTTATTGAATATTGACCTGCATATCTCATCGGACAATTTCTCAATGTTGATCCGGTGGTCAGTTCCCATCATCGTTGCCACAGCGTCCTTGCGAGTGGTCACTAGAATTCTGCTTCCTCGTGCACAGCCTGTGAGAGATGGTTTCAGTTGTTCCCATTGTCCATGATTTTCTGTCCATACATCATCAAGGACAAGAAGGAACCTCTTTCCCTCAATGGATTCAGAAACCCTTCGCAATAGGGATTGCAATCCTACCAAATCGGATGCCCTCCCTTCAAGCTCCTCAAGGATAGCTTTGGCTATCTTAACCTCATCAAATGGATCTGAAACACACACCCATATCTTTTTCTCAAAATGAGCCGTAACCTCAGCATCATTAAAAGCTAGTTGGGCGAGAGTTGTTTTTCCAATTCCTCCCAGCCCTACTAGAGAGATGACATCCACGTCCCGTGATTCCTGACTACTTTCACCCACCAACTTGCTTAAAACAGTTTTCTTTTCAACATGTCGACCAAACACGCTTGATTCATCAACAAAGGAGGTAGTTGTTAGTCGCTGGAGTTCATCAGTGGGTTTGTACAGATCGAAGCCATACTTAGCTCTCTCTTTGGCAATGTCATCCACTTTTTCACCAACTTCTTTGATCTTCAGGGCAATGTCGCGACGTCGAACCACTTGATTGAAACAAAAGCAAGGAGATCCCAGGAAGGAACACCGTATCTTCTGTCGGCTGTGAGTATTTTCTTCAGCTTCCTCCATTTTCCATGTAAGAATTGCAGTGCTCCATTCATCTAGCACGTCATCCATATCATAACATGCATCTTTGAGCTTGTCTACCCAATCTCTTACAGCCTTTTCCTTAACTTGTTTTCTATCTGCATCTTCAAGGACAGATTGGATATCAAGGAGATTGCTTTTCAGCTTGTCACATTGTTTCTTCACACCCACTACTAGGTTCACCTCTTCTTGTACCTATTAGTGTACAAAGGAAAAGAAACGTTAAGCATAGGAAACATTTCTATGACAATTTCACACCCCCTACTAGGTTCACCTCTTCCTGTACCTATTAGTGTAGAAAATACAAGTTCAAGCATAGGAAACATTTCTATTTTGTATTAATATATTTTATTGTGAAATGGATTTACTATATTAATAATTTATATATAAAATATTTATTAGAAATAATAATATTTCTTTTTTCTTTTTATCATCATGATGATGATATCAGTCTGCACTACGCTACTGTACAAGAAGGTATAAAATGAATCTTAAATGGTAAAACGTTAAACCTGTACGTATATATAGGCATGGAAAGAGTTCAATGTTCTCACGAGAGAAGGATTTCTCCTTTGATTTTGTAAGGTTTTCATTTTATATTGAACTATAGATATATGGATGTATAAATGCAAGTGAATAATTAAAGGATCTGTATGTATAATTTGTGAAATAAAGGCATGATAATAAGATTGTGTGTTAATTCACACCAAATACTCGCTCGCTAATTCTTTGAACTTTTTATTGATTATTTTACCCTTAATAGTTCAGTTTAAAGAGAATTGGCAAGTACTCTTGTTTTGCCTTTTTCGGTTTTCCTATATTTGGAATGATATGTTTTCTTTATGTTATTTTTGGAAATATGAAAAATAATAAAACAAGAAAAAGAAGATTCTTTAATGAAATCCAAATATATACTTGAGGATTTAAAATATTATTTTTATTTATTCAAGTTAAAAGTATTCTTTTTATGATAGGAAGAAAAAAGGCTTGAACTTTATATATATTTCTTATCTCTGCTAGGTAAATCAGGTTATTGCAGATGGGGGGAAAATACCTGTTGAACAACGATCGTGGTTAACTGCTCCAAGATCGGAGATACAAGTGCCTCAGCCATCGTCTGTTTAGTTCTGATTGGAAAGTGAGAGAGAGAGAGAGAGAGAAGCAATGATGATGGGATGAGCAGAGAGAGAGAGAGGGTGAAGGGAAGGAGGCGGCTGATTGTGAATGGGAGTTAGTTTATATACTTAGGGTTTGGCGTTGCAGGTGGAGTTCTTCCAACTTGTAGGTTTTTTACTAGTGAAGCTTGTATTTTAGCGTGTCCACATTTTTTATTATTAGTTTTTGTAGTGTTTCAAAATTTAATTTTTTTTTTTAAATATTGTTGAAATGCAATATCAAACACTGTATAAATCATACAACAAGGCATGTCCTAGCAAATAAAACTCTCTAGTATCGATGCAGATGAACCTGCCTTTACTAAAAAGTGTCCTTAAATATATTTTGAAGAGCCATTACATATTGTTTTTTTTTTTTGTAGTGCAACGATAGTAAAATATGATGTTAGTTTTAGCAACGAAGAGATAAAATATAACCTTTTTTTTTCATATGTTCTTTAATTATTCTACAAAACAATATAACTTTTTTGTTCTATGTTCTTTATTGAAAAGAAATAAAAAAAAAAAACAATGCTTTGAGATTAAAATAAAAAAGATATCCATCAAATTAAAACCATTTTTTATCTTATTAATGCATTCCTGGTTTTTTTCAAAAAAATACTTTTTTAGACAATATTTTATAAAAATCATAACATTAATCAAAATACCTTTAATCCCTAAAAATCAAAGATTTTATAGCTTGTCATTTTATATATATATGTATATGTATATGTATATACATATACATATATATATATATATGTATATGTATATGTATATAATCTTGACTGTTATCAGTAAAAAAAAATTAACGGAACTTTTGCCATTTTCAATCTCTAAAATAGGAGATTTCATTAATTTTTTAATCTTTTATTTTTCTTTACATTAATCCCTGAAGACCTAAAGACAGTAGATTTCATAATTTCTTGAATTTTAATAAAACTTTGATGTTAATCCCTGATGATTTGAAATTTCATCACTTTTTTAAATTTAATGAAATTTTTGACATTATCCCTAAAAATAGGACATTTTACCATTTTTTTGAATTTTTACAAAAATTTTGAACTCTTTATTCTTGATGATATTAATTTTCTTGATAATTTTTTTCAATACTTAATTAATCATGACAATAGATATGAATGCTATTAATTTTCTTCCTGTGATAGAGTAGATACCGTGCTTTTATGTCTTCTTTATTTTATCTTCTCTGTTGTTGCTTTTTATTATTATTATTATTATTATTATTAGGCTATTCTCATTTTAGCCATTTCAAAGCTTGAAGACTTGTAGCTAGCTGGTGACTCAAAAATAAGGGCAGAGGATGTCCCTTCTTGAAATAATCAGCAAAGAGTGCTCTAATTAATTACATTGAGGAATCGACTGAGCTGGCCGAGTTATCAGTAGCGTGTGCATCTTTGCGTAGGAATACAGCGGTTCAGATTCTCGATTCAGGTTGTTCCAATTACCATAATACCCTCCTTTCGCTGAATCAGATACCATAACAAGGGTGTAATAGTCATCCGGTGTCTATTTAGGAGAGAAAGCAGTGTCGACTTTTCCCCCTTTTCAGGCCAACGCTCTTCGCTGAACCAGTTTTAACCATAATTTTTAAAACTTTACTTCATCGGGTCAGAGTTTAAAAGTTTAATTATTTTTAAAAGAAAATCAAATAACATTATTTTTATTAAATTATTTCTTAAAAAAAAAAAAACTTTTTACCTGAGTCTGACGTATAAAGTTTTTTTATTTAAAATATATTAGAATAATAATGTCTTTTAATCTTTTTTTATTTTTCATATTAATACATTAAAATCATAAAAACATATAATTTTATCATCATTTTTAAAAAGAAAAATAATTTGAAAACTCTAAACGACAAAAAAAAAAAAAAAAAAAAAAAACTCTTGGTATCCACACAACAACGTCCTTCATTCAAAACTCAAGCTAATGGCGTGTCTAGAATTGTAATAAGAGTAACGGTTTGAAGTAATTTTTACTTATAAATATGTTAAAATAAATTTTTTTTATTTTTTAAAAATTATTTTTGATATAACATATCAAAATAATCTAAAAATATAAAAAAATAATTTATTTTAAACAAAAAAAAATTAAAAATTTTAAGATACAGTTTGTACTGCATTCCTACGCACACCCTGAGTCTCAGCATCAACAAGATCGATGAAAAAGACACCATTAGAGAACAAGAAGAAGAAAAAGAAGATCACGAAAATGAAAGACAAAAAAAAATACACCGAAGAAGAAACGAAAAGTCCCTCGATTCTGGGTATTACATGGATCATGTAACCAGGTCTATTATAAGATATTTGAATAAGAAATTGATAAGATATTACGATGTTTTTTTTTTTATTATTATGACGATGGTTTTAGTTGAGGATTGAATGTGGAGGATTATAAGTTTGGCAGTGAAGATATTCTTGTTGATGAGGAAATTTACAGAAAACTTAGTAAGGTTAAGATTATTGAAGAAGCTTTGTTGTTAAAGATAAGTAAAAAGTTGTAATCTTTAAGAGAAGGGTGGGGTGATTGGCTTCATAAATAGTGATTTTGTTTTCTTGAACCCGTATCCTTTGCTGCGAGACCCGTGGTTGACTAGAGCTTATAATGCTGTGTAGAAAACCCATATTTTCATTCCAGTTTGTTTTCAGCGGTGAAAGACATGTTTTCACTATATTGAACCGGTTCACCTTGCTGCTCTCTACAAGTAATTAGCTCGCTTCTTGAAAATATCTCCCCCTTCTGGCATGTCCATCACATGTATGACTAGAATGACACGACATCTTGCTGGTTCGTGTGTGAATTAATCTCATATAGGACACTGTACTATCACATTGAGGTGTTTAAAATAAATCTCATAATCTAGTAATTTTGATGCTGGCTCTTGAACTAGAAACCATGTATTAGTTAATACCCTCTTCGCTCGAGTCGAGAAGAATTTTTATTTTATATTCCTGATGATCATCGTTACACTATGTAATGTAGTGATTCAATCGCGCCATTTCTTTTGTTTAGAATCTATGTTTTGGTAACTTGTCTCTTGTTTTTTTTTTTTTTCTTGTTGGGTTGTTCAGTGAAGTGAAGGAGAATATAGATAACAAGTGTATTGGGTTTCAGATCACTCCCTATGATGATTCTCGTTAAATATATATACATAGCATTCCCTCAATTGTAGGGATTGATAATTATGACAGAAATATATTTGGCTAAACTAAAGGAATTCACAACGGTTACAATTAAGAGAGAATCATGGTGAGATATACAGCTGGAGTTCTATTTTAGGTAGAGATCATATCTGATTGGGAGTCATAAGTGGTGATGTTTGAATTTGATTTGAATTCTAGCTTTCCATGGTTATCACACCCCCGCAAGCTGATGGGCCGTGAACGAACCATAAGCTTGTTTGTTAAGAGAAGGAACCGAGACTTTGAAAGACCTTTAGTAAAGATGTCGGCGACTTGATCTGTAGTGGAGAGATAGCAGACCTCGAGTTCCTTACGTACCACTTTGTCACGGACATAATGATAGTCCACTTCCAAATGTTTGGTTCTAGCATGAAAGACCGGGTTTGATGCCAATGATATGGAGCTGATATTGTCACACCAAATGCGAGGAGTTGAAAGACGTATTCCCAAGTCTTTAAATAAGGATATAATCCATGAGAGTTCAGCTGCAGTGTAAGCTAGTTGACGGTATTCAGCTTCAGTGCTTGATCTTGATACAGTACGCTGCTTTTTGGCACTCCAAGAGATGGGATTATGACCAAGATAAACACAATAGCCACCGGTAGAGTGACGATCATCTGGGCAGCCTGCATAATCTGCATCAGAGTAAGCTTCCAACATTAAAGATCCGGGTTGGTAGAAGAGCCCATGGTCAGGAGTGTCCTTTAAATAACACAGTATACGTTTCACAGCAGTCCAATGATGTGTTATTGGTTGATGTAGAAATTGACACACTTGATTAACAGCAAAACATATATCTGGACGAGTCAGTGTCAAGTATTGTAGGGCGCCAACAACACTTCGAAATTCTGTGGGATCCGAAAGCGGGTCTCCATCATAGAGACTGAGTTTCTTACCAGCATTAGCAGGAGAAGAGATTGGCTTGACATCCTGAAACTTTGTGCGAAACAATAAATCCATCGTGTATTTGGTTTGAGTGAGATGCAAGCCAGTTGTCAGATATCGCCTCTAGACCAAGGAAATAGTGGAGTGGTCCCAAATCTTTCATAGAGAACAATCTGCCCAGGTTCTGAATAAGACTAAAAATATAAGAAGAGCTGGTACCTGTAATTAAAATGTCATCAACATATATAAGCAGAATATTGAGCAAATCACCCTTCTGAAATGTGAATAGAGAGTAATCTGCTTTGGACTCACAGAACCCAAGCTCCTCTAAATAATCAGAAAATCTTGTAAACCATTGACGTGGTGCTTGCTTTAAACCATAAAGTGACTTATCAAGTTTGCAGACATGATTAGGATAGTTTGGATCAATGAAGCCCGAAGGTTGTCTCATATAAACTTCCTCTGATAAGATCCCATGTAGAAACGCATTTTGAACATCCAATTGTCGAATTGGCCATTTGTGATTGACTGCTAAAGCAAGTATAATGCGAATAGTGGAATGCTTCACAACCGGACTAAAAGTTTCTGTATAATCAATGCCCTCTTGTTGGTGAAATCCATTGGCCACTAGGCGGGCCTTATAGCGTTCAATAGTGCCATCCGAATGCTTTTTGATTTTGAACACCCATTTGTTAGGTAGAATATTCATATCCGAAGTAGGTTGTACCAATGACCAAGTACCGCTTTGTTGCAAAGCATTAAACTCAGCACCCATTGCTTTACGCCATTCCTCAGATTTTGCAGCTTGAGTATAACATGTGGGTTCTAGAAGAGTGGGATCATAAGTGACAGTCAATGCATACTTTGGATTAGGTTTAGAGACTCCAGCTCGACTCCTAGTAACCATAGGATGGGGATTAGTGGTTGGGGAAGAAGTTTCAGTAATGATAGGATTAGGAATTGTAGTGTTTGGTTGGGTAGGTTCTGTAATGATAGGAGGAGTGATAAGGATATTTGTACTTGGTGTGATGGATGTAATAGGAACATTGGGTGGGTTTTGTGTAGGTGGGTCTGGAGAGCTAGTAAAAGCTAATGGTATATGGGGTAAAGGTTCAGTAACTGTTTCTAGTGGTGAATGAAAATCTAGTGAAGTCGTCTCTGCAGAAAGAGTGTTAATGATCTCTTGGAATGGAAATGATAACTCATCAAAAATAACATGACGGGACAAATAAATACGACCTGTACTTTGATCAAGACAGCGGTATCCTTGATGGTTAAGAGAGGACCCCAAAAAAACACACCGCTTGGAACGAAATTGTAATTTATTTGTATTGTAAGGTCGTAAATAAGGAAAACATGCACATCCAAAGACACGAAGAGTATCATATGAGGGAGATTTATGAAATAATTTTTCATATGGACTGAGATACTGTAAAACACGAGTTGGCAGACGATTTATTAAGTATAATGCAGTTTGAAATGCATATACCCAATAATTTGATGACATATGAGCATGGGCAAGAAGTGTGAGCCCAGTGTCAACAATGTGACGATGTTTTCTTTCTGCGACCCCATTTTGTTCGGGATGACCTGGACAAGAGGAGCGGAATCCAATACCATTATGAGCCAGATAGTTTTGAAACTTTCTGTTTGTATATTCACTCCCACCATCAGATTGAAACATTTTAATTTTGGATGAAAAGAGATTTTCAACATGTAGTTTGAATTTGAGGAAGATATCAAACACTTCATGTTTATATTGCATTGGAAAGATCCATGAGTATCGTGAAAAATCATCCACAAATAAAATATAATATTTTGATCCTTTGATTGAAATAATAGGAGAAGTCCAAACATCTGAGTGAATTAATTCCAAAGGGAATTTTGATGTGGAATCCGACAATTGAAAAGGTAACTTAGTACTTTTACCCAGAGGACATGAATTACAAAATGGAAGAGAATTATTACCATGCATGAGAAGACATTTATTTGAAATAAGATGTGACAAAGTGTTGTTAGCAGGATGACCCAACCGAGAATGCCAAATTGGGACGCTAACACGAACACCAACCAATGCAAAGGAACGACCCGATTTTGTAGAGATTTGAGTATGAATGCGAAAGGGATAGAGACCATGTTCA
Source organism: Populus deltoides (assembly GCA_015852605.2). Classification (NCBI taxonomy): domain Eukaryota; kingdom Viridiplantae; phylum Streptophyta; class Magnoliopsida; order Malpighiales; family Salicaceae; genus Populus; species Populus deltoides. Next base: position 1,900,376 of record CM027581.2, read on the forward strand.
CTCTTCCCGTGGAAAAGCGTCTTCCCTGTTTTTCTAGAGCTTAATTGGATTTTTCCAGCTTTTGTGCAATATTTCAGCTAAAAATACTAATAATTGAACTTATTAAAGTGCGTGATAGCTATTACCTAAGTAGTGTCTACCTCTGTTACACCTAAATTCTACATGTTGCTTTTAAGGGGAGCTTCTTGCCTGGCCATGGGCGCGCTGGCCCATGGTACTTGGTGGCCTGTGATAGGTGCCGTGTGATTTTATTTTATTCATGGTTTAGTTGTATTTTTAAAAGATTTTAATTTTTTTTAATTTTGAACTAAATTTTTTATTCTTCAAATATATATTGAGATAATTAAAAAAAATACACATATAAGCATCATTGTATGTATGGCTTGACTTTTATTTTATTTTATTTTATCATGATTTGGATTGTTGGATTAACTTTAAAGTGTTTGATATTATATTTTGCAAGTATTTTTGAAAAAATTTAAATTTTTTTTATTTTTTTTGCTTCAAATTAATATATTTTTGAGGTTTTCAAATTATTTTGATATGTTATGTCAAAAATAATTTTTTTTTTAAAAAAATATTATTTTAATATGTTTTGAAATGAAAATCACTTTGAAAAACAACAATAACTATACTTCCAAACAAGCCAATGTTATAATGAATAATTTAAAAAAATACTAAAACCACGTTGGTTGTTCTGGATGAAAAAATAAAAAATAAATCTTAAGAGTTACATTCCAAGAGAAGTTTTGACAATTGCCATTATGTAACATAAAAATAATTTTATTGTTATTTTTAGAATTAATTAATTAAATTTTTAAAATTAATTAATCTAATAATTGTCCATGACATTTCCTATCAAGTTATTCAAATAATTTAAATAAAAAGTTAATTTTTAAATTCTATAGATATATTAAATATGTTATGACTGACATTATAATAATAAATGCACAACATAACTTGGGGCTGATAAGGTTCATAAACCTTCTTAATTTTACTTTGTGTTTTAATGTATTTTAAAAGTGCATTTGGCTTAAAAAAAACATTAAATTAATACCTTTTTAGTGTTTTTTTTTCATGGTTTTAATGTATTAATATAAAAAATAAAAAAAATCTAAGAAAATATTTTAATATATCTTTAGATAAAATTAAAAACATTTTTTAAAATTACAATGTGCCTCATAAATAATTAATACAATCAAAGAAGTAAATCACAACGCAGAACCAAATCGGAAGCCACTCTGAACAAAATAAATATATCAAAAGAAGTAATGGTAAAACGATTTGGTTAACAAAACAAGAATTAGTAAATCAAAAACAAAGTCAAGAATCAAAAACAAAGTTAAAATGACTATTCCATTTTCTGAATGACAAAAATGGAGAGCCCAAAATAGATTTGTTAAAATTTAAGAATTAACACTGGTTGAAGAATTTTTTTAGAGTGGCATTTGGAGAATTTAAGTAAGGAATAAGCTTCACGTGAGCGAGATAATATCATCTTAGATTAATTTTATTCAATAATTAAATAAAAAATTACCTCTTCCTGCCGGTCTTAACTATTCTTTAAATATAAACATATGAATTACATATTATTTTATACATATCACAGCTGCATTTGATACAATAAATGGTAAGTAGGAAATACAATCCAATTACAGTAAAGAGGTCACATAGAGTAAATGGTAAGGCTTACATATTATTTTACACTCAACCTTAGCAAACACCAAAGCAAATAATTAATACACTCAGAGCAGGTTCTAAAGAGTTCTGTCTTTCTCACCTATAAATCATCAAAATAAATCTTTGGGATGTGAGAAATCTTTTGCCAATCTTCACCCATCTCCTCCTCCTTCCCGTAACGTTTCCTTAGATTGGGGCAGCTATCTATGTGTAATTCCTGTAGAGGCGCTGCCAAAACATGGTCTGGTAGTGCTCTCAACAACGGGCACTTTTCAATCATCAACTCCTGAAGTTGAGGCATAATGGATATTGAAGTTGTGGTGGCATCTTCTTCTCCCACTGATCTCCTTTCAATTCCATCCCACTCTTCTACTTCTTCCAGACTCGCAATCAAAAGTGTTTTTAATTTGGGGAAAGCAGTGACCCTTGCAATTTCTCCTTCATTAATACGGGCATTCTCATCTTTTTCTATACCTAAAAATCCAGCATCCAGCCTTCTCACCTTCATCGACCTCAATACCAGACATTCAAGGTTGGGCAATCTTCCCAACGGACGCATGACCTCCAGCTTTGTACAATCAGACAGTATAAGCTGCTGTAATCTGGTTAATGTCACCATCCAACTTGGCAATTCCAACCCTCCGTACCTAGATATGGTTAGATATTCCAAGTCAGACGGAGGCCGTAAAGCTTCAATTAAAATGCCGCTTTCTTGGTTGTAGTCGAAATCCAATTCCAAATGAAGCAGGCGCTTCTTATTCTTGAGTTGTTCTTCTGCAGCGTCACTCGCATCTTGTAGATTCCGTATCCTAAGACTCCCTCCTATGTGATTTAAGCTTTTTAATTCTCTTAGATTAGCTGCTTTGCTTTCATTCTCACCACCACCACACTCAATAAACACATCTAATGCTCGAAGACATGTTATCCTCTCTATTCCCTTTGGTATGAAGGCCACACCTGAACCATCAATCCGGAGATGCCTCAATTTGATTAGTTTTCCGATCGCATTCGGCAATTCCTTGAGAGACCGACACCAAGTAACGTCTAGGGATTGCAGATTGCATAAATCACACATGGTTTCTGGCAGGGACTCCAACTCTCCACAAGATTCCAGATTGAGGTGTCTCAAATGTATCAATTTCCCTACCTCGTTTGGTATTTCTTTGATTGAAGACGCTGACAAATTCAATGACCTGATGCATGTCAACTGCTTGAACAAATCAGGCAGTGCAGCTCCAAGCCAAGGGTTTCCAGTGTTGATCAAGAGGCTGCGAAGACCTTTTGCTTTCTGAATGGACACGGGAAAAGATCTCTCCTCTGACAGCATCATGCTTAAATGACGAACCCTTTCAATTGAAGTCTCCACTATTGCTCCTCCAAGGGTATTGACATCCACTGTTAGACATTCATTTTTTGTCATATACTGGGCAAAATCATGCACTATATCATGCATCTTGAATCTGATATTTTCTCGACCATACGTCTTAAAATCTTGGAAGAAAGAGCGCGCTGCTAAGACTTGAAAGTACTGCTCTCCTACAAGTTCCATATCTCCACCTGAAGTCTCCTTGAGGTAACCTTGAGCCATCCACATCTTCACCAAGTCATCTTTGACCATCTCCAAGTCTTTTGGAAACATGGCACAATACAAGAAACATCGTCTTCCCACAGAAGGTAAATCGTAGTAACTCAAAAGCAAAGGTATAAATATTCGTCTTTCAACCTGATCTCTATCAACCTCATCTAGCCTCCACAGTTCGCTAGATAAAACATGTTCCCACTCTTCTCTTGTTCTTTTAGACTGCATTAGACCTCCTAATACCTTGGCAGCTAGAGGCAAGCCCTTGCACTTGTTTGCAATTTTATCGCCGATATCTGTCAGTCTTTCGCGCTCATCTTTGCTTCTTTCCTTGAATGCCACATGATTGAATATTGACCTGCATATCTCATCGGACAATTTCTCAATGTTGATCCGGTGGTCAGTTCCCATCATCGTTGCCACAGCGTCCTTACGAGTGGTCACTAGAATTCTGCTTCCTCGTGCACAGCCTGTGAGAGATGGTTTCAGTTTTTCCCATTGTTCATGATTTTCTGTCCAGACATCATCAAGGACAAGAAGGAGCCTCTTTCCAGTAATGGATTCAGAAACCCCTTGCAAAAGGGATTGCAATTCAACCAAATTCGTTGGACTCCCTTCAAGCTGCTCAAGGATTGCTTTGGCTATTCTAACCTCATCAAATGGTTCTGAAACACACACCCATATCTTTTTCTCAAAATGAGCCGTAACCTCAGCATCATTAAAAGCTAGTTGGGCGAGAGTTGTTTTTCCAATTCCTCCCAGCCCTACTAGAGATGACATCCACGTCCCGTGCTTCTTGACTACTTTCAGCCAGCAACTTGATTACAACATTTCTCTTTTCACCATCTCGACCAATCACGCTTGATTCATCAACAAAGGAGGTAGTTTTAGTCGCTGGAGTTCATCAGTCGCTTTGTACAGATCGAAGCCATACTTAGCTCTCTCTTTGGCTATGTCATCCACTTTTTCACTAACTTCTTTGATCTTCAGGGCAATGTCGCGACGTCGAACCACTTGATTGAAACAAAAGCAAGGAGATCCCAGGAAGGAACACCGTATCTTCTGTCGGCTGTGAGTATTTTCTTCAGCTTCCTCCATTTTCCATCTAAGAATTGCAGTGCTCCATTCATCTAGCACGTCATCCATATCATAACATGCATCTTTGAGCTTGTCTACCCAATCTCTTACAGCCTTATCCTTCACTTGTTTTCTATCTGCATCTTCAAGGACAGATTGGATATCAAGGAGATTGCTTTTCAGCTTGTCTCATTGTTTCTTCACACCCACTACTAGGTTCACCTCTGCTTGTACCTATTAGTGTACAAAGGAAAAGAAACGTTAAGCATAGGGAACATTTCTATGACAATTTCACACCCCCTACTAGGTTCACCTCTTCCCGTACCTATTAGTGTAGAAAATACAAGTTCAAGCATAGGAAACATTTCTATTTTGTATTAATATATTTTATTGTGAAATGGATTTACTATATTAATAATTTATATATAAAATATTTATTAGAAATAATAATATTTCTTTTTTCTTTTTATCATAATTATGATGATATCAGTCTGCACTATGCTACTGTACAAGAAGGTATAAAATGAATCTTAAATGGTAAACCGTTCAACCTATACGTGTGTGTGTGTGTATATATAGGTATGGAAAAAGTTTTGTTAACCATCTCAACCCAATAGCTTAAGCTGTTAGATGAGATTTTAAGATATGATTTATATTATTCTTCAACACACCCCCTCAAGTGAAAGCCTTTTAAATTTGAAACTTACACAAGCCCACATTACCTTGTACTTAATTTTTATCAAATAAATAAAAATAATGAGATTCAAACTCGTGACCGTTTGGTTATTAAGACTCTGATACCATGTCAAAGAACCATCTCAACCCAATAGCTTAAGCTGTTAGGTGAGGTTTCAAGATATGATTTATATTATTCTCCTACAAGTTCAATGTTCTCACGAGAGAAGGATTTCTCCTTTGATTTTATAAGGTTTTCATTTTATATTAAACTATAGATGTATAAAGGCAGGTGAATAAAAGGATCTGCATGTATAATTCGTGAAGTCAATTTAGAAATAAAGGCATGATAATAAGATTGTGTGTTAAGTATATAGTTTTAATTCACACCAAATACTCACTCGCTAATCCTTTGAACTTTTTATTGATTATTTTACCCTTAATAGTTAAATTTAAAGAGAATTGGCAACTCTTGTTTTGCCTTTTTCGGTTTTCCTATATTTGGAATGATATATTTTCTTTAGGTTATTTTTAGAATTATGAAAAATAATAAAACAAGTAACAGAAGATTCTTTAATAAAATCCAAATATATACTTGAGGATTTAAAATATTATTTTTATTTATTCAAGTTAAAAGTATTCTTTTTATGAGAGGAAGAAAAAAGGCTTGAACTCTATATTTCTTATCTCTACCAGGTAAATCAGGTTATTGCAGATGGTAGAAAAATACCTGTTGAACAAAGATCGTGGTTAACTGCTCCAAGATCGGAGATACAAGTGCCTCAGCCATCGTCTGTTTAGTTCTGATTGGAAAGAGAGAGAGAGATAAGCAATTATGATGGGATGAGCAGAGAGAAAGAGAGGGTGAAGGGAAGGAGGCGGCTGATTGTGAATGGAAGTTCGTTTATATACTTAGGGTTTCTCGTTGCAGGTGGAGTTCTTGCAACTTGGTAGTTTTTTTTACTAGTGAAGCTTGTATGTTAGTGTCTCAACATTTTTTTATTAGTTTTTGTAGGCCTGTGGTAAAGGGAGATCAGCACAACTCGTAATTTTAGCTGGCAGTAAACCTGAAGTAATGAGAAAATAATTTGATTTCGTTGTTTCTGGTTATGTGACACAAAGTGGTGTTTTTTATTAAAAAAAAAAAAAAACAGAGAGAATGCAAGAAAGAAAGTCACAGCTGCATTTGATAGAATAAATGCAAGGAGGAAATAAAATCCAATTCAAGAATACATTACAAATGATTTCAATCCATTTACAGAAAAAGGGTATATAAAACATATGGTTTTAAAACAACATTGAATCAAATCCACCGTGTATACAAGGCTTACAAGTTATTTAAACTCAATAACACCAAAGCATGCATATAATATTGGGTGTCAGATTCTGTATTTTCTAAACCTGAAACAACAAGCAATTAAATTCCATGAACAACCAACTCAAGTTCTATACCATCTTGCAAGTTATATACCATCAACGACAAAGTTTTTAAACCTTACTTGAGGTTCAACATCCCGGATCAAGAATTATGTCTAATATGAAAGGGTTAACCTAAGTTAATCTAATTATTTTTATAAAAAAAAATTAAAATGACATCGTTTTGATCGATATTGATTTTTCCAAAAAAAGAACCAACAATATTTAAATAAATTTTACTCGAGTCTACCAAGATATTTTAACCAGGTCAAGTCATATTAATTCTTTTTTTATTATTATATTTTTTGAAATTCTTACCTTAATTACCAAAAATATCTGATTAATTTTGAGATATATTAAATTTGGTTTTATAAACAGTACATTATTTTGATTGGTATTGATTTTTCAAAAAAAAAAAACCAACAATATTTAAATAAGTTTTACTCGAGTCTACCAAGATGTTTTAACTAGGTCAAGCCATATTAATTTATTTTTTTATTATATTTTTTGAAGTTTTTACCTTAATTACCAAAAAAAAATCTGCTTAATTTTGAGATATATTGAATATTTGGTGCTATTCAATTCAATTTAATCAAACTTTTATTTGGTTGAGAAGAATTTCACAATCAGAATCTTGTAATTTTGATGATGGCTCTTGAACTGGAAACCATGTTTATATCGCAGATATATTCTTGAACACCACTCATAGATGAACAATTAGCCACTCTCAAAAACCAAATCACAGGGAAGAGCCCTTCAACTCGAGGGCCACCAGAGGTTGTACATTTGCATGTGAGTTGGGATGCAAGAATCAATGATTCTTATGAGGTCGATCACACACTTCTATGTGAATTGGGGTGCACAATACTTTTAAGGAGAGAACTCATCCTAGTCCAAGCACATTTAACTTCGGAATTTTTATGGCATAAGGTGTACGATGCTAAATACACAAGTCCTAGTTAATATCCTCTACCATGCAATGTAGTGGTTCAGTTGCACCATTTCAAATTGTTAGTATGTCTAGAATCTATGTTCAGGCACTGCAATCTATCTTGAATTCATGGTCTTCACTTAATAACAAGTCTGGTCTGGAGAATCCTTTAACTTGAAAGATTACAAATGATTTCAATCCAATTACAGTAAGGAGGTGTATGAAACATACGGTGCTTAATACAACACTGAATGAAATCCTCCATTTGATTATACCAGAATGCCCGTCGATTTGATTCCAAAAATATGAAGGGAAAATCTTCAAATGCACAAAGTAAATCGGAAGCCACTCTGAAGTAGCTCTTCAGTATCTTCCAAGCCCAAGCTGTCAAACACAGACCAGAAGCAAACGTGTCATAACCAAAACAACCCAATGAATGGTAGATGTTAAAATGAGCATTCCGTTTTCTGAATGACAAAAATCTCAGTGACCTAGCTATGACTTACATAATTAATTAAAATATAGTAAAATATTATACCGTTAAGAATTAACAGTGGTAGAAGAATTTACATGCTCCTGCCGGTTCTAATTAAAGAGTTCTGTCTTTCTCACCTATAATAATATATCATTAAAATAAATGTTTGGGATGTGAGAAATCTTTTGCCAATCTTCACCCATCTCCTCCTTCCCACAACGTTTCCTTAGAATGGGGCAAGCACTTATGACCAATTCCTGTAGAGGCGCTGCCAAAACAGAGTCTCGTAGTGCTCTCAACAACGGGCATTTATGAATTCTCAACTCTTGAAGTTGTGGCATAAACATAAAAGGTGTCCTTTTTATGTTGGATTATGCAAATATGGAGGTATTTATATTGATTCTGATATCACAGTTTGAATTTATTGTCTTCCGTTAGTAAATCTATTGGTCTGAAGAATCCTCTGTCTGGAAGTTCTTTGAATGGGGCTGTGATGGCATTTAGAAAGCACAGGCACCAGGGGGCTTGCCTTTCACTAGCAGAAATCATCACAGGCACCAGGGGGCTTGCCTTTCACTAGCAGAAATCATATTTATTGTTGAAGATTTTTTGTGTTGGGTTTTGATAACTTTATTTGGATTTAATCCACAAAATCGATGGGTATCATCTCTTTTAGATGAATGCTTTAGCTTCCAAGTCTACCATTCTCTCATTTATTTGGACTTAATCCACTGAAACTGAGGTTTTATTTGCGTGGATAATGATAATATTTGGTGCAAAATTTCTTGTTGTGAATTGCAGAAAACAGCTGCTTGATCTTCACTAGGATGGTAATTGCAAATAATAATTATGCAACCCGGTGCGAATTGCATGTTAAATAACTAGTGTATATCTAGATACAGATGATGGCCTTCTGGATTTGGATTTTTTTTATGTTGAGATTTTGGATTTTTTTTTAAATAATAGCTAGCGTTCATGTCCCTTCAAACGTGTAAGATAGGAAAGAAGAGATCGACGATTCCGTCGAGACTCAATTGTTGGCACTAAGAGAAAATAGCCATCAGAAGGAAAACGTCGAGAATGGCCTCTGTTTCACATGGGGCTCCAAGATCGGACAGGGACATGCAGACGCCAATCCCCTTATCGCTTAATCTACTCTTCCCTCTCCCTCTCCCACTCAATGCTCCATCGATCCTTCCCTCTCAACAATTTTTGTTTCTATCTCCACTCCAAATTACTAAATACCTTCCCTCTAATTTATCCACGGCATGCTATTTTCAAGACTGGATTTGCGTGCGGTGCTCTCATGAAGAAATGGAGAGGCTATTTTGGTAATGTAGCGATCAATAAAAATATCCCAAGAGGTGAACTTTTGGACATGCAAGCGATCGTTTTCGCCGTCCGTGTCGTTGTAAGAGGGGTCACCGTTGATTGTGCCTTGGCCATGGAGTGATATTCCACGCACCACCAACACTGTTCAAGAGCTACACGAACATGGAGGAATTACAGGGGCTGGCAGGGGCAGGGTCCTGCAAGGTTTTTTTTTTTTCTTCAATAAATTAGAATTTTATCTTTAAAAATAGAAAATTTAAAATTTTGGCCCTCGCTCTAAAATCTTTTATCTAATTTGACATTCCCCACTCCGCTGCTTACTACACACACGAAGTCATTGTTTTATGATGAAAAAATAATAATGTTTTTTCTCCTTTTCTTGTATTTTTAAATTTTGGTTTTCTTTTATCTTAGATTTTATGAATGATGAATTCCATAACAAGGATGATACATGCCCATTAATCATACATGTCATTAATAACTTTAAAACATACACATCTAATGGTGAAAAATATAGATACAACCATCAATTAAAAAATAAAAACAGCGATTAAATATAAAAAAAAAAGTAATGGAAGTACAAGAAATAAAATAGAAAAATTAAAATTAGAGACATTTCCGTTGAAAAATATAAATAAGCAGAGGCACTGAAACACTATAGACACTCACACACACAAGATTAAGCGCATTGAATAAACGACATGGATCCTCGGAGTGGCTGTTTGTCCAGGCCTTGGTGAGGTGGTGCAAGTAAATCAATTCACACCAAATACTCACTCGCTAATCCTTTTCAACTTTTTATTGATTATTTTACCCTTAATATTTCAGTTTAAAGAAAATTGGCAACTCTTGTTAATTTTGTCTTTTTCGGTTTTCTTTGTTAAAACTTCCTAATCGTGTATACGAGCATAAAAGAATAATAATAATAACAACAACAACAATAAAAATAATTACTGCATTAATTTTTATTGGAAAATGTTTTGATGGGCACCTTTCCATATTTTCCATAGAAAGTGTCTAAGATGCTCTATGATTCGATTTCAATCCAATTACATATTTTACATTTTCTTGGAAAATCCTCTCCTTGAATTCTTTTTGCCTTTATATCATAAATTAAAAAAAAAAAAACCCTATTCATGTTAAAACAAACTTTTCTATTTTAATTTTTAAGAATACAATGTTTAATACGAGTGATTATTAAATAATCATATAATATTATAAATATTATTGTTATGAATTTCACTTTTCACATCAACAAGAAAGTATTGCATTAAAAATATCTAATGATAATAAAAATCTCTTTTTAAAAATAGATTTTCATGATTAAAAAAATAAAGAAACTTTGAAAAAAGAGAGACAAAAAGAGACATGATATTTAATGTCTTTGATTATTTATTTAAAAATTGATATTTATTAACATTTTGATACTTGATAAGAGGAACTCCTTTTGTCCCGAGGAGCCTAAATTCTTTGTTCATCTAATGATTGTTTATTTGAAAAATGGGGGATCTAATTGGAAATGTATTTTGTTTGTAACCCAAATGAGAATAAGATGATAATTAGAGGAAAAACAAGATGTCATTTTCCCAAAATAAAAATAAAAGAGAGGATATGGTGGTGGCCCTGGTGGGTCAATGTGTCAACAAACCCATTAGGCCGAGAGTTGGTGAGTGCTGACCATTCCTGGTGGTCCCACTTGCTAGTGACTGGTGCTCAGTGAGGGCCCTCGGATGGGGCCGGTGGGTTGCCGGTGGGAGATGTTTTCCTTTGACGGTAAATTATGGTAGAGTTTCCTTGCAACTCTTGGAAATGAAATTTTCAATTTTTTGAAATTTCCATGCAATTCTTGGAAAACATTCGTCCAGAGATGATGGATCCTTGATGAACACAGAGCAGTTTGTAATTGCGTTCCAAGAGTTTCACGGGATTTTGAATTTTTTTTTTGTTTAAAATTATTTTTTATTATTTTTAAATAATTCTAAGATACTAATATAAAAAATATTTTTTAAAAAATCAAAATAATATTATTTTATATTAATTCAAGTCAATAAAATTATTATGTCAAACTAATAATCCAAGTAATATATCAAATAATAATCGGATAGAGTTTAATAACTTTGTGTAAAAGTGGATTTGTTGGAATGTAACTTATGGTAATTAAAGGGCTTAAATATTTTTTTTATTATAAATAACTAATCATTCTGGCACATGCATTCACTTCATTTTCATAATATATTATTTGGTAATAAAAAAAATGAGAACATATTGCAAATATTTCATAAAATTTGAAAAAATAAATAAATCATTAAAGTGAAACTATTTATTTTTTTGAATAGTCTTCTTATGTGCGGACATTGAGAAAACAATTATTTTCGACAACAACTGATTATAGTCAATTTCATCCAAATACTTAACATGGAATGGTGCTTTTTTATTTTTGTAAAAAAATTCATTTTCTATAATCCATCCTAATACAAGAGTTTGGAGGTTTGATATAATATAAATATGTCACATTAATTATTAAATTCCATCCTAATAACTGAAATCCTTTTCTTTTGAGTTCTATGGACCCGATCAAGGAACATTAATCATGCAGGAAGAGCAGCCTCCATGCCCTTATGCATTGTTCTGATTACAGTGGTAACCTGCTCAATTTGATCTTCGCTTGAGCATGCTGATAGAAGTACTTTGGCAGTTCCTCCATCAGGGTGACATCCAGCATCAATCATTTCTTCAAAGATTTCCAAGCATCTTGCGTATAGTTTCTTTCTTGAGTAGGCTCCTAATCTTGAAGTCCAAGTCACAACGTCAGGTTTCAGATTTTTGGATGGAAGTGATTGGAAAATACCTTCCATTCTCTTGAAAAATCCTGCTCGTCCATATATGTTGATTAAGATGTATGTACTGATATCAGCTTCATAAGGTCCCTTCTGTTGGGCTATTCCAGAACTCAAACACACACAATTTACGTGGTTCGGCAACTTGCCTACTCCACGGAGCTACTGGTTTGTATTAATGAAACTTACAAACAATACAAACAAAGGAGGAGGAGATAAAACTCTCTCAACTTAACTCTACTCTCTCAAGCTCTCTCTATTCTTCTCTGTTCTCTCTTCTCTCTGTGTTTCTTACGCTGCTCTCTGTGTTCTTCATGCTCTACAAAGCACACACACACACATAGCTATACATATACAATGGATGATTGAAGGGGCATGATTGATGCCCACCGTTGCCTCCACTTTGTGTCCTCCACCATGTGAAAAAGGGGGATTAGGTATTCCCACTTGCACATGGTGGGTCATTGCTGTCTCCATAATGCTAACAATCTCCCACTTGGAGACAAGCAATGAAATCATCTTTTATCCTTGAAGGCCAATCAAGTTTTGCACAACTTCGGTTTATCAAGTGTAACTCCTTTGGTTAACATGTCATTTGGATTCTTGCTTCCCCGGACCTTTTCTAGCATTAGTTGCTCGTCATCCAGCGGTTGTCGGATGAAGTGATATTTGATCCGAATATGCTTCGTCCGGAGTGAAATGCTGGATTCTTGGCAAGGAAGATTGCACTGATCGCCGCTATACAAAGTACCTTTTCCATTCAACTTGCCCAATTCCTTCGAGAAACTCTGCAACCATACTATCTCTTTTTGCAGATTCTCGAGACCGCAACATATTCACACATTTGTTGAAAGAGCGACGATCTTTTGCAAGGTAGAACTCCAAGAAAAGCAGAGTGCCTCCTAGAGTGTATACATATCCTGTAGTGCTCTTTCTGCTATCAACATCTCCTGCTAGATCAGCGTCTACAAAGCCTTCAAGTTTCAAACCACCAGCTGTGAAACTAAGACAAGTTTCTGAGGAACCTTTTAAGTACCTCATGATCCATTTGACCGCCTCCCAATGCTGCTTTCCAGGATTGCTCATATATCGGCTTACAACTCCCACTGCATGGGCAATGTCTGGTCTGGTACAGACCATAGCATACATCAAAGAGCCGATAGCTGAGGCGTATGGAATCTTATCCATGTATCCACTTTCTAGCTCAGTTTTTGGTGACTGATCTTTGCTGAGCTTGAAATGATTCCCCAGTGGTGTACTTACTGGTTTAGTATTATCCATACTAAACCTGGGCGAGAACCTTCTTGACATACTCTGTTTGTGAAAGCTTTAGTACGCCTTTGTCTTTATCTCTGAAGATTCTCATGCCAAGTATTTGTTTAGCAGCTCCCAGATCCTTCATTTCAAACTGTTTTGACAACTGCTGTTTCAGCTTATCAATCTCCTCAATGCTGGATCCTGCAATCAACATATCATCTACATATAATAGTAGAATGATGTAGGAGTTGTCAAAATGTTTGACATAGCAACAATGATCAGCTTGGCATCTTGTATACCCGGAACTGCACATGAAGTTGTCAAACTTCTTGTACCTTATCTTGGAGCTTGCTTCAAACCGTATAGGCTTTTTCTGTAGCTTGCAGACTTGGTTCTCCTTTCCTTGTATTTCAAACCCCTCTGGTTGTTGCATGTAAATATCTTCCTCTAATTCTCCATGAAGAAAGGCTGTTTTTACATCTAATTGCTCAAGATGTAAATTCTCTGCTGCTACTATCCCCAGAACAACTCTGATTGTTGTGAGCTTCACAACTGGAGAAAATATCTCAGAGTAGTCAATGCCTTTCTTTTGTTGCAACCCTTTGACAACAAGTTTTGCCTTGAACCGTTTACTTCCGTCATGCTCAGTCTTCACTCTGTAAACCCACTTGTTTTGTAAAGCCTTCTTTCCTTCAGGCAGTGTGGTTAGCTCCCAAGTCTTGTTCTTCAGCAACGAACTCATCTCATCCTTCATGGCTAACTCCCACTTGCTTGAGTTTCCATCTTGTAAGGATTCTTCATAAGTTAGCGGTTCACCACCATCATCAACAAAATGTAATTCAAGTAAAAGTGTGAACCGTTGCGGGGGCTTTATCGTCCTCGAAGACTGCGAACAGTTGGTTTAATTGGCTCCGCATCTTCTTGTGTAGTAGCGGTGCAGATATGCTTGAGTCTTCTTGTAAAGACTCTTGATTGTTGTTCCGCTTTCAGTAACATCGGGAAGGCCTTCTAATCTTATGAATTCGGATCCTTGTGGACTTGTATCCGAATCGACCTTTATCTGTTTCGCACTTGATCGTCTTTGTACGGAACTTTCTCATTGAAGATCACGTTCGCTTCGATAATCTTTCTATTCGATCATCCCGAACCGATATCCAAATTCTTCATCTCCATAGCCGATGAAGAAACATTTCTTGGATTTGGCATCCAACTTGTTGCGAGCATCGGAATCTATATGAACATAGGAAACACACCCAAAGACCTTTAAATGAGAGAGTTGTACCTCTTTTCCTCTCCATACTTCCTCGGGCGGCCCGAACTCCAAAGGAACTGATGGTCCACGGTTGATCAAGTAAACTGCGGTATGAACTGCGTCAGCCCAGAATGTTTGAGGTAACCCTGAATGCAACCTCATGCTTCTAGCTCGTTCATTGATGGTCCTGTTCATCCGTTCAGCAACGCCATTCTGTTGCGGTGTGCCTGGAACAGTCTTTTCCATTCTGATACCATTGATAAGACAATACTCCTTGAAACCTCCATCAATGTATTCTCCTCCATTATCAGATCTTAAGCATTTCAACTTTAAACCTGATTCAGTCTCAACCATAGCCTTCCATTTCTTGAATGTTTCAAACACATCAGATTTATTTTTCAGAAAGTAGACCCATACCTTCCTGCTGAAATCATCAATGAAAGTCACGTAATACCGAGAACCTCCAAGAGATGCTACTGGAGACGGTCCCCATAAATCTGTGTGTACCAGCTCTAGCTTTCTTGGTTTTAAGGTCCTGCCAACCTTCAAGAAACTGAGCTTCTTCTGTTTTCCAAGAACACAGCTTTCACAAATGTCTAGATCGACATTTTTTAATTCTGCCAGCTTTCCCTTCGATTGAAGTATCTTCATCCCCTTTTGACTCATATGGCCAAGTCTACAGTGCCATAGCTGTGCCTGATTTTCTGCTTCTGTAGTTGCAATGATGTCTGCAACTCTTGTGGTCATATACAGGGTGCCGGTTTTCTTTCCACGAGCCAAAACCATTGCTCCCTTTGATACCTTCCACATACCTCCAGAAAAAAGGATTGAATGACCATTGTCATCAAGTTGTCCGACTGAGATCAACTTCTTCTTTAGTCCAGGAACATGCCTTACATTTTGCAAGTTCCATGTAGATCCATTCAATGTCTTGATTTGCACATCTCCTATACCCACAATCTCCATTGGTTGTCCATCGGCCAGATAGACTACACCCAGTGATCTCCAAAGAACATAGTTTTGCATCATCTCATGGTGTGGTGTACACAGTGGAATGAAGCACCGGAATCAAGAATCCAATCATCAATTGGACTTTGTACAAAGAAGAATCAAAGCGTCTTGCACCTCATCCGTGGTAGCATTTGCAGAGTCAGCTTCAGGTTTTTTTCGGTTTTGTGCAATTCCTCATGAAATGACCAGGTTTGCCACAATTCCAACATTCAACCTGCTTTCTGGGTCCAAACTTGCTTTTACTTCTATATCTTGATTTTGATCTGCCTCTGGATAAGCCTCTATCATGTCTCCTCCCTCGAGTGTTGATGTTGAGAGTGATCCCGAGCTTGAACTTTCACCTGAGTCTTTCCTTCGCACTTCTTCAGCCAAAATCAAGTCTCGAATGTCATCATACTTCAGTTTGGATTTTCCAGCTGAATTGCTCACGGCTGTCCTCATGCCTTCCCAACTGCTTGGAAGTGAAGCTAGCAAGATGAGTGCACGAATCTCATCATCAAACTCAATCTCAACAGATGATAATTGATTTGTGATGGTATTGAAGTTGTTGAGGTGTTGCGAATCGAAGTGTTTTCGACCATCTTCAAGTTAAACAACTTTTTCATCAGGTGCACTTTATTATTTGCTGATGGCTTCTCATACATCCCAGACAAGGCTTCCATCAATCTTGCAGTGGATCTTTCTTTCGTAACATTGTGAGCAACTCTTCTTGATAAGGATAACCGGACAATGCCCAGAACTTGTCTATCAAGAAGTAACCAATCTTCTTCTTGCATATTTTTCCGGTTTGCTCCCAACAAGGGAAGATGAAGTTTCTTCCCATATAGATAATCCTCAATTTGCATTTTCCAAGATCCAAAATCTGTCCGTCAAATTTTTCAATTCCAACGACTTTTATTTCATCCGCCATGTTTACTACTTCTCGATTCGAATTTCCCAAATCGACCTTACGGATGTGTCCGGAACAATTAAAACCTTGGAAATGACACCGAGATCACCCCAATTGGACTTGGATGGCTCAGATTTTAGCAATCAAAGTTTTGGATTAACGGACGGTGCAGATGCGGACCGGCGTGTCGGCCAGTACCGCTGCCGCGACCGGATCAAAAACTTCAGATGGCGGTTCGATGAAGCCACGTGTCGCCAGATTAGGTCTGCGTCACACCGTATCAAAACTCACTAACGGTTCGATTACGCCACGTGGCGAAAATGATGGCCCGAGTCGCGACGGATCAATACTCAAGAGTGGTCCCGATTTAACCACGTGTCAACCGATTGGATCTGCGTCGTGCATGGATCAAAACCCTTAACGGTGATGATGTAGCCACGCGTGTCGAATATTAGCTTCGCGACACATCGGAACAAAACTTCGATCGATGGCGTGTCGGTGGCGTGTCGGTGACGAGGACGTTGACCATTGTCGGCCCGGACCCGTTTTGCGAAGCCGGGCGAAGATGGAGCGTGGAGCGGCGTCACGGCGCGTTGGTGCTGGCGTGGCGATCTGGGCGTCGGCGTGGTGGCGCGTGCGGGCATGCAGGACGTCGGTTCTTCGCCGGGTTTTCAACAGGGGATTCTTCCGGTTGTCCTCTACACGATGGTATGTTCAAAAAACACGTTTGGAGAACTTTGATTTTTGAGTTTGGATCAAACACCCTCTTTTTCAAGAACAAGCTCGATACCGGTTGTTGGGCTATTCCAGAACTCAAACACACACAATTTACGTGGTTCGAGCAACTTGCCTACTCCACGGAGCTACTGGTTTGTATTAATGAAACTTACAAACAATACAAACAAAGGAGGAGGAGATAAAACTCTCTCAACTCAACTCTACTCTCTCAAGCTCTCTCTATTCTTCTCTGTTCTCTCTTCTCTCCCGAAGTTTCTTCCTCCGCTCTCTGTGTTCTTCATGCTCTACAAAGCACACACACACACATAGCTATACATATACAATGGATGATTGAAGGGGCATGATTGATGCCCACCGTTGCCTCCACTTTGTGTCCTCCACCATGTGAAAAAGGGGGATTAGGTATTCCCACTTGCACATGGTGGGTCATTGCTGTCTCCATAATGCTAATCCATTGCAGTCAGAACTTCCTCCATCTTTTCAAATTGGCCCAGCCGGCCATACAAGTGCATCATGCTGTTGAGGACAAACGTGTCTGGTTCAAGCCCAGATTCGCTCATCTGGTTAACAATTTCTTCGCATTTATCCACATTTCTTGCTCTTGAGTAGGCACACAGAAGTAGCATGTGTGATTTCATTGTAGGGGTTATTCCTAGTCGCTTCATCTCATTGAATACCGCTTGAGGATCTAAAAAGCAAATAGAAGCAGCCAAATCATTAAGCCAAAATTACGAGGAGCTTATACGAAAAACAAGACGAACTTCTTCCAAGTAGGAAAGGTGTCGCAAATGGATGAAATGCTGATAGCCTGATAATATCTCATACAACTTTATCTTGTTTCCTAGGAAATCTTAGAAAGATTATGGCAGGTCTCCAGAATAAAATTGAACACTGTTCCAAAAAATAATCCAAATGTTGCAATATAGATCCCTTCAAGTTCGTAGTTGATCGGAACGTTTTTAAACCATTACATGCTCAAACTGTTCCCAAATTCTCTGGAGCTTAATCCTTTTCCAATTCTCTCTTAATAAAGTACATTGATACTATTTGGTTCAAGCATCTTACCCTCATGAAGGCCAGCTCTCCCATACAAATCTACCATGATGTTATATGAAGCTCTATCCGGCTCACAGCCCATGTGCCGCATGAGTGAAAATATTTCTGCAGCCCCGTAAGGAAAACCTGCACGACTGTCAGGACAAGATAGTTAAATATCATCAGTTCTATTGGGAATCTCTTGGAAGCAAGAAGCTGTACCTCCAGTATTCTTTTTTATTTTCTTTGAAAGATTATTGAAACACCATATCATTCTATGATACTAACCTGTAAGCTTCCATGAGCGCATTGTAAGTATACACATCAGGCTCAAGCTTATCTTCTTGCATCTGCTCAAATATTTCTTCTGCCTTCTCACAGAGTCCCTCTCTAGCAAACGCGTTCACCAGAGCTGTGTATGTGCAGATATCTGGTCTGCATTTTTGTCTTCTCATTTCGTTAAACAACTTCAAGGCCATGTAAGATTGACTTGCCTGTGTACAGGAAAAAGATTAGCAAAATGAGTTTTTAAGGATCCTAAACACCACTGCTGTCCAGGGTTATCAGAATTAATAACCATATCTTTGAATTTAGTCTGATAATTGTTTGGAATTGAATGCATATATTTCAAGTTGTTTGTTGCATCACTGTAGACTCGTAGACGTACGAGTTACGCATAATTTTCTACTGGGGCCAGTGGCATTTCAAGAAGATCAGATTTGCAGAATAATTCAGAACCAAATATCACTGAGCTTACCTTCCCATGAAGGTTGATCAACAGTGTATAGGTGTCAGTAGAGGGCTGGCAGCCATCATTTTTCAATCGCTGAAAGATCTCAATTGCTCTTTGAGGGTTTCCAGCCTTCATTAACCCATCAATATAAGCATTGTATACAATTGCACCTGACCAAAATTAGAGTATACGCTCACTTTTCACTCATTGAATGTGCATGCAAGTGTATCAACAGAACAGCTTGAAAAATGAAAATCTGAGACGTGTAAATAAGAGAACGAAACACAAAAGCAGAACTAATGCCCTGTATTTCACCACCACAAAAAGAAGAGAAATAACGCACGCATTCTCATAAAGGAAAGCTACAGAAGCAAGTTTGTCATCCAGGAGAGTCTAGCCTAATCCAGTTCCGGTCTAGCTAAATTAGCAAGGGGTCCCTCTTGGTTTAATCAACCATTCTCTAAGCATGGTGATGTAGATAAGGAGTAGTAATCACTACTAATATAGTAGCAACAAGAAATATGCAGACCATGAACCAATCTTCTCTTTTCCTACGTTTATTATACTTCACCCCCGAAAAGAAAAAAGAAATACAGCCCTGTGCAATTATTGAGCAAGGTTTCAAAATTTAAAACGAATTTAAACCCACAAAAAATCAATTTTTGAGGCAAAGAATCTTACAAGTTGAGGAAATTTTTGTTTTATAAGAAATGGTTGATGGAGTCCAATAACTTCTTGAAAATACAATTTCCCTAAAAGCTAAGAAGAAATGAATTGGTAAGCACATACTTGGAGGAAGGCCATACTTTCGCATATCAACAAAGGCAGCTTCAGCCTTTGCTAACAATCCACATGCACAGTAAGCCTTTATAAGGAGGGCATACGTGTCTTCAGTAGGGATACACCTGGCTTGAAGAAGATCAACATATGTCTCTTCTGCCTTCTTGTACAAAGATTTTTGCCCATAAGCATCTATTAGTAAATTGTAGCACATGACATCTGTCTGGAAGGAGCTCTTGTACAATATCCATTGACATATCTGGAAATTTTTAGAGTTACACCCAACAAGATTATTAAGAATTAAGAACTCACGATTTTAAAAATGTCGATATAATAAATAGAGACAGTAAAGAGATTTGTTTCATTTAGTTGTAGGAAAATGCTGGTATATGAGAATTCCAAACACCAACTGCAGCACCAACCACTTAAAGGAGATTTGAACAATCGAGGTTTAGTCTTAATGATTGAAGAGAAAAATACTGTGCAAACATCCTGCCACAAAAATATGTGCGTGCAATGTGGTTTAATCCATCGCCTACCACCTTACACGATGAAAGAAATAAAGCACGATATACTCACCAATGCAATCGGATCCCATTGTTTATTCAAACGAAGTTGGACGGCTACATTAATAAGATCATCCCAAGTCTCGTGAGTGACAGGAAGAGTGTCAAGAGCAGCCCAAACATTATTCGGATCCACTTCTTTCCGCACAAAGTTCAGAAGCTGATGAGCAACAGGACTTAGCACTGGGAAAATTCCATCAACAAATCCAGATCCATATTTCCATCCTTGTCCCCTCAAAGAGCCACCTAGGTATAAAAGATGACTTAATAATTAAAGCCATATTTGCTTGAGCAGTTATATGTACGAGCACAAAGTGAATTACTCAGCATTACATCGTTTCCTGGACATCTTTTTGTGATCAAAGATTCGCCATTTGCCATGTTTGTCGATATAGACCCTGTCGCTTTTCCACTTTTTAACATCTCCATTACTGGAATTCTTTTCTCTGCGTCTGAAATGACCATTCCGGATTCTTGATTCTATAAAAATATGATTCAGTGTGCATCTAACAAGCAACCTGCAAACACTAATCAAGTAAACACACAATTGCCAGCAACAAACATACACTCCTCTTAATTTAAAGCCATTACACACAGGAAGCAACGAAATAAAATCCATACAAAGGAAGCTTTGGATTGCAAAATAATTGTACAACAAGAGACACTAAAACTACTTTTAATCACAATAGCAAACACATGAAATGCAAACCAGAAAACCTAGTTAAAAAAGAAGAAGAAAAGTTGTCAACTTTCCCTTTCTAAACCAAATATCTTCTCCCTTTCTTCCGCAATAATTCTTAACTGCTGTGAGTAGAGGTTGTATTTCATTACAGAATCAAATATTAGTCTAAACTATCTGATTAAACTACAAAAATCAAAATTTGCAAGATAAACAAGGCCACAACTGTTGAAGACTGGTTAGAGTTCAACAACGATAAGCATAGCACTCTGACAGCTAAAACTGGTCCATCATCTTAAAACTTATGAAGTCACAGTAAGACTTTTTAGACAATGATGATTGCTCGTTCAACATATGAGAGCCAACAAAATGCTAAAATGTTTTAACTAACAAGAACATAAAACAAATTAGACATCCTCTCTCAAGTGAACGTTGATACTTAGCAATTCCATTGAAACCCATTTCGCAGAACAAGAAATTCCATGAAAAAGCAATATTATCCAGCAAGAGGAGAAAGAACCACCAGAATTGAAGTTAATAAATACAGAAATAACAAGGCAACATGAACAGCATTAGCAGTGGCATTGCATTACGAAAGAGAGGAAGGAAGGACACGACTTACATGAAAGTATAAAAGAGGAGTTTGGAGTTGGGTATCTGTAAACATCCAGCAAGCAAGAAGATATGTGAACTGAAGAGTGTTTTCTTGGATAATGGACTACATGGGTGAAGACCAGCACTGCCAGACAAAAGTAGCTTCGGTTTTTTTCTGTTTACTAAGGGACAAAAGCCTCAAAATATCTCTAACGAACTTAAGGAGTCAAACAATAGCATTATTGTAGCCTCGTGGTGTCAGAGGTTGCATGGGATTCTATATCGAGACAGTAGCTGATAGCTAGAATAATCAATTCTAAAAAAGTTTATTTTTAATAATAATAATAAAAAGAAGATCAAAGGTTAATTTGTTTAAACAAAATGGACAAATTATTGTCATTATTATTAGTATAATTTAACAGCAAAAACTCCAGCATGAGACTTGTTGCAAATACAAAACATAACATCATCAGAAGAACTATGATTTGAGTGCAAGAGTCTAACATATTTTTAAAAAGGCAACACAAGTGAGTCATAATCCATCCAAATCTCAACCAAGAAAACAAAAGGTCAAAAACTTATCAACCCTCTGGGCACACAGAAGGGTGCATGATAGTCACAAAGGCCTACAGCTTCTAGAATACTAGGCTACCACATAGTCTGCAGTGGATAATCCAGATAAAAAAAAAAATAGTTAATGACTTCAGACACTAACACAGTGACTAGCAAAGACACCTGGTACAGCTGTGGACCTTTGTCATCAAAACCAGCGACTAGCAAAGATACTCCAAAAGGCCTTACACCTCTGCGAGGAAAAACAAAGGATGAGTATTTTCAAACTTCAAGAATAAGAGCATGAAGAGTTGACATGCTGATGCAGGAACATAGGGAGAGAGTTGTTGGCTTATTAGAATAAGGGCTAAGGTTATGAACTTTGGAAATTGAAATTCAGATCTAAATTACAAAGGAAATCAACTAAAACCACTGAATAAAAGATGTTCCAGTACCCAGATTGAGTAAACTCTTGCATGACAGCAGCAGTTTCCCTCACAAGTTGTGTGACAGGAATTGGTTCCTACAATCATAAAAATTCACAAGTTACAACCTTCACGATTAACAACAAAAGATGACAATGAATTGATATAAAATAGTAATCGGATATTTAACTCTTGGATTTCAAGCTAAATTCAGCTGTTTTGGGGGTCAGAATGGCATTATTGGGAATAAGACAACTAACAAGAAGTCTTGTAATATAGACAACCTCAATAACTACTTTCCAGATATATTATCTTAACAGGTTATCAAGCATCAGACGAATTATATACATGAGTTTGTTTAGAGGCATCAAAAGGATGCACATATCCCATTCATAAGATAAGCCATGAAAATTTAGCAACCTTATCACTTATCAGTGACATTAAAAGAAAAGCTGAAGAACAAACGTGAAGCAAAATAATAAAGAAAATCTTGAAGATGGGTACCTTGTACAGTCTATGATATTGCTCTGCTTGCTTCCTACTTTTCCGAACCAAAACTCGAAAGTCAGGACCCATTCCACTGCAACAAAATACATGTGATTAAGCACTGTCAAGAAAAAACTACAGCAAAGCAACCCATTTTGACATAGGTAATAAGTTGCACAAGTTAGTAAGAAGTGGCTCATTGAGCAACCAAATTGCCAAGATGTCTTATTTCAAACCCAAGTACAGAGGAATGCCTTATTTTTATTTTTCTAAGGAACTACATATTTGTCCTCCTCTTTTTTTCGGTTGAAACAGAAACAGGGTACATGTACAACGTGTCAAAGTCAAGTCCATAACCAGACCAATTAAGAACATTGACCTACAAGGAGTTCCACTGAAGTTCAGATTATAAGCAGGCATGCTTCTATCTCAATTTACCACCCCGGGTCAAATTTCACACTTATCAGGACACTATAACAACAGCAGAAACTATATAATTTCCCACCAAACATAAAGAGAGCTTTGAATCTACACACCCGCCTGCTACAATCATTCATGACAGATATTTTAGCAATAGTTAAGGCCAGAGAAACACAAGCTAAAAAAATGGAACTTCCTAATTACTGAGAAGCAGGCAGAAACAAACCTGTAGACAACTCCCATATTAGGTGTCAGATTCTGTATTTTCTGAACCTGAAACAAGAAGCAATTAAATACCATCAACAACCAACTCAAGTTATATACCATCTTGCAAATTAGAATAATAGAGCAATCAACTGGCTCCAAAATCAAACCATCTCCACCTCATTCAACACGATTTATAACCAACACCGCCTTTTTATAAAATGTGGGATTAATGAGGATATAAATCTACACACTCCAACATTCAAAGTCCCAATCTTAGAGTCATTGACTAGTATAGTAACGCCTCATTGGCAAGAACCCAAATCACTAAGCTCAAATTACTAATAAAAATTACAAATTTACACCGAATTTGAACAGATTTCTACCAACCGATGTCACTAAAGAAAACACAATAAAAAACGCAAAAATACAAAAGGGTTTCTTGAATTTAAACCAAAGAATATAACAAAACCAATAAAAAAAAAATGTTTACTTACATAAGATTCATCGACTAAAATAGATGGCAATTTCTTCTCAGTTGCAATATGTTATGAAGCGGGAAGAACAATAGCGCGAAAATATAAAGAGTTTCAAATCAAAAGAAGGCTAAGGCTACGGCGACGTTTTGAACACCCTCCTTCAAAGTTTATATGCACCGTTTAAATAAATCAGTAGCACGCCAGACTGATGTTAATTACTGTTTCCATTTTCTTTTGTTAGTTGTTATTCTAGCAAGAGCCTCATGTGGCATTCTAGAATTCATTTCGTTTCCTATATCTGTAACTGCACGTAACAGAGAACAATAAGAAAAATAATACAATTAACGTGTTCTCTTCCTTCTCTCTGTTTCTCTCTTCCATTCTCATACTCTTTTCTATTCTCTGGTCATTTAAAATGTTCCCATGTTAACTAGAAAAACCCCAACTATCCTAGCTACATAATTTAGCTCTCTCCTAATCGGTTCTCTCAGGATTCAGCTTGCAACAAGTGGTATCAGAGCCTCTGATCTTCAGACTTCCACTATGCCACCAGACACGAGGTCTCAAGATCTTAAGAAGCTGGAGGAGTCCTTTGAAGTTGCAAACAAAGAACAGATGGTGCGTCATGAGCAGGTTTTAACTATGTTGGAAACCTATGGCCAACAAGTACATGCAACAAAATTAACTCAAGATACTAAGATTGAGGAGCTCAGGGAGCTCATCAGTGGATTAGCCTATCAACAAACTACTCTTCTACAAAGAGTGCAAACAGATACAATAGAGCATGGTCCTGCAAAAGGCTATCCAGACACACGTCTAGGAGGTTCTTCTTCTAAACCAGCCAGTTTTGGTGTAGAAGGACAATCATCTTATAAGATACATAAGCCTCGCCGAGATTTTCCATGTTTTGAAAGGGAAGATGTTCACAAATGGTTGTATAAATGCAATCAGTATTTTGACATGGAAGAAATCAAAGGAACAGAGAAGGTTAAGCTCGCTTCTTTTTACTTAGATGGCATGGCTCTATACTGGCATCAAAACTTTACAAGAAGCCTGGGAGGTCAAGAAGCTACATGGGAGGAATACACTGAAGCTTTGTGTGGACGGTTTTGGTGCCAACAAAATCCACTTGAAGAACTGATGGAATTAAGGCAGACGGGCAACTTGGAGACCTATATTCAAGACTTTGATATTCTATGGAACAAAGCCGACATCAGTGAAAAACAGGCAATGGTATTCTTCATTGGAGGGCTGGAGATAGAGATCAAAAATCCAGTAAAAATGTTCGATCCCAAGGCACTTAAACAGGCCTATAATCTTGTCAGATTGCAAGATAACACCCTGGCTTATAGAAGGTCACTACCTACACCACACCAATACACTTCCCAAGCTCTACCTAATGCTACTTCTTTTAAACCAAACACACCCCTACCCTATTCAAGACCATTAGCAACACCAAACCCCAACACCTTCAGATCACAGCAAACTGGCATACTACCTACTCCAACTACACACTTCTCACAAAAACCCACCAGATCCATACGACCTAGAGACTTGGAAGAAAGAAGGGCCAAGGGGCTATGTTATGTTTCTGGTGTGATGAGCGTTTTACTCCAGGTCACAGATGCAAAAACAAAAGGTTGTATTCTTTATGCATAGTTGAAGATGATGAGGATAGTCTGGACCGAGAAGGGGAAATCAATGTTGTTGAACAGGAGTTGCTCATCCCTCACATTTCTCTTAATGCTCTGGATGGAACAAGAGGTTGCCACACATTAAGAGTAACTGGGAAGGCTGACCAACATTCTGTTTATATCTTGATCGACTCTGGTAGCACCTATAACTTCCTCAATAGTGCAACTGCCAACAAACTACAATGCTTAGCCACACCCATCAGAACACTGGTGGTCGAAACAGCAAATGGTGGTACTATGCATTGCTCAGCCATGTGCAGGAATTTTAGGTGGAGAATGCAGGGAGTTAACTTTGAGACAGATGTTTTTATTGTTGATTTAATCAACTGCGACATGGTTCTGGGTATTCAATGGCTTGCAACCCTTGGAAATATCGTTTCCAACTACAAGGATCTCTAGATGTCCTTCATTTGGCACGTTTTAGATGTATTGCTCAGGGGCACTGATTGCACAAAAATTCCAGGCTATTGAGCTTGCACAGCTTAACAGTTTGATGCTTAATCCTATACAGCTAGCAGGTATGAATCTATGCAGTTTAGTTACCATTGAGGATGAGGACGACAGGGTATATTCTATGTCACCCTCAACAACACACAACCAACAGGAGCAGCATGGCTTTAACGAATTACTGGAGTCTTACAAGGAATTATTCAGAGCACCTGAAGGTTTACCTCCAATCAGGTACCACGATCACTGTATTCCTATGAAGAAAGGAGCTCAAGCGATCAACCTCAGACCCTATAGATATTCTGGAGTGCAAAAAGATATACTCGAGAAAATGGTGGAGGAAATGCTTGCATCTGGAATTATTCAGCAGAGCAATAGTCCATTTGCTTCTCCTGTGGTATTAGTCAAAAAGAAGGACGGGTCCTGGCAATTTTGTGTCGACTACAGGGCTCTCAATCAACTTACCATCAAGGATAAGTTTCCAATCCCTATAGTGGATGAATTGCTAGAAGAACTGGTGGGAGCAACAGTGTTCTCCAAGGTGGACTTACGTTCTGGTTATCACCAGATCTGAATGACTTCTGGGGATATATTCAAGACAGCTTTTCGTACGCATAATGGCCACTATGAATTCTTGGTCATGCCATTTGGCCTTACCAACGCCCCTGCCACCTTCCAAAGCTTGATGAATGATGTATTCCGAAAACATCTCAGGAAGTTTGTGTTGGTTTTCTTTGATGATATTCTCATTTACAGTCAGTTCCTGACAGACCACCTGCAACATTTACAGATTATATTTGAGCTACTTAAGGAGCATCAGCTGGTAGCTAAACGCAGCAAGTGTGCCTTTGGTATACCTCAAGTTGAGTATTTAGGGCATGTCATTTCTAAAGGTGTAGCTACTGATCCTAAAAAGATTCAGGCTGTGAGAGATTGGCCAGAACCACAAAATGTCAAGCAACTAAGGGGATTTTTGGGCCTTACAGGGTACTATCGCAGGTTTGTCAAGAATTACAGCTCCATTAGCAAGCCCCTCACTCAATTACTCAAGAAAGATGCCTTCATCTGGCAGGAAGAGGCGCTTACAGCCTTCAACGCCTTAAAACAGGCTATGATTCAGCCTCCAGTTCTTTCCCTGCCTGATCTTAACCAACCTTTTGTGGTTGAAACAGATGCATCAGGTTCTAGTCTAGGGGCTGTACTTATGCAGGCAGGGCACCCTATTGCATTCATCAGCAAGGCTCTAGGACCCAGGCAACAAGCTTTATCAACCTATGAACGAGAAATGCTAGCTATCCTACAGGTGGTCACCAAATGGAGACATTACCTTTAGGGCAGGCATTTCACGATCAGGACTGATCATGTTAGTCTCAAATACATGCTGGCTCAAAAGGTATCCTACCCCTCTCAACACATATGGCTAACCAAACTCTTAGGTTTTGATTATGATATCGAGTACAGAAAAGGGAGGGAAAATATTGTTGCTGATGCATTGTCTAGGTGCTCCAGTAGTGAAGTATTCTCCCTTACACTCTCTACCATTTCGACCAATTTATTAGAAGCAATTCAGGCATCTTGGACGATAGATACCAATCTCGTAGGGATCATCACTCAACTACAACAGGATCCTCATTCATATCCACTTTATGCATGGACGAATGGACATCTATACAGAAAAGGGAAACTAGTGGTGGGCAATAATCCTGATTTACAAGGGCAACTTATCTCACTCTATCATGATACTGCCTTAGGGGGGCACTCTGGCATCACTGCCACCGCTAAACGGATAGGGTCATTGTTCTATTGGAGAAAACAGCAGAAGCATGTACGGGCATATGTAAGGGAGTGTCACACTTGCCAGAAAAACAAAAGCGAAAAATGTGGTGCTAGTCGTAGTAGATAGGTTCAGCAAATACGCACATTTCATTGCCCTTTCCTACCCTTATACAGCATCCTCAGTTGCAGATGCTTTCATGAACAACATTTACAAACTCCACGGATTACCATCTTCTATAGTCAGTGACAGAGATCCTGTGTTTCTAAGCAGGTTTTGGAAGGATCTATTCACCTATCAAGGGGTCCAATTGTTACACTCTACAGCTTACCATCCTCAGACTGACGGATAAACTGAAGTGGTGAATCGTTGCTTGGAGCAATACTTAAGATGCATGACCAATAAGACGCCAGATCAATGGTCCAAATGGCTTCCTTTGGCTGAATGGTGGTACAATACTAACTTTCACTCCTCTCTCAAGACCACTCCTTTTGAAGTTCTATACGGTCAAACCCCTCCAATCCACATACCTTACCTTCCTAAGGATTCCAATGTAGAAGTTGTAGATCAACAATTAACTCTACGAGAAGACATGCTCAGAACTATTAAAGCCAACCTACAGCTCGCTCAACACCGTATGGTGCAACTAGCAAACAAAAGGCGCAATGAACGCATCTTCACGGTGGGAGATTGGGTTTATCTCAAGTTACAACCCTACAGACAACAAACAGTGAGTAGGCGAACCTCACACAAGCTGGCAGCCAAATACTATGGCCCTTATCAAATCACAGCATGCATAGGGGCTGTAGCATATCGGTTAAATCTTCCCAGTTCCAGTGCAATACACCCGGTTTTTCATGTGTCCCAATTAAAGCAACAGGTGGGACATAAGATCGTCCATGATAACTTACCGACCCTACACAAAGAGCCTGGACTGCAACCCCAAGCCATTCTTGACAGAAGAATGGTTCGACATCACAAGTAAGCAGCAACTCAGGTTTTAATTCACTAGAAGACCCTTTCACCATCTGAAGCCACATGGGAATTTGCTGAGGATCTTCGTCCGAGATATCCACAATTATTCCTTGAGGACAAGGAACCATGTTAAGGGGGAGATATTGTTATGAAGCGGGAAGAACAGTAGTGCGAAAATATAAAGAGTTTCAAATCAAAAGAAGGCTAAGGCTACGGCGACGTTTTGAACACCCTCCTTCAAAACTTATACGCACCGTTTAAATAAATCAGTGGCACGCCAGACTGATGTTAATTACCGTTTCCATTTTCTTCTGTTAGTTGTTATTCTAGCAAGAGCCTCATGTGGCATTCTAGAATTCATTTCGTTTCCTATATCTGTAACTGCATGTAACAGAGAACAATAAGAAAAATAATACAATCAACGTGTTCTCTTCCTTCTCTCTGTTTCTCTCTTCCATTCTCATACTCTTTTCTATTCTCCTCTTCCTTCTCTCTGTTTCTCTCTTCCATTCTCATACTCTTTTCTATTCTCTGGTCATTTAAAATGTTCCCATGTTAACTAGAAAAACCCCAACTATCCTAGCTACACAATTTAGCTCTCTCCCAATCGGTTCTCTCAGGATTCAACTTGCAACACAATAACAACATCGTTTGCCGCTACAACACCAAAAAAATAATAAAATCAACAACATAGTATCTAAGCACCCATCAACAACACAGTACATTCGAAAATGACAAGAAAATGAGAGGAAAAAAAAAAGAAGAGAGAGAGTTTAAATTGCAACAACCTTTGATTCCGAGAGAAGTTTGGCCTGATCCAACGGCAGTCAATGCGTGCTCAATCTGTACTAGCTTTCCGGTAGGACTGAAAGTAGTGAGAGAAAAGGAGTACTGGCTATCACCCATGGTTTATTGCTTGAAGACGCAGAGAGGAAAAACTGAGAATGCGAGTGTGTGGGAGAGAAAGACAGGGATATTTACTTGGGGTTTTAACTTTGCTTTTCTCGTTGGAGAAGAAGGTGTTTTCTTACGAGGGCTTTTACAATGGAGTATAATGGGCTTTTATGACGGCAGGTTGGTCCTCTTTACATTGAGCTCTATGAAGGCTCGGAACCAGTTTTGTTTTAATCTCCAAAATCGATGGGTATCATCACTTATAGATGAATGCTTTAGCTTCTCTCATTTATTTGGATTTAATCCATTGAAACTGAGGTTTAAGAATTTCTTGGATTTAATCCACTGGAACAGTTGCTTGATCAAGATCATTGGCAAGTTTGAAGGCAGATAAAGGCATTAAAAAAAAGCGAGAGAGAGAGAGAGAGAGCGAGAAAGAGAGGATGTGAGAAATAATTATATCATCTTAGATTAATTATCGATATGAGTTACAGTAGATGAAATTTCAAAGGCAATTTTTTTAAAGTGGCATTTGGAGAATTTAAGTGAGGAATAAGCTTCACGTGAGCGAGATAATATCACAGCTGCATTTGATAGAGTAAATGGTAAGGCTTACATATTATTTCACTCAACCTTAGCAAACACCAAAGCAAATAATTAATACACTCAAAGCGAAAAAATCATGTGAGAAATCTTTTGCCAATCTTCACCCATCTTCTCCTCCCCGTAACGATTCGTTAGATTGGGGCACCTTCTTATGCGTAGTTCCTGTATAGGCGCTGCCAAAACATAGTCTGGTAGTGCTCTCAACAACGGGCAATCAAGAATCATCAAATCTCGAAGTTGTGGCATAATGGATATTATTGAAGTTGTGTTGGCATCTTCTTCTCCCACTCTCCTTTCAATTCCATCCCAATCTTCTACTTCTTTGAGATCCATAATCAAAAGTTTTTTTAATTTGGGGAAAGCAGTGACCCTTGCAATTTCTCCTTCATTAATACTGGCATTCTCAGCTTTTTCTATACCTAAAAATCCAGCATCCAGCCTTCTCACCTTCATCGACCTCAATACCAGGCTTTCAAGGTTGGGCAATCTTCCCAACGGAGGCAAGACCTCCACGTTTGTACAAAGACCGAGTGTAAGCACCTGTAATCTGGTTAATGTCATCATCCAATTTGGCAAATCCAACCCTCCGTACCTAGTTATGGTTAGATTTTCCAAGTCTGACGGAGGCTGTAAAACTTCAATTAAAATGTTGTTCTCCCGGTTGAAGTTGAAATCCAATTGCAAACAAAGCAGACGATTCTTATTTTTGAGTTGTGCTTCTGCAGCGTCACTCGCATCTTCTTCACCTCCTCGTAGATTCCATATAATAAGACTCCCGATGCGATTTAAGTTTTTTAATTCTCTTAGATTAGCTGCTTTACTTTCATTCGCACCACCACCACAAACAGTAAACCCATCCAATGTTCGCAGACCTGTTATCCTCTCTATTCCCTTTGGTATGAAGGCCACACCTGAACCAGAAATCCGGAGATGCCTCAATTTGATAAGTTTTCCAATCGCATTAGGCAATTCCTTGAGAGAATCACACCAAGCAACGTCTAGGGATTGCAGATTGCATAAATCACACATGGTTTCTGGCAGGGACTCCAAGTCTCTACAGGCTACCAAGTTGAGGTGTCTCAAATGTATCAATTTCCCTACCTCGTTTGGTATTTCTTTGATTGGAGACATTGACAAATTCAATGACCTGATGCATCTCAACTGCTTGAATACATCAGGTAGTGCAGCTCCAAGCCAAGCGTCTCTAGTGTCGATCAAGAGGCTGCGAAGACCTTTTGCTTTGTGAATGGACACGGGAAAAGAGGTCTCGTTGGGCAGCATCATGCTTAAATGACGAACCCTTTCAATTGAAGTCTCCACTGTTGCTCCTCCAAGTGTATTGACATCCACTGTTAGACATTCATTTTTTGTCATATATTGGGCAAAATCATGCACTATATCATGCATCTTGAATCTAATATCTTCTCGACCATACGTCTTAAAATCTTGGAAGAAAGAGCGCGCTGCTAAGACTTGAAAGTACTCCTCTCCAACAGCCTCCATATCTCCACCTGAAGTCTCCTTGAGGTAACCTTGAGCTATCCACATCTTCACCAATTCATATTTGCGCATCTCGTAGTCTTTTGGAAACATGGCACAATACAAGAAACATCGTCTTACCACAGACGGTAAATCGTAGTAACTCAAAAGCAAAGGTAGAAATATTCCTCTTTCAACCTGATCTCTATCAACCTCATCTAGCCCCCACAGTTCGCTAGATAAAACACGTTCCCACTCTTCTCTTGTTCTTTTAAACTGCATTAGACCTCCTAATACCTTGGCAGCTAGCGGCAAGCCCTTGCACTTGTTAGCAATTTTATCACCGATATCTGTCAATCTTTCGCGCTCATCTTTGCTTCTTTCCTGGAATGCCACTTGATTGAATATTGACATGCATATCTCATCAGACAATTTCTCAACATTGATCTGGTGGTCAGTTCCCATAATCGTTGCCACAGTGCCCTTACGAGTGGTCACTAGAATTCTGCTTCCTCGTGCACAGCCTGTGAAAGATGGTTTCAGTTGTTCCCATTGTCTATGATTGTCTGTCCATACATCATCAAGGACAAGAAGCAACCTCTTTCCCTTAATGGATTCAGAAACCATTTGCAAAAGGGATTGCAATTCAATCAAATTCGGTGCACTCCCTTCAAGCTGCTCAAGGATAGCTTTTGCTATTCTAACCTCATCAAATGGTTCTGAAACACAGACCCATATCTTTTTCTCAAAATGAGCCGTAACCTCAGCATCCTTATAAGCTAGTTGGGCGAGAGTTGTTTTTCCAATTCCGCCCAGCCCTACTAGAGTGATGACATCAACGTCCCGAGCTTCCTGACTACTTTCACCCACCAACTTGCTTACAATAGTTTTCTTTTCAACATCTCGACCAATCACGCTTGATTCATCAACAAAGGAGGTACTTGTTAGTCGTTGTAGTTCATCAGTGGCTCTGTACAGATCAAAGCCATACACAACTCTCTCTTTGGCAATGTCATCCACTTTTTCACATACTTCTTTGATCTTAAGGGCAATGTCGCGACGTCGAACCACTTGATTGAGACAAAAGCAAGTAGATTTCAGGAAGGAACATCGCATCTTCTGTAGGCTGCGAGTATTTTCTTCAGCTTCCTCCATTTTCCATCTAAGAATTGCAGTGCTCCATTCATCTAGCACGTCATCCATATCATAACATACATCTTTGAGCTTGTCTACCCAATCCCTTACAGCCTTATCCTTCACTTGTTTTCTATCTGCATCTTCAAGGACAGATTGGATAGAAAGGAGATTGCTTTTCAGCTTGTCGACTTGTTTCTTCACATCCCCTACCAGGCTCACCTCTTCTCGTACCTATTAGTGTGGAAAAGATAAGGAAGTTCAAGCAGAGGAAACATTTGCTTGATTTCACTACAAGTTTTTAATTTTAATTTTGGTAATTAATAGATTATATAATTTTTATTAATCTTTTTTTTGCAGTACGTAGCTGACACGTACTATGAAATGGATTGGCTATATTAATAATTTACATATAAAATATTTATTAAAAACCAATATATTAAAAATAATAATATTTCTTTTTATCATCATCATCATGATATCTCTGTCTGCACTCTGTTACTATACAAGAAGGAAGAAACCTATATTCAACATAAGCTTGGAAATATAGAGAATAAAAGTATCTGTATTTGTTGGTATTCGTAAAATCTATTTGGAAATAAGATTATGGAACTTATTATTTTAACATTTCATTGATTATTTTACCCTTAGTAGTTCAGTTTAATGAGAGGATCGACAACTCCATTTTCCTTCTTAGAATATTTGTTTTAGATTACTTCCAGAAATATGAAAAATAATAAAACAATAAAAAGAAATTTCTTTAATAAAATCCAAATCTAGATCTGAGGATTTGATATTTTATTTTACTTTATTTTTCTTATAAAGGAAGAAAAAGAGACTTCAATTTTATATTTCTTATTCATGTAAGGGTTAATTAGATCATTGCAAATTGTATACAAGTAATTACCTGTTGAGCAACGACCGTGGTTAGCTGCTCCAAAATTGGCGATAAAAGTGCCTCTGCCATTTGTCTGTTTAATTTTATTTTATTTAAAAAAAAAGGAGACGATGATGATAGAGTGAACTGAGAGAGAGAGAGAGGGGGGGGGGGGGAAGGAGGCTGCTGGTTGTGAAACGAAGAGGGTTAGTTTATGTACTTGGGTTTGGTGATGAGGGTTGACTTTTGTTTCAGTCCCTGTACTGCTTCTAACATTTCAATTTAGTCCCTATATTATTGTAACTTTTCAGTCTAGTCTCGGTCAGGGGTTACTTACTGCGGATGGCTTTTCCAGGTTGCAAGTTTCAACTGAGAATGACATTCCATTTTGAGTTCCAAAGGTGAAACACTCGTGCTTTTCAATTCTACCGAGTTCTAGGCTAAGGATTATTATTTGTGGAAAGTAATTTCTTCTTCGATATATAGCAATTATTTTTTATTGATACTGACCTTAGGTTAAGAATGCTGTAGTTTCTACTGAAATGTATCTGACATGGACATCTCATTATAGCATTCTACTGAAATTCCTGCTTCTCTATTTCTTCTCTTCATTCTATGTTATTCCACTAATCTTGCAAACTGGATCATGGTAATATATATCTGTCCATTCAAACTAATTTACAAAAACCAAAAGTAGTAACCAATTAGTTCTTGTGTAATGGAAATATAAACAAGCATCTATCGATCTGGGTTTTTGAGATTCGGTGATTTTATCCTGTTTTCATAGCAGGGACTGGGGTTTGATATTGATCTTTGATTTTGGGTCTGAAAATGGATGGTCCAGATTTATTGAGGTTGTATGATTGGATTTGTTGATGGTGTTGGAGATCATGCTGTATAGTATTTTTTTATATATATTTTTGTTTAAAAATATATTAAAATATCTTTAATGTCAAATATTTTAATATTTAGATGGGAAATAAAAATCTAAATTCTAGAATTCATTTGTCACCGTGCAAAGAATAATTCAGGTCCCCAACTCTCCATACTTTTAGAGGTTACATTTAACTTTAAAAATCATATACCTTTTGGAAGGTCATGTATCTGGGTAGTTTAAGGAGTTATCAGTGGATGAGCAGGGATGTGTTTTGGTTTATTCATGGAGAGGATGCTGGGGTTTTGTTGGCGGCAGCTACAGGCTCTGCGGTTGTGTTAACAGGAAAGGGATTGCAGGGATTGCTGGTCCGGGTGATGGAAGCTGTCTGAAGCTGGGGCTGTGTGGATATCAGTAGCGTGCTGTGGTCATGGAAAAAAGTTTGGAAGGATTGCTGGTTTGCGTGATTGGAGCTCCTTTAAATGGGGAGGTTTGTTTGTGAAGGGGAGCAAATGGGTGTGAAAAGGCCAAGAAATGAGCAAGATTTCTGGAGGAAAGGATTCATTTTGTATGGACGACATCACCTTCCTTTCTTCTTCTTTTGTTTTCATTCCTTTCTTAACTTAACGTGATTTAAGGCACTTCTTTCATTGTCTTTTTCTACTTTTTCATAATTTAAGGCACTTCTTTCTTCTTTTAGCTAGAAACATAATGCAAGACAACTAGAAAAACAAAGGAAGAGTGCTTTCAAGATTCAGGAATCAGAGAGTGAAGAGTCGACATGCAGATGCAGGAACATAGGAAGACAGTTGTTTGGTTACTAAAATAAGGGCTAAGGTTATGAAATCTGGGAATTGAAATTCAGATCTAAATTACAGGGGAAATCAGCATGCTAGATTCAGCAGCGTTTGGGGTCAGAATGGCATTGTTGGGAAGAAGACAACAAATTATGTGTAGCTTAGCAGCCATTGTTGCTGCTTCAGGAACACCAAACTCCCTTCTCAAAAAACTGCATCCATATGCATTTTGCAATTAAGTCATTATGCTTTAAACTCATTCTATTTGCCTTCCCTTACAAAAAAAAAGAAGAAGGAGGTTATTTGCTGTCGTCAATTCAGTCAGTCTTTATTAGTCAATGCTTCGCTGCACTGAAAAAACAGAGGCACCTCATTGCAGAGTACAAAACTAGTGTTGAGGTGAGGTCATACGTCCTACAAAAATGGATTTTGATCATAATAATTAGAAGGAATAAAAACAACAACATTAATAAGTGATCATCGTGGCTACAAAATGAAGTGGAACTAATAATCAATGGAGTGGATATAATAATCATAATTATACTAAATAAAATGAATTAGCTCAGAGTACTCTGCTTGGGCTTGGGTTCCTTCATTATGACTTGGTGAATTGGGCAATATAAGTACTTTTGGGCTCCATGTTTTAATGGGTTCCAAGGGGAAGAAAACACAACGATTCTTGAAGAAGGATTTGTGTCCCCTGCACTTGAACGACTGGGAATTCAAATTTAATATGCTCAACTTGAACACTTAAATTCTAGTTCCTGATTTTAAATCACTCCTAAAATTCTGTTTTTTCTTTGGTTCAGAAAATTATTTATATACTACGTACTATATATTTGAAATCTTTCATTCACTCAATAAAATTAGATTTATGAGAAAATCAAAATTACTAGGGATTACTTTAAAACATCTTGAATTTTTTACTTAATACTTTAAAATAGTTTTTCTTTTATAAGTAGTATTGAATTATTTTGCATGTATTGTTTTATGAAATAATTTATTGTGTTTCATTTCTAGATGGAAAGCAATAATACTTCATTTTATAAAGAATAGTTTAGTTCAAATTAAAATTTTATCAAAGAGAGAGAGCATGAAATTATGAGTTGAATTACTATTTGTAATTTTTATTTTATGAGATTTTATGAAATAAAACTGTTTTTGTACAAATTAATAAACTAATTAAGTAATTTTAATCCAAGTTGAAAAATACTTTTACATCATGGAATTGCATTGCAATATTAATTCAACAACTCTAATTAGCATTACAACAACCACCCTACCAACTTCTACACAACTTTCATCGTGTCAAAATCATTATTGCCGCCATTATAACCATTACCATCTCTTCCTCAATATTGCCTTTACTACCATTCTTCTTACCTTATTACTTATCAAACAATATAAGTCTTGTTTTATGTAAAAGAAGTCTCAAATTATATATTTGATTGTAAAATATCTCATACAAAAGAAATATAAAGAAGAACACTTCTTCTATAAAATAGTTAGAATATGCAAAACAAATTACCCCTTTCAATTAAGATTATAAGAGCATGAATCTACGAATAGAAATAAGAATGACTCTAGAGTGGTAGATCATGCTATGTATAAAATAAAGAAAATCTATGTGGTAAAGTATTCCATAGAATCCTATCAATAACCAAAACCAAAGAGAAAAGAGGTGGTAATTAATTGAGTTAAAATCATATATAAAAGATTTTGATAAACCATTCTATTCTATAATAGATGCACAACTCACAACAAGTTTTTTGTCATTGCATGAGTTTTTATCTTCAAGTTAGATTATAAATTGAGAAAAGCTGGTTATGATAACATCATAAAATAGACTAAAAACATGTTACATGAAGAGAATAGACTAAAAAATAATTTATATATTACAAATTCAATGACGAAATCTTTTAGCTTAAGATGCTAAAAAATAATGTATCAAAACTTTCACATTTTATATTATGGTGAATATGTAAATTTTAACGAGTACAAAACTAATATACTTGGTATAAATCTAATTGTGGTATTAATTCTTTTCTTTAACCATATATAATCAAATTTTACTTGAGTTTACCGAGATATTTTAACTAGGTCAGGTATTAATTCTTTTCTTTATTTTTTTTTGAAGTTCTTACCTTAATTACAGAAAACATCTACTTAATTTTGAGCTATATTAAATTTGGTTTTATAAACAGTATCTTTTATTTTAGCTGATCCATTGAGTATTTGGTGCTATTCAATTCAATTTAATCAAACTTTTATTTGGTTGAGAAGAATTTGGCAATCAGAATCTTGTGATTTTGATGATGGCTCTTGAATTGGAAATTAACCATGTGTTAGTTAATATCCCTTTTTTTCTTATATCACGGACATACTCCTCGACACCACCCATGGGTGAGCAGTTAGCCACTCTAAAAAACAAAACCACAAGGAAGAGCCTGCCAACTTGTGGTCCACCAACAATTACACACTTGCATGTAAGTTCGGGTGCACAATGATTCCCACGAGGTTGATCTCACACTTACATGCGGGTTGGGGTGTATAATAATTCCTAGAAGGTCACTGGTCACTAGTTCGGGTTTCAATTTCTCTTTTCATATGAAAAAAATTTGACAAACTTATCATGATATCTAGATATTTTTATAAGTCTTTACATATTAATACCACAAAGACTTAGAAAACTATTAATAAATCAAAATAAAATAGACCCAACAAAGCCCTCAAAATAGATCGAAAAAACTCCCCCATAATATCTTCACTCGAGTTGAGATGAATTTTTGTTTTATATTCCATGTGCTGGTTCTATTATGTTTAGAATCATTGTTTCTGCAATTTGTCCTTTGTATTTTGGGTTAAGCAAATATTGTCTTCCGTTATTAATGCTATTGGTCTGAAGAATCCTCTGTCTGGAAGTTCCTTGAATGGGGCTGTGATGGCATTTAGAAAGCACAGGCACTGGGGGCTTGCCTTTCACTAGCAGAAATCATATTTATTGTTGAAGATTTTTTGTGTTAGGTTTAGATAACTTTATTTGGATTTAATCCACTAAATCAATGGGTATCATCTCTGATAGATGAATCGACGGGTATCAAGTTATATGCCATATTGCAAATTAGAATAAGAGACCAATCGACTGGCTCCAAAATCAAACCATCTCCACCTCATTCAACACGATTTAAAATAATCAACACTACCTTTTTATACAAAGTGGGATTAATGAGGATATAAATCTACAGACTCCAACATCCAAAGTCTCAATCTTAGAGTCATTAACTAGTATAGTAACGCCTTATTGGCAAGAACCCAAATCACTAAGCTCAAATCACTTATACAAATTACAAACTTGCCCCGAATTTGAACAGATTTCTACGAGCCGATGTCACTAAACTCAAATTACTCCTAAAAATCTCAATATAAACCCATTAACTACTAGACCAACACCTCATTGGCTAGAATCCACGTTGCTTTTCCACAGCAATCATCAGCTTCTTCAATTAGAGTGCTACAAGCCCATGTCTCTATACTTGTGTTATTACTAAAAGATCACATGGCCAACCCGAAAAGTTCACAAACAAAACACAAAAAAAAACGCAAAAAAACAAAAGGGTTTCTTGAATTTAAACCAAAGAATATAACAAAACCAATAAAAAAATAATAAATGTTTACTTACAGAAGATTCATCGACTAAAATAGATGGCAATTTCTTCTCAGTTGCAATAACAACACCGTTTGCCGCTACAACACCAAAAAAAAAAAAATCAACAACATAGTATCTAAGCACCCATCAACAACATAGTACATTCGAAAATGACAAGAAAATGAGAAAAGAAGAAGAAGAGAGAGAGCTTAAATTGCAACAACCTTTGATTCCGAGAGAAGTTTGGCCTGATCCAACGGCAGTCAATGCGTGCTCAATCTGTACTAGCTTTCCGGTAGGACTGAAAGTAGTGAGAGAAAAGGAGTACTGGCTATCACCCATGGTTTATTGCTTGAAGACGCAGAGAGGAAAAACTGGGAAGGCGAGCGTGTGGGAGAGAAAGACAGGGATATTTACTTGGGGTTTTAACTTTGCTTTTCTTATTGGAGAAGAAGGTCTTTTCCTACGAGGGCTTTTACAATGGAGTATTTTGTGCTTTTATGACGGCAGAGGTTGGTCCTCTTTACATTGAGCTCAATGAAGGCTTTGAACCAGTTTTGTTTTTAAGTATTATTAACATAGTTTTTAATTTATTTAATTACATGTATATATAAAATTTTTAATTTATTATATTTTTTGAACTAGAAAAATATATTTAAAGAACTGCATTTATAAATTTTTATAAAAAATAAAAATATTTAACTCACAATAAATCATCCATATTTTTATAAAAAATAAAGATGGGTAACTCTTAATGAGGCCTTGCTGCTGAATTTTGTTGTTGATTTGTAATTTAATTATTGTTGAAGATTTTTTGTGTTGGGTTTGGATAACTTTATTTAGATTTAATCTCCAAAATCGATGGGTATCAATCACTTATAGATCATTGGCTTGTTTGAAGGCAGATAAAGGCATTAAAAAAAGCGAGAGAGAGAGAGAGAGAGAGGATGTGAGAAATAATTATAGATACGCGCGAGTTACAGTAGTTGAAACATATGAATTACAGATCATTTTATGGAGAGAGAGAGAGAGAGAGAGAGAGGTATATCACAGCTGCTTTTGATGGAGTAAATGTTAAGTAAGAAATAAAATCCAATTACAGTAAATGGCAAGGCTTACATATTATTTTACACTCAACCTTAGCAAACACCAAAGCAAATAATTAATACACTCAGAGCAGGTTCTAAAGAGTTCTGTCTTTCTCACCTATAAATCATCAAAACAAATCTTTGGGATGTGAGAAATCTTTTGCCAATCTTCACCCATCTCCTCCTCCTTCCCGTAACGCTTCCTTAGATTGGGGCACCAGCTTATGTCTAATTTCTGTAGGGGCGCTGCCAAAACATAGTCTGGTAGTGCTCTCAGCAACGGGCAGTTCATAATTCTCAACCATCGAAGTTGTGGCATAATGGATATTATTGAAGTTGTGTTGGCATCTTCTTCTCCCACTGATCTCCTTTCAATTCCATCCCACTCTTCTACTTCTTCAAGATTCCGAATCCAAAGTTTTTTTAATTTGGGGAAAGCAGTGACCCTTGCAATTTCTCCTTCATTAACACTTTTTATACCTATAAATCCAACATCCAACCTTCTCACCTTCCACCCGCGTAATTCTAGGCTTCCAAGGTAGGGCAGTCTACCCACTGAAGTCAAAACCTCCAGGTTTTCACAATCATGGAGTGTAAGCCCCTGTAATCTGGTTAATGTCATCATCCAATTTGGCAATTCCAACCCTCCGTAACCCCATATTGTTAGAACTTCCAAGTCCGACGGAGGCTGTAAAGCTTCAATTAAAATGCCGTTCGGCCGGTCGCATTCGAAATCCAATTGCAAACGAAGCAAGCGCTTCTTATTCTTGAGTTGTGCTTCTGCAGCGTCACTCGCATCTTCTTTACCTCCTCCTAGATTCCGTATACTAAGACTCCCTCCAATGTGATTTAAGTTTTTTAATTCTCTTAGATTAGCTGCTTTACTTTCATTCTCACCACCACCACCACACACAGTAAACTCATCTAATGTGCGAAGACATGTTATCCTCTCTATTCCCTTTGGTATGAAGGCCACACCTGAACCAACAATCCGGAGATTCCTCAATTTGATAAGTTTTCCAATCCCCTTGGGCAATTCCTTGAGAGACTGACAGTAAGTAACGTCTAGGGATTGCAGATTGCATAAATCACACGTGGTTTCTGGCAGGGACTCCAACTCTCCACAAGATGCCAGATTGAGGTGTCTCAAATGTATCAATTTCCCTACTTCGTTTGGTATTTCTTTGATTGAAGACGCTGACAAATTCAATAACCTGATGCATGTCAACTGCTTGAACAAATCAGGCAGTGCAGCTCCAAGCCAAGGGTTTCCAGTGTTGATCAAGAGGCTGCGAAGAACTTTTGCTTTCTGAATGGACACGGGAAAAGATCTCTCCTCTGACAGCATCATGCTTAAATGACGAACCCTTTCAATTGAAGTCTCCACTATTGCTCCTCCAAGGGTATTGACATCCACTGTTAGACATTCATTTTTTGTCATATACTGGGCAAAATCATGCACTATATCATGCATCTTGAATCTGATATTTTCTGGACCATACGTCTTAAAATCTTGGAAGAAAGAGCGCGCTGCTAAGACTTGAAAGTACTGCTCTCCAACAACCTCCATATCTCTACGTGGAGTCTCCTTGAGGTAACCTTGAGCCATCCACATCTTCACCAATTCATCTTTGTCCATCTCGTAGTCTTTTGGAAACATGGCACAATACAAGAAACATCGTCTTACCGCAGAAGGTAAATCGTAGTAACTCAAAACCAAAGGTGGAAACAGTTCTTTTTCAACCTCATCTAGCTCCCACAGTTCGCTAGATAAAACATGTTCCCACTCTTTTCTTGTTCTTTTAAACTGCAGTAGACCTCCCAATACCTTGACTGCCAGAGGCAAGCCCTTGCACTTGTTTGCTATTTTGTCGCCGATATCTGTCAATCTTTCGCGCTCATCTTTTCTTCTTTCCTGGAATGCCACATGAGTGAACATTTTCTCGACGATATCAATCAATCTTTCGCGCTCATCTTTGCTTCTTTCGTGGAATGCCACGGTATTGAATATTGACCTGCATATCTCATCGGACAATTTCTCAATGTTGATCCGGTGGTCAGTTCCCATCATCGTTGCCACAGCGTCCTTACGAGTGGTCACTAGAATTCTGCTTCCTCGTGCACAGCCTGTGAGAGATGGTTTCAGTTTTTCCCATTGTCCGTGATTTTCTGTCCAGACATCATCAAGGACAAGAAGGAGCCTCTTTCCCTTAATGGATTCAGAAACCCCTTGCAAAAGGGATTGCAATTCAACCAGATTCGTTGGTCTCCCTTCAAGCTGCTCAAGGATAGCTTTGGCTATTCTAACCTCATCAAATGGTTCTGAAACACACACCCATATCTTTTTCTCAAAATGAGCCGTAACATCAGAATCATTAAAAGCTAGCTGGGCGAGAGTTGTTTTTCCAATTCCTCCCAGCCCTACTAGAGAGATGACATCCACGTCCCGTGCTTCGTGACTACTTTCAGCCAGCAACTTGCTTAAAACATTTCTCTTTTCACCATCTCGACCAAACACGCTTGAATCATCATCGAAGGAGGAAGTTGTTAGTCGCTGGAGTTCATCAGTGGCTTTGTACGAATCAAAGCCATACTTAGCTCTCTCTTTGGCAATGTCATCCACTTTTTCACAAACTTCTTTGATCTTCAGGGCAATGTCGCGACGTCGAACCACTTGATTGAAACAAAAGCAAGGAGATCCCAGGAAGGAACACCGTATCTTCTGTCGGCTGTGAGTATTTTCTTCAGCTTCCTCCATTTTCCATGTAAGAATTGCAGTGCTCCATTCATCTAGCACGTCATCC
Source organism: Populus deltoides (assembly GCA_015852605.2). Taxonomy (NCBI): domain Eukaryota; kingdom Viridiplantae; phylum Streptophyta; class Magnoliopsida; order Malpighiales; family Salicaceae; genus Populus; species Populus deltoides. The sequence goes on from CM027581.2 coordinate 1,943,567, forward strand.
ATATCATAACATGCATCTTTGAGCTTGTCTACCCAATCCCTTACAGCCTTATCCTTCACTTGTTTTCTATCTGCATCTTCAAGGACAGATTGGATATCAAGGAGATTGCTTTTCAGCTTGTCACATTGTTTCTTCACACCCACTACTAGGTTCACCTCTTCTTGTACCTATTAGTGTACAAAGGAAAAGAAACGTTAAGCATAGGAAACATTTGAACCGACATAAAATCTGGTTTTCATTTTACATTAAACTATAGATATATGGATGTATAAAGGCAAGTGAATAATTAAAGGATCTGCATGTATATATTTGTGAAATAAAGGCATGATAATAAGATTGTGTGATAGCTATCTAGTTTTAATTCACACCAAATGCTCACTCGCTCATCCTTTTCAACTTTTTATTGGTTATTTTACCCTTAATAGTTAAGTTTAAAGAGAATTGGCAACTCTTGTTTTTCCTTTTTCGGTTTTCCTATATTTAAAACGTTATATCTTCTTTAGGTTATTTTTGGAATTATGAAAAATAATAAAACAAGAAAAAGAATATTCTTTAATAAAATCGAAATATATACTTGAGGATTTAAAATATTATTTTTATTTATTCAAGTTAAAAGTATTCCTTTTATGATAGGAAGAAAAAAGGCTTGAACTTCATATATATTTCGTATCTCTGCTAGGTAAATCAGGTTATTGCAGATGGTAGAAAAATACCTGTTGAGCAACGATCGTGGTTAACTGCTGCAAGATCGGAGAGACAAGTGCCTCAGCCATCGTCTGTTTAGTTCTGATTGGAAAGAGAGAGAGAGAGAGAGAAGCAATGATGACGGGATGAGCAGAGAGAAAGAGAGGGTGAAGAGAAGGAGGCGGCTGATTGTGAATGGAAGTTAGTTTATATACTTAGGGTTTGGCGTTGCAGGTGGAGTTCTTGCAACTTGTAGTTTTTTTACTAGTGAAGCTTGTATTTTAGTGTCTCAACATTTTTTTTATTAGTTTTTGTAGTATTTTAAAATTTATTTTTTTTCAAAAATACTTTCGAAATACAACGTCAAATACCGTATAAATCATATAACAACAAGGCATGTCCAAGCAAATAAAACTCTCTAGTATCGATGCAGATGAACCTGCCTTGATTAATTTAAACTAAAAATAAAGGTGAAAATTCAGGCATTGAAAGGAAGGAACTTTCTCGAACACACAAAAAGCCTAGCGATCCATCATACAGGTATCTGATATTTATCAGGCAAAGCAATATTTTTAATGGTTAAGACAGATTCTCACTAACAAAATCAAATTTAATAGGTGCGCTGACATGCACGGGGGCAGGTGGTTTTTTATTAAATGTGATTATAGTTAGCAAGAAGGTATGTTCACAAACCATTTCTGATAATTCTGTTGCGGGTTGAAAACATTTAGCGAAAGTGTCCTTAAATATATTTTGAAGAGCCATTACGTATTGTTTTCTGTTTTTTTTCTTCTTCCTGTTATGGAGTAGATACCGTGCTTTTATGTCTTTTTTTATTTTATCTTCTCTGTTGTTGCTTTTTTTTTTTTATTAGGCTATTTAGCCAAAATTTTAGCCAAAATTTTTTAATAAAATCTCCACTGTTGTCATTTCAAAGCTTGAAGACTTGTAGCAAGCTGGTGATTCAAAATAAGGCTATAATTAATTACATTGAGTAATCGAACGAGGTGGCCGAGTTATCAATAGCGTGTGCATCTTTGAGGAGGAATACAGCGGTTCAGAATTCAGATTCTCGATTCAAGTTGTTCCAATTACCATAATACCCTCCTTTTCGCTGAATCAGATACCATAACAAGGGTGTGATAGTCATCCGGTGTCTATTTAGGAGACAAAGCAGTGTCAACTTTTCTCCCTTTTACCCTTTTTCAGGCCTAAGCTCTTCGCGGCATATTCGTTTGCTTATATAAATGGCATGGCCTGGTGGTGGCGGAGAAGAGACTATTGGGCTTTTATGACGCTAGGTTGGGCCTCTTCACATTGGGCTCAACGAAGGCTTTGAACCAGTTTTAACCATAATTTTTAATTTGTGTTTGGTATTGTGGTAGTTTTTGCGGTTATGATTTGAAAAAAATTATTTTATAAAAAGTAATTTTAGTTGAGGTTAGTTTGATATTTATATATGTTTGGTTAAAATTATTGTTAAAATTGAGGTTGAACAAAAAGTAATTTATTCATCCGACAAGGATTACAGTTTTCCATGGTTTTTTGAGCGTACAACAAAATTAGATAAAATATTATCAGGAATAAAATTGAGATTACGATAAAATTCTGCAAATACTACGTCATCATGCGATTTCCTTCTAATTTATGTAGTGTCATTGAACGATGTTAAACACTAGTTTTTTTGAATAAAACACAATTAAAAAATAACTGGTGCAAGGTTCATTTTTTACTGTTCACGTGTTCACTTTTGTGCGCAGAGTGCATTAATTCATTTTGCACTGTTTCACTTAACAAAAGTGAACAATGCCGGCGAAACTGGTGCAAGATGCTTCTCCTGAAACTGTGTTTCTACCTTTTTTTTTTGTGGGTTCCATGGTTGCCGTGTAAACAAACACACTCAAAAGAGCGTCAGAATTTAAAAGTTTAATTATTTTTAAAATAAAATCAAATAATATTATTTTTATTAAATTATTTCTTTTTTAAAAAATAACTTTTTACCTGAGTCTACAAGGGACGTATCAAGTTTTTTCAATTTAAAATATATTAAAATAATAATTTTTTTAGATTTTTTTATTTTTCATATTAATACATTAAAATCATAAAAACAAGTAATTTAATTACCATTTTTAAAAAGAAAGTTAATTTGAAAATCTAAACGACAAAAAAAAACCTCTTGGTATCAACGCAACGTGGTCCCTCATTCGAAACCCAAGCTAAGGATCCGTTTTGCGATTGTGGAAAGGTTCTGTTTAAAGTGTTTTTTGCTTAAAAATGCATCAAAATAAATTTTTTTTATTTTTAAAAAAATATTTTTAATATCAGCACATCAAAACGATCTAAAAACATATAAAAAAAATTATTTTAAATAAAAAAAACTTAAAAATTTTAACATCATATTTCCAAACATACCCTAAATTTTAGTGTCTACAAGATCGATGAAGAAGACACCATTAGAGAACAACAAGAAGAAGAAGATCACGAAAATAAAAGACAAAAAAAAATCGAAGAATAAGAAACGAAAAGTCCCTCGATTTTTACTTCTGGGTATTACGTGGATCATGTAACCAGGTCCATTATAAGGTATTTGAATAAGAAATTGATAGGATATCAGGATGTTTTTATTATTATTATTATTACGATGGTTTTAGTTGAGGATTGAATGTGGAGGATTATAAGTTTGGCAGTGAAGATATTCTTGTTGATGAGGAAATTTACAGAAAACTTAGTAAGGTTAAGATTATTGAAGAAGCTTTGTTGTTAAAGATAAGTAAAAAGTTGTAATCTTTAAGAGAAGGGTGGGGTGATTGGCTTCATAAATAGTGATTTTGTTTTTTTGAACCCGTATCCTTTGCTGCGAGACCCGTGGTTGACTAGAGCTTATAAGGCTGTGTAGAAAACCCATATTTTCACTCCAGTTTGTTTTCAGCGGTGAAAGACATGTTTTCACTATATTGAACCGGTTCACCTTGCTGCTCTCTACAAGTAATTAGCTCGCTTCTGAAATTCCTGTTCTCATCTGTTTCTCTATTTCTTCTCTTCATTTAATGTTTATCTGATATCAGTAGCATGTGCTGGTCATGGAAAAAAGTAGGGAAGGATTGCTGGTTTGTGTGATTGGAACTCCTTTAAATTGGAGGTTTGTTTGTGAAGGGGAGCAAATGGGCGTGAAAAGGCCAAGAAATGAGCAAGATTTTCTGTAGGAAAGGATTCGTATTGTCTGGACTACATCACCTTCCTTTCTTCTTCTTCTTCTTCTTCTTGTTTTCATTCCTTTATTAACGTGATTTAAGGCACTTCTTTCATTGTCTTTTTCTACTTTTTCATAATTTCAGGCACTTCTTTCTTCTTTTAGCTAGAAACATAATGAAAGACAACCACAATTTATGAAGAATCATTTGGATTAAAAACCTGATCCACCCACTCAATATGGCCTTAATTGGGTTTGTGATCCCAAGCAGCGATTAGCATTGGTAGGTCTTAGTTGAAACACATTTTCTTGTCAATTTGTGATTCTAGCCAGTAAAGTATCTAAAATCCATGGTCTGCAGTGGATAATCCAGATGTTAAAAAAAAAAAGTTTATGAATTCAGACAATATTACGAGGAAACACAGATGCCTGGTACAGCTGTGGACCTTTGAGAGGAAAAACGAAGGAAGAGTGTTTTCAAGATTCAGGAATCAGAGAGTGAAGAGCTGACATGCAGAACATAGGAAGAGAGTTGTTCAGAGCTGAAAAAAAGAGATGCAGGAACGTAGGAAGAGAGTTGTTTGGTTATTAGAATAAGGGCTAAGGTTATGGAATCTGGGAATTGAAATTCAGATGTAAATTAGAGAGGAAATCAGCTAAGATCACCGAGCACTTCAATTATATAAAAGATGTGCCTGAACCCAGATGAGGTGAACTCTTGCATGACAGCAGCAGTTTCCCTCACAAGATCACTGGCTTGATTCGAGCCCTTCATTAAATTGTGAAAATCAACTAGGGATGGCAATTGCAAATTAAAATCCTCCATGTAAATCCAACAATAGATTACAAATGATTAGAATCCACTTACAGTAAGGAGGTCTATGAAACATACGGTGCTAAACACAACATTGAATGAAATTCTCCATGAAAACATATTATTTTACGCAGATTCGAAACTAAAGCAAATAATTAATACAATCAAAGAAGTGAATCACACGCAAGGCCAAATCGGAACCCACAGTGAAGTAGCTCTTCAGTATCGTCTAAGCCCAAGCTGTCAAACACAGACCAAAAGCAATCGTGTCATCACCGATGAATGCGCTTCGGTTTGATTCCAAAAATATTATCCCTTGAAAATAACCAAAAAAAGAATTAGTAAAGTTAAAATAACCAAATCTCAGTGACCTAACTATGACTTTCACAATTAATTAATTAGTACCCTTCTCCTCATCCACCAACTCTCGCTTCTTTTTTTCCCGTGAAAAAATGGAGAGCCGAAAATAGATTTGTTAAAATATAGTATAATCTTTTACCGTTAAGAATTAACACTGGTTGAAGAATTTAATTACCTGTTCCTGCCGGTTCTAAAGAGTTCTGTCTTTCTCACCTATATATCAATGCTTGGGATGCGAGAAACCTTGTGCCGATCTTCACCCATCACCTCCATAAGGTTAGATTGTGGCAACCACTTATGACTAATTCCGGTCGAGGCGCTGTCAAAACATAGTCTGGTAGTGCTCTCAACCATGGGCAATGAAGAATCATCAACAGTTGAAGTTGTGGCATAATGGATATTGAAGTTGTGGTGGAATCTTCTTCTCCCACTCTCCTTTCAATTTCATCCCACTCTTCTACTTCTTTGAGATTACAAATGCGAAGTTCTTTTAATTTGGGGAAAGCAGTGACCCTTGCAATTTCTCCTTCATTAACACTTTTTATACCTATAAATCCAACATCCAACCTTCTCACCTTCAACCCGCGTAATTCCAGGCTTTCAAGGTTGGGCAATCTTCCCAATGGAGGCAAAACCTCCAGGTTTTCACAATCATGGAGTGTAAGCCCCTGTAATCTGGTTAATGTCATCATCCAATTTGGCAATTCCAACCCTCCGTAACCCCATATTGTTAGAACTTCCAAGTCCGACGGAGGCTGTAAAGCTTCAATTAAAATGCCGTTCGGCCGGTCGCAGTCGAAATCCAATTGCAAACAACGCAGGCGCTTCTTATTCTTGAGTTGTGCTTCTGCAGCGTCACTCGCATCTTCTTTACCTCCTTCTAGATTCCGTATACTAAGACTCCCTCCAATGTGATTTAAGTTTTTTAATTCTCTTAGATTAGCTGCTTTACTTTCATTCTCACCACCACCACACACAGTAAACACATCTAATGTTCGAAGACATGTTATCCTCTCTATTCCCTTAGGTATGAAGGCCACACCTGAACGATAAATCCGGAGATGCCTCAACTTGACAAGTTTTCCAATCGCCTTAGGCAATTCCTTGAGACAACGACACCAAGTAACGTCTAGGGATTGCAGATTACATAAATCACACATGGTTTCTGGCAGGGACTCCAACTTTCTACAAGATGTCAAATTGAGGTGTCTCAAATGTATCAATTTCCCTGCCTCGTTTGGTATTTCTTTGATTGAAGACTCTGACAAATTCAATGACCTGATGCATGTCAACTGCTTGAATACATGAGGTAGTGCAGCTCCAAGCGAAGGGTCTGTAGTGTCGATCAAGAGGCTGCGAAGACCTTTTGCTTTGTTAATGGACCAGAGAAAAGAGGTTTCCTTTGACAGCATCATGCTTAAATGACGAACCTTTTCAATTGAAGGCTCCACTGTTGCTCCTCCAAGTGTATTGACATCCACTGTTAGACATTCATTTTTTGTCATATATTGGGCAAAATCATGCACTACATCATGCATCTTGAATTTCATTCCTTCGTCCTCATCCATCTTAAAATCTTGGAAGAAAGAGCGCGCTGCTAAGACTTGAAAGTACTCCTCTCCAACAAGCTCCATATCTCTACTTGGAGTCTCATTAAGGTAACCTTGAGCCATCCACATCTTCACCAATTCATCTTTGCGCATCCAGTAGTCTTTTGGAAACATGGCACAATACAAGAAACATCGTCTTGCCGCAGAAGGTAAATCGTAGTAACTCAAAAGCAAAGGTGGAAACAGTTCTTTTTCAACCTCATCTAGCCTCCACAGTTCGCTAGATAAAACACGTTCCCACTCTTCTCTTGTTCTTTTAGACTGCATTAGACCTCCTAATACCTTGGCAGCTAGAGGCAAGCCCTTGCACTTGTTTGCAATTTTATCGCCGATATCTGTCAATCTTTCGCGCTCATCTTCGCTTCTTTCGTGGAATGCCACGTTATTGAATATTGACCTGCATATCTCATCGGACAATTTCTCAATGTTGATCCGGTGGTCAGTTCCCATCATCGTTGCCACAGCGTCCTTACGAGTGGTCACTAGAATTCTGCTTCCTCGTGCACAGCCTGTGAGAGATGGTTTCAGTTGTTCCCATTGTCTATGCTTTTCTGTCCATACATCATCAAGGACAAGAAGGAACCTCTTTCCCTTAATGAATTCAGAAACCCTTCGCAAAAGGGATTGCAATTGCAATCCTACCAAATCAGATGCCCTCCCTTCAAGCTCCTCAAGGATAGCTTTGGCTATTCTTACCTCATCAAATGGATCTGATACACACACCCATATCTTTTTCTCAAAATAATCCGTAACCTTAGCATCATTAAAAGCTAGTTGGGCGAGAGTTGTTTTTCCAATTCCGCCCAGCCCTACTAGAGAGATGACATCAACGTACCGTGCTTCCTGACTACTTTCACCCACCAACTTGCTTACAACTTTTCTCTGTTCAACTTCTCGACCAATCACGCTTGATTCATCAACAAAGGAGGTAGTTGTTAGTCGCTGTAGTTCATCAGTGGCTTTGTACAGATCAAAGCCATACTCAGCTCTCTCTTTGGCAATGTCATCCACTTTTTCACAAACTTCTTTGATCTTCAGGGCAATGTCGCGACGTCGAACCACTTGATTGAAACAAAAGCAAGGAGATCCCAGGAAGGAACACCGTATCTTCTGTCGGCTGTGAGTATTTTCTTCAGCTTCCTCCATTTTCCATGTAAGAATTGCAGTGCTCCATTCATCTAGCACGTCATCCATATCATAACATGCATCTTTGAGCTTGTCTAACCAATTTCTTACAGCCTTCTCCTTCACTTGTTTTCTATCTGCATCTTCAAGGACATATTGGATAGCAAGGAGATTGCTTTTCAGCTCGTCGACTTCTTTCTCCACACCCACTACTAGGTTCACCTCTTCCTGTACCTATTAGTGTAGAAAATATAATTAAGGAAGTTCAAGCAGAGGAAACATTTCTATGATTTCACTACAAGTTTTTAATTTAATTTTCGGTAATTAATGGATTAAATAATTTTTATTAATCTTTTTTACGCAGTGGTTGACACGTACGTACTGTGAAATAGATTGGCTATATTAATAATTTATATATAAAATATTTATTAAAAACCAATGTATTAAATATAATAATATTTCTTTTTATCATCATCATTATGATATCTCTGTCTGCACTCTGCTACTATACAAGAAGGAAGAAAATGAATCGTAAATTGTTCGACGTCAAACCTATATATAACATTTGCTTGGTGGATCAAATAAATATAGAGAATAAAAGGCAAGCGAATAAAAGGATCTGTATTTGTTGGTATTTGTAAAGTCTATTTGGAAATAAATCCATTACAATAAGATTATGTGAACTATAGTTTTAAAGCCAAAAATTACTTTAACATTTGATTGATTATTTTACAGTTTTATTAATCGTAAATTGTTCGACAACTCCTTTTTCCTTCTAAGAATATTTGTTTTAGATTATTTCCAGAAATATGAAAAATAATAAAACAATAAAAAGAAATGTCTTTAATAAAATCCAAATCTAGATCTGAGGATTTGATGTTTTATTTTATTTTTCTTATAAAGGAAGAAAAAGAGATTTCATTTTTATATTTCTTATTCATGTAAGGGTTAATTAGATCATTGCAAATTGTATAAAAGTAATTACCTGTTGAGCAACGACCGTGGTTAGCTGCTCCAAAATTGGCGATAAAAGTGCCTCTGCCATTTGTCTGTTTAATTTAATTATTTTTAAAAAAGAGAATGATGATAGGATGAACTGAGAAAGAGAGAGAAGAGAGTGTGAGTGGAAGGAGGCTGCTGGTTTAGTTAGTGTATGTACTTAGGGTTTGGTGATGAGGGTTGAGTTTTGTTTCAGTCCCTGTACTGTTTCTAACACTTCAATTCAGTCCCTATATTATTGTAGCTTTTCAGTCTTGTCCTGGTTGTATGTTTCTACTGAGAATGACATGCCATTTTGAGTTCCAAAGGTGAAGCACTCGTAGTTTTCATTTCTACCGAGTTCTAGGCTAAGGATTATTGTTTGTGGAAACTAATTTCTTCTTCGATATATAGCAATTATTTTTTATTGATACTGACCTTAGGTTAAGAATGCTGAAGTTTCTACTGAAATGTATCTGATAGGGACAACTGATTATAGCATTCTACTGAAATTCCTGCTTCTCGTCTGTTTCTCCATTTCTTCTCTTCATTTTATGTTATTCCACTAATCTTCCAAACTGGATCATGGTAATATATATCTGTCCATCCAAACTAATTTACACAAACCAAAAGTAGCAACCAATTCATAGAAGCAGAGTCCACCTTGATTAAAACGAAAGCTAGGTTATTAATTATAGTCAGACAAAGTGTTGATTCGAATGATGATCTTTGGAATTTGTTCAATTGGAGATACACTTTGAAGCAGTAGTTTGCTGATTGCGGTGTAGTTAAAAGACCTGATCAAGTGGTTGCAACTTGCAAAGCTTTCTTGTACTGTAAATGCACTTAGGAAACGGATCCCATTTGGAAACTGTCATAATTGCACTACGAGCTTCGTTTTATGTTTCTTCAGAACATCAGTTTCCTGTGAAGTTAGCACTAAGTGGAGACCATTGTGAGGATGGAGATACAAAGCTCTTAGATGGGCTTTGACAGCAGTTTTGATGATGAATTGCATTGCTAAAGAAACTCTAGAGTCGTAGAACTCTCCAGACAAGACAAAGTTTCCTGTCACATTTGATCCTTTTTGATCTGTATGGAGACGGACAGTTCTCCACCAATCAGCAACAGAGGGGTAGGGAGGTGAAGAGGAGAGGGAATAGATGAATGGCCAAACAGCCAAGATGTCTTATTTCAAACCCAAGTACAGAGGAATGCCGTATTTTTATTTTTCTAAGGAAGCAAGCAGGACAATATCATAGACTGTAGAAGATTCTATGAAGGAGTTCCATTGAAGTTCCGATTATGAGCAGGCATGCTTCTATCTCAATTTACCACTCAGGATCAGATTTCATACTTATCGGAGCGCTATGATGACAACGGCAGAAACCATCTAATTTCCTACCAAACATAAAGAGAGCTTTGAATCTACACACCCGCCAGTTATAATCATTCAAGATAGGTATGTTAGCTATAGTTAAGGCCAGAGAGAAACACAAGCTAAAAAGAAATGCACCTTCCTCATTACTGAGAGCATGCAGAAACAAACCTGTAGACAACTCCAATATTGGGTGTCCGATTCTGTATTTTCTGAACCTGAAACAACAAGCAATTAAATTCCATCAACAACCATCTCAAGTTCTATACCATCTTGCAAGTTATATACCATCAATGAAATAGTTTTTATTTAAAGGGAATAAAATGACATTGTTTTTACTGAAATTGTTTTTTCCAAAAAAAATCAACAATATTTAACCAAGTTTTACCCGAGTTCATATAATTTGAAAGTAATAAATCATATCTAATTTCTTTAAATTATTAAATTAAATCTTTAATTTTCAATTCATCAAATTATTAAATTGGATCTTTAATCTTTTTTATAGAGGGTTTGGTGTCGCTGCATCAACTTAATTATGACACTATATATAGTGACCATTTGTGATAATTCTGTTGCGGGTTGAAAATATTTAGCGACATTAAAAAGTGTCCTTAAATATATTTTGAAGAGCCATTACATGTTGTTTTCTGTTTTTTTTTTTTGTGCAACGATAGTAAAATATGATGTTAATTTTAGCAATGCACACCATGACCAATGCAATGAAGAGAAAAAAAAAAAAAAGAGTCGAAACCTATACCTTGAGGGGTGTAGTTCAACTAGTCAGGTACTAGATCTGCTCCTTAAAGATCACCAGTTCGAGTCCTACAAACCTCAGAGCCACTGGAGGCTTATATGGTCGTTAACTTCAGGGTATGTGGGATTAGTCGAGGTGTGCGCAAGCTGACCTGGACACCCACGTTAATAAAAAAAAAGAGATAGAGAGAGTTGAAACCTAATAACCCTGAGGGGTGTAGCTTAACTGGTCAAACCCTGAGTTTGCTCCCTATAGATCACCAGTTCGAGTCTCACAAACCTCAAAGTCACTAGAGGCTTATATAGTCTTTAACTTCAGGGCTCATGAGATTAGTCGAGGTGCGTGCAAGCTGGCTCGAACACCCATGTTAATCTATATAAAAAAAAGGAGAATCGAAACCTCATAATCAAATAAAATTAGAAATTCAAAAATTAGTATTGGTTTTTAAAGATTCAGATATTAGGCTAACACCACCTTTACTGTAACCTTTCAAATGAAAAATTATCACTGCTTATGTTTTTTTTAATTATTTTATGCTATTATATTTTGATTTTATTTATAATTTATTTAAGAATAGACACCGGTTTCTTAGAATAGAAAACTTGTAAAAAATAATGCTAATCCCTAAAAATCAAAGATTCCATAGCTTGTCATTTTATGGCCCTAGCCTTACTATATATATATATATATATATATATATATATATATATATATATATATATATATATATATAATCTCGACTGTTATAAAAAAAAAGAAGGAAATTTATCGAGAAGTTTTTCATTGCCAATCTTTGAAATAGAAGATTTCATTATTTTTTTAATTTCTGACAAAATTTTGATGTTATCCCTAAAAAAAGGACATTTCACCGTTTTTTGAATTTTAACAAAATTTTTGAATGGTTTATTCTTGATGATATTAATTGTCTAGATAATTTTTTCAATACTTAATCAATCATGACAGTATATATATATGCTGTTAATTTTATGTTGTACAGTAAAATCCAGTTCCCATCTCTTAGATCAATTGCTTTATGGTGGTGTACAACCTTTTCAGTCTTTAGTATGGTTAAAAGATGCCTCCCATAAAAAAATAAAATTCAATTGTTTCTTTGGCTGCTTATCCAAGATAAAGTCTTCTCCCGTGATTTCTTGTTTCAGCAAGATTTCTTTTCTCTTCAGCAAGCTAGATGTGTATTATGTAAAAGAAGATTTGAAACTCCCAGCCATCTCTTCATTCATTGTGTTTTTGCCTCGAAGTTATGAATGAAATTCCTATTTTGGTGGGGTATTAGTAATTGTTTCCCAAATTCTATTGATGATAACTTCTCTTTTCAGAATTTTTCACGGAAAATGATGCAAGGAAAATTTCAGAATCTTTCATGACAACAACTTCTCTTTTCTTGTATTGCATGGAGTCTATGGCTACATTGATGATATGTGCTCCAAAAATTTCAGAATTTTTCACAACTTCTCTTTTTTTGTATTGCTTGGAGTCTATGGCTACATCGAAATGATGTAATCTTCAATGATCCTCCACAGGTTCTCCTTATGGTTGAAGTTTGATGGCACAACTTTTGCTTTCACCGGTTTGGATTTAGGGATCAACTCTGATGGGATCTTTTTCGGGGATAACAGAAGTTGACTTCTTGTTTTTATCTATTGTCTGGTCCCTGTTTTCTTCTTCCTGTTGTAGATACCGTGCTTTTATGTCTTCTTTATTTTATCTTCTCTGTTGTTGCTTTTTTTTTTTTTTTTTTGTTATTAGGCTATTCTCTTTTTAGCCAATTTTTTTAATAAAATCTATTAATTTTAAATTAATAGATTCTCAATGTTCATTTTAGAGTTTGACAAGAGAATCTTTCCGTCACTTTCACTTTGCACTATCTTTTTTTTGGGCAAATGCAGTGTGCAAGTACCCATTATTTGTTTGGTTTATGATGGCTTTTTTTAATACTTGATATCTTATATATTAGCCTTTCAAGAGCCAAAATCATCAATTTTTTTGCCTTAATTAATTTTAACTGCAAAACAGCTAGCTCAGTACCGCACCAGCAAACGAGAATGGAAAAGCTCACCAAGATGTTCTCAAATTAATGGAGGCAATGGAGAGAAAAACTGAGCTGCTGGAGGCCACGACGGCACATGGTGGAACAGTTCATGCCCCGGCATGTGTCATCACTGTTCCACCATGTGCCGCCGCAACCTCCATTGATGGTTTAATTTTCAAGCTCACAAAGCATGTCATTTTGAGTTTATTTTTCATGAATTATAATTGTATTTTGACAAATTCAATAATTATAATGTTCAATATACATATACAAGATAATACAACAATGAAAAACATATACGAATTTAGCTGTTGTGCATACTGGACCGAAAGCAAACACAAATAAAAACAAACAAGTAGATTTACGTGGTTCCCCAAAACCGGGTACGTCCACGGAGGCAGCAGATTGTATATTATTGAAGGAATGATACAAACACTCAACTCAATCCAGTACAATCCCACAAAACCCAGTGTTTCACTCTTATACTCGGTGTTTCTCTCAAATCTGCACTTGCACTCACTCTCACAGTTGCATTGTCTTCCTCTGCCTGCACACACTTGCACTGTCTCTGCACTACACTTTGCACTCTCTCGTCTCTGTCTCCATTTATACAAGAAAGAAGAGCCTTAGCAGCAACCCATGTGCAGCCTAATAAATGCCAACCAACTACTACAAGAAGAAAGTCATGATGGTTGGAAAAAGATTGACAAATTTGCTACAAATTTCCACCTTGGCAAGATTTTTCCGTCCAATCCTCGTGATCGATCAATGCTGCCTCTAACGCGCCATATGGCGCTGCACCCTGAAGGTGCTCAACACTGAGAGATGTTGACCAAGTGCAAACAATGTTGGAACTTGATCCCTGAGACACATTTTGTGAGCATGTCAGCTGGATTATCTGCGGTATCAATCTTCTGTAGCAGAATATCCCCTTCATCCACAATTTCTCGAACAAAATGAAATCAAACATCGATGTGCTTGGTGCAGGAATGATGAACCTGATCAGTAGTGAAAAACTAAGCTGCTGGAGGCCACGACGGCTCATGGTGGAACAGTTCATGCCCCGGCATGCATCATCACTGTTCCACCATGTGCCGCCGCAACCTCCATTGAAGGTCTAATTTTCAAGCTCACAAAGCATGGCATCTTGAGTTTATTTTTCATGAATTATGATTGTATTTTGACAAATTCAATAATTATAATGTTCAATATACATATACAAGATAATACAACAATAAAAAACATATATGAATTTAGCTTCATGTCTTTATAGGAGAATTTTATAAACAAACTATAACAAGAAATATCATAAAGTAAATCTCGTCAGACAATCAAAATGCAATAAACATGTGGCTCTAGACTGTGGGATAAGCAGTTCGCACAGGTTGGTGACACCCTCGATCAACTAAGAATCAAATATGATGTGTATAAAGACTAATACTACCTTGTTAGCATGAATATTTAGTATACTATAGGGTTATAATCAAACAAACAAAATCATTTCTTGAAGGTTCAACTCATACAATCAATTAAATAAGAAGTTATCAATTCAGAAGTATATAATAGCTCAAATCAAGAAATCAGTCTCAATAAATAATAATATTTTATCATAAATAAGAGATAATAAACATTATATAAATTACTAAGAAGTATGATCAATTTTATGTCAATAATTTAAATATTTATACTACTCTTCTAGCATATGAGATAGTAAGTGATAGAATGTTCCCCATGTTATGGTTTATATTTTGCTTTAAACAGAGTATAGTTGTACTAAAAATACACCCCTTTCCCCGAAAGGAAGGGGAAGAACACAATCAAGGGATTTCTTGTTGTTTAACTTCTCATGTTTCTCTCCCACCACGGGCAACTGTTTATTTTCGCCAAGGTGAATTGAGGCTTCAAGTAGAAGAAATTATTTACTGGTTAGAAACTAGGTCGATTTCACTGTTGTCTTTGAGACAAATGAAACTGAGGTTTTTGGTTTGCAATTTGGGCAGATAAGGATAATCCTTATTGTTTGGTGTTTGAGAATTTGGTGCTAAATTTCTTGTTGTAAATTGCAGAAAATAGTCAGGGTAAAAATTTAAGATGGATCCTAGGGAACACATCTTCCCAAAATGCACTGGGTTCTGGATTCTCAATGTTCATCTTATAGTTTGACAAGAGAATCTTTCCTTCACTTGCACTCTCTTTTTGTTTGTTTGGCCGATGCATGCTTTTTTTTACAAATAAGGATAATCCTCATTTTTCCTTGATAAATTCTAACTACAAAACAGCTACTTCACCAACAAGATGGAAAAGGCTCACCAAGATGCTCTCTTTGAAAAGATTCTCAGAGAGTCGTTGACATCTCATTTTTGGAATTTCTCCAATAGCTTGATGTCTACTCTCACTCTAGAGCCAGAAAGTCTTGTTTCCTGGCTAATTGATCAACACTTGTATCATATTGTGAACAAACATGCCAATTACTCTGATTTATCAACACATATCAAATTCTTGCTGCTGCTGAGGAAGATATCTGCACTTAGCCATCATAGAGGGTTTGTGTTGATGAAATTACACTGACTCATTGTGTACCATCTAGAATTCAATTTTAAAAAATATTGCAACAAATGTTTTTTTGCCCTAAATACATCAATCGGGTGTGGATAGCTTGATTACAATGCGACTTACTAAAAAGTCTTGGCCTAAATATGCGAAGATGATCCAAGTATACCATAAATTTTTAAAAAATAAAACCCACAGATCTAGTCCATGCAAAGGTACTGGAATATGGATTGGTAAAAATAAAAATGAAAATTTGTATGAAATTGAATTACGCTAATAAATTAGGGTAGCAAGAATTTGACCGTTAGCTTTCTTAACTATTCTTTAAATAAAATGTTTGGGATGTGAGAAATCCTGTGCCCATCTTCACCCATCTCCTCTCTATTGTAACGTTTCCTTAGATTGGGGCAATACTCTATGGAGAATTTCTGTAGAGGCGCTATCAAAACATAGTCCGGTAGTGCTCTCAACAATGGGCATTTGAGAATTCTAAACTCAACAAGTTGTGGCATGATGAATATTGAAGTCGTGGTGGAATCTTCTTCTCCCACTCTCCTTTCAATCCCATCCCACTCCTCTAGTTCTTTGAGATGCCATATGCTAAGTTTTTTCAATTTGGGGAAAGCAGCGACTCTTGCAATTTCTCCTTCATTAATATTGGTATTGCCAACATTTTCTATGCCTAAAAATCCACCATCCAACCTTCTCAGCTTCAACCCTGTTAAAGAAAGGCTTTCGAGGTTGGGCAATCTTCCCAGCGGTGGCAAAACATCGACGTTTCTACAATTTACGAGCACAAGGTTCTGTAATCTGGTTAATATCATCATCCAATTGGGTAAAAATATCCCTCCGTAATCAGATATGATTAAATTTTCCAAGTCTGACGGCGGCTGTAAAGCTTCAATTAAAGCATCCTCATTCGCTTGCAACTCTGTTTTCTCCCCATCGAATTGCAATTCCAAACGAAGCAAGCGCTTCTTATTCTTGAGTTGTGCTTCCACAGCTTCACTCACATCTTCTATATCTCTCAGATTACATATCGTGAGACTCCCTCCAATGTGATTTAAGTTTTTTAATTCTCCTAAATTAGCTGCTTTACTTCTAGTCTCACCACCACCACACACAGTAAAACGATCTAATGTTCGAAGACAAGTTATCCTCTCCATTCCCTTTGGTATGAATGCTACACTTGAATAAACAATCTTCAGATGCCTCAACTTGGTAAGCTTTCCAATCGCATGAGGTAATTCCTTGAGAGACCAACACCCAGACACGTTTAGGGATTGCAGATTGCATAAATTACACATGGTTTCTGGCAGGGACTGCAACTTTACACTACTTACCAAATTGAGGTGTCTTAAATGTATCAATTTCCCTACCTCGTTTGGCATTTCTTTGATCGAAGACTCTGCCAAATTCAATGACCTGATGCATGTCAACTGCTTGAATACGTCAGCTAGTGCAGCTCCTAGTGAGGGGTCTCTACTGTCAATCAAGAGGCTGCGAAGACCTTTTGCTTTGTGAATAGACATGGGAAAAGAGGTCTCCTCTGACAGCTTCATGCTTAAATGATGAACCCTTTCATATGTAGTCTCCGTTTTTTGTTCTCCAAGGTTATTGACATCTACTGTTAGACATTCATATTTTGTCAGAAATTGGGCAAAATCATGCACTATATCATGGATCTTGAATGTCATACCTTCATGCTCATCCATCTGAAAATCTTCGAAGAAAGAACGTGCTACTAAGACTTGAAAATACTCCTCTCCAACAAGCTCCATATCTCTACTTGGAGTCTCCTTAAGGTAACCTTGAGCCATCCACATCTTCACCAATTGGTCTTTTCCCATCTCGTAGTCTTTTGGAAACATGGCACAATACAAGAAACATCGTCTTGCCACATAAGGTAAATCGTAGTAACTCAAAAGCAAAGGTGGAAATAGTGCTCTTTCAACATGTTCTAGCTCCCACAGTTCGCTAGATAAAACATGTTCCCACTCTTCTCTTGTTCTTTTAGACTGCATTAGACCTCCTAATACCTTGGCAGCTAGAGGCAAGCCCTTGCACTTGCTTGCAATTTTGCCGCCTATTTCTGTCAATCTTTCGCGCTCATCTTTGCTTCTTTTATGGAATGCCACCTGATTGAATATTGACATGCATACCTCATCGGATAATCTCTCAAGGTTGATCCAGTGGTCCGTTCCCATCATTGTTGCGACAGCATGTTTACGAGTGGTCACTAGAATTCTGCTTCCTGGTGCACCGCCTTTGAAAGATAGTTTCAGTGGTTCCCATTGCCCATGACTTTCTGTCCATACATCATCAAGGACAAGAAGGAACTTCTTTCCCTTAATTGATTCAGAAACACTTTGCAAAAGGGATTCCAATTCAACTAAATTCGATGCACCCCTTTGAAGCGCCTCAAGGATAGCTTTTGCTATCCTAACCTCATCGAATGGATCTGAAACACACACCCATATCTTTTTATCAAAATGAGCCGTAACCTCAGCATTATTAAAAGCTAGTTGGGCGAGAGTTGTCCTTCCAATCCCGCCCAACCCTACTAGAGAGATGACATCCACGTCCCGCGCTTCCTGACTACTTTCGCCCAGCAACTTGCTTACTAAGGCTTCCCTTTCATCATCTCGACCACGCACGATTGATTCATCAACAAGGGAGGTACTTGTTATTCGTTGTAGTTCATCAGTGGCTCTGTACAACTCAAAGCCAAACATAGCTCTCTCTTTGGCAATCTCATCCACTTTTTCACATACTTCTTTGATCTTGAGGGCAATGTCGCGACGTCGAGCCACTTGATTGAAACAAAAGCAAGGAGATCCCAGGAAGGAACATCGCATCTTCTGTAGGCTGCGAGTATTTTCTTCAGCTTCCTCCATTTTCCATCTAAGAATTGCAGTGCTCCATTCATCTAGCACGTCATCCATATCATAGCATACATCTTTGAGCTTGTCTGCCCAATCCCTTACAGCCTTATCCTTCACTTGTTTTCTATCTGCATCTTCAAGGACAGATTGGATAGCAAGGAGATTGCTTTTCAGCTTGTCGACTTGTTTCTGCACACCCTCTACTAGGTTCACTTCTTCCTGTACCTATTGGTGTAGAAAAGATCAGAAAGTTCAAGCAGAGGAAACAGTTCTATGATTTCACTACAAGTTTTAATTTTAATTTTTGGTAATTAATAGATTAAATGATTTTTATTAATCTTTTTTCCGCATAGTTCACACGTACAGTGAATTGGATTGGCTATATTATAAATTTATATATAAAATATCTATGAAGAACCTATATATTAAAAATAATAATATTTCTTTTTATCATGATCATGATGATATCTCTGTCTGCACTCTGCTACTATACAAGAAGGAAAAAAATGAATCTTAAATTGTTCGACGTCAAACCTATATATAACATAAGCTTGGCGGATCAAAGAATATATAAAAGGAATAAAAGGAAAGTGAATAAAAGGATCTGTATTTGTTGGTATTTGTAAAGTCTATAATAAGATTATGGAAGAAAAAAAAGATTTCAATTTTTATATTTCTTATCATGTTAGGGTTAATTAGATCATTGCAAATTGTATAAAAGTAATTACCTGTTGAGCAACGACCGTGCTTAACTGCTCCAAAATTGGCGATAAAAGTGCCTCTGCCATTTGTCTGTTTGGTTTAATTTTATTTTTAAAAAAGAGATAATGATGATAGGATGAACTGAGAGAGAGAGAGAGAGAGAGAGAGAGAGGAGAGAGTGAGAGGGGAAGGAGGCTGCTGGTTGTGAAATGAAGAGAGAGGGTTAGTTTATGTACTTGGGGTTTGGTGATGAGGGTTGAATTTTGTTACAGTCCCTGTACTGTTTCTAACATTTCAATTCAGTCCCTATCTTATTGAACTTTTCAGTCTAGTCTCGGTCAGGGGTTACTTACTGCGGATGGCTTTTCCTGGTTGCATGTTTGTACTGAGAATGACATGCCATTTTGAGTTCCAAAGGTGAAACACTCGTGGTTTTCATTTCTACCGAGTTCATAAGATAAGCCCTGAAAATTTATCAACTTTTTCACTTATCAGTGACATTAGAAGAAAAGCTGAAGAACAAACGTGAAGCAAAACAATAAAGAAAATCTTGAAGATGGGTACCTTGTTCTGCTTGCTTCCTACTTTTCTGAACCAACACTCGAAAGACAGGACCCATTCCACTGCAACAAAATAAGTTTGATTCAGCACTGTTAAGAAAAAAGTAGAGCAGAGCTACCCTTTTTGACACAGGCTAGCAAGTTGCAGAAGTTAGTAAGAACTGGCTCATTGAGCAACCAAAGAACCCAAGTACAGAGGAATGCCGTATTTTTATTTTTCCAAGGAACTGCATATTTGTCCCCCTCTTCTTCTTTTTTCCTGTTGAAACAGCAACAGGGTACTTCATGTCAAAGTCAAGTCCATAACCAGACCAGTAAAGAACATTGACCTACAAGGAGTTCCATTGAAGTTCCGATTATGAGCAGGCATGCTTCTATCTCAATTTACCACTCTGGGTCAGATTTCACACTTATCAGAGCACTATGATGACAACAGCAGAAACTATGAAGAGAGCTTTGAATCTACACACCCGCCAGTTATAATCATTCAAGACAGATATGTTAGCTATAGTTAAGGCCAGAGAGAAACACAGATGCCTGGTACAGCTGTGGACCTTTGAGAGGAAAAACGAAGAAGGAGTGTTTTCAAAATTCAGGAATCAGAGAGTGAAGAGTTGCCATGCTGATGCAGGAACATAGGAAGAGAGTTGTTTGGTTATTAGAATAAGGGCTAAGGTTATGACATTATCATGCTTAAATGACGAACCCTTGCACTTGAAGTCTCCACTGTAGCTTCTCGAAGCTTATTGACATCCACTGTTAGACATTCATTTTTTTGTCATGTATCGGGCAAAATCATGCACTATATCATGCATCTTGAATGCCATCACATCTGGACCGCCCATCTCAAAATCTTGGAAGAAAGAGCGCGCTGCTAGGACTTGAAAGTACTCCTCTCCAACAACCTCCATATCTCTACGTGGAGTCTCCTTGAGGTAACCTTGAGCCATCCACATCTTCACCAATTCATCTTTGCGCATCTTGTAGTCTTTTGGAAACATGGCACAATACAAGAAACATCGTCTTACCACAAAAGGTAAATCGTAGTAACTCAAAAGCAAAGGTCCAAATATTCCTCTTTCAACATGTTCCAGCTCCCACAGTTCGCTAGATAAAACATCTTCCCACTCTTCTCTTGTCTTTCAAACCGCATTAGATCTCCTAATACCTTGGCAGCTAGAGGCAAGCCCTTGCACTTGCTTGCAATTTTATCGCCGATATCTGTCAATCTTTCGCGCTCATCTTTGCTTCTTTCCTGGAATGCCACATGAATATTGAATATTGACCTGCATACCTCTTTAGACAATGTCTCAAGATTGATCATGTGGTCGGTTCCCATCATGGTTGCCACGGAATGATTCCGAGTGGTCACTAGAATTCTGCTTCCAGGTGCACCGCCTTTGATAGAGAGAGTTTCAGTGGTTCCCATTGTCCATGATTTTCTGTCCAGACATCATCTAGTACAAGAAGGAACCTCTTTCCCTTAATGGATTGAGAAACCCCTTGCAAAAAGGGATTTCAATTCAACCGAATTCTGTGCCCTCCCTTCAAGATCCTCAAGGATAGCTTTGGCTATCCCAACCTCATCAAATGGTTCTGAAACTCTCACCCATATCTTTTTCTCAAAATGAGCCGTAACCTCAGCATCATTAAAAGCTAGTTGGGCGAGAGTTGTTTTTCCAATTCCACCCAGCCCTACTAGAGAGATGACATCCACGTCCCGTGCTTCCTGACTACTTCCACCCAGCAACTTGCTTACTACAGCTTCCCTTTCATCATCTCGACCAATCACGCTTGAATATTCATCAAAAAAGGAGGTACTTGTTGGTCGTCGTTGCTGTTCATCAGTGGCTCTGTACAACTCAAAGCCAAACATTGCTCTCTCTTTGGCAATCTCATCCACCTTTTGACAAACTTCTTTGATATTAAGGGCAATGTCCCGACGTCGAACCACTTGATTGAAACAAAAGCAAGGAGATCTCTGGAAGGAACATCGCATCTTCTGTAGGCTGTCAGTATATTGTTCAGCATCCCCCATTTTCCATGTAAGAATTTCAGTGCTCCATTCATCTAGCACGTCATCGATATCATAGCATACATCTTTGAGCTTGTCTAGCCAATCTCTTACAGCCTTATCCTTCCACTTGTTTTCTATCCTGCGTCTTCAAGGACAGATTGGATAGCAAGGAGATTGCTTTTCAGCTTGTCGACATGTTTCTTCACACCCACTACTAGGTTCACCTCTTCTTGTACCTATTAGTGTAGAAAAGATAAGAAAGTTTAAGCATGGGAAACATTTCTATTATTTCAACTCAATTTTTTAGTTTTTGGCAACTGATAGATTAATTATTTTGTATTAATATATTTTATTGTGAAATGGATTGACTATATTAATAATTTATATATAGGTATGGAAAAAGTTCGATGTTCTCACGAGAGAAGGATTTCTCCATTAAACCTGTACGTATATATATATAAAATCTGGTTTTCTAGGGCTTTCATCATTTTACATTAAACTATAGATATATGGATGTATAAAGGCAAGTGAATTAAAGGATCTGCATGTATACCTTTGTGAAGTCAATTTAGAAATAAACCCATGATAATATATTTGTGAACTTTTTATTGATTATTTTACCCTTAATAGTTAAGTTTAAAGAGAATCCTTTTTCGGTTTTCCTATATTTGGAATGATATATTTTCTTTAGGTTATTTTTGGAAATATGAAAAATAATAAAACAAGAAAAAGAAGATTCTTTAATGAAATCCAAATATATACTTGAGGATTTAAAATATTATTTTTATTTATTCAAGTTAAAAGTATTCTTTTTATGATAGGAAGAAAAAAGGCTTGAACTTTATATATATTTCTTATCTCTGCTAGGTAAATCAGGTTATTGCAGATGGTAGAAAAATACCTGTTGAGCAACGATCGTGGTTAACTGCTCCAAGATCGGAGATAGAAGTGCCTCAGCCATCGTCTGTTTAGTTCTGATTGGAAAGAGAGAGAGAGAAGCAATGATGATGGGATGAGCAGAGAGAAAGAGAGCGTGAAGGGAAGGAGGCGGCTGATTGTGAATGGAAGTTAGTTTATATACTTAGGGTTTGGTGTTGCAGGTGGAGTTCCTGCAACTTGTAGTTTTTTTACTAGTGAAGCTTGTATTTTAGTGTCTCAACATTTTTTTTTTTATTAGTTTTTGTAGGGCTGTGGTGAAGGGAGAGCACAACTTGTAGGTTGAAAAATGAAATTGATGTGATGTATATACCTGAAGTAATGAGAAAGATTTGATGACCATAAAAGGATTAAATGAGAATCAAAGAAAAATTGGAATGACAGAGGAAATAAAAGCAATTCATGCAATTGAAAAACTTGAAAGCAGGGTTCTTGCGGGAATTAGGGTTCTTGCAGGCTAAGCAATGTGATACACTCGACTATTTTTTTTTTTAATAGTCGAGTGTATTATAAGAAAATGGCTAAAAAGATAATAGCCTAGCATCCAGAAGTTTTAGCTGACAAAAAAAAAAGGCAAAGAAGCTTTAGAGGTTTTGAAACAGGGGAAGGAAAACAGTGTGGGAAAAGGAAAAAAACAATTGAAATCAGCGCCTCCTTTCTACAAAACCAATGCCATCATAGCTGTTATGAACATCTCGCCAGCAGAGTCTGAAGAATTGGTATCAAGTCTCAGCCATAATGAGAAACTGCCGAAGATCAAGGAAAAACAGCTTTGAAGATTTGGAGCAGCCCTATTAAAGATGATATTATTCTGATGAAGCTAAAGATTCCACACAATGCAAGAGAAGAGAAGCTGTCATGAGAGATTCTGTTCTTTTACAATAGAAAACTATTGGTAGCACATATCATCAATAGATTTTATCGTGAAAGGAATTTCATTCATAGATGCCAAG
Organism: Populus deltoides; assembly: GCA_015852605.2. Taxonomy (NCBI): domain Eukaryota; kingdom Viridiplantae; phylum Streptophyta; class Magnoliopsida; order Malpighiales; family Salicaceae; genus Populus; species Populus deltoides. The sequence continues at coordinate 1,967,113 of CM027581.2, forward strand.
CAAAGTGGTAGTAGATGAAGTAGTAGATGAAGAGGTGACTTGAAGATTCCAGGCTTTTATTACAAAAAACACATCTAGAAGCCACTCCATATGCTCATGATGATATTGCCTGTTTCTTCTCTCTGAATTCATACAATCTTTCTTTCATACACTTTCATATTTTCCAGAAAAGATTGAGGATGAAGATACACAAAATTTAGATTGCATCAGAGGTTGCAGTCACTATCTTTACACGGGGTTGGCTTTTTTTACTTGCTAAAGATAGCTAACTGTAATAGCAGAAACAAATAGGGTCTTGCTGCTGTGAATAGCAGAATTTGGTGCTAAATTTCTTGTTGTGAATTGCAGAAAACAGTCGCTTGATCTGCACTAGGATGGCAATTGCAAAGTAATGGAGGATGTGAGAAAGGTATATCACAGCTGCATTTGATAGAATAAATGTAAGCGAAATTAACGGAGAAAAGAAGTAAAATCCAAGTCGTGCTTCTTTTTTGTATCTTTCTCCTCATCCACGAACTCTTGCTTCTTTTTTTCCCGTGAAAAAATGGAGAGCCGAAAATAGATTTGTTAAAATATAGTAAAATCGTTTACCGTTAAGAATTAACCTGTTCCTGCAGATTCTAATTAAAGAGTTCTGTCTTTCTCCCGTAATCATCAAAACAAATGTTAGGGATGTGAGAAATCTTTTGCCAATCTTCACCCATCTCCTCCTCCCCGTAACGATTCGTTAGAATGGGGCATCTACTTATGTCCAATTCCTGCAGAGGCGCTGCCAAAACATAGTCTGGTAGTGCTCTCAACAATGGGCAATTTTCAATGATCAAATCTCGAAGTTGTGGCATAATGGATATTATTGAAGTTGTGTTGGCATCTTCTTCTCCCACTCTCGTTCCAATTCCATCCCACTCTTCTACTTCTTCGAGATACCAAATCTCAAGTTCTTTCAATTTGGGGAAAGCAGTGAACCTTGCAATTTCTCCTTTAATACTGGGATTCTCATCTTTTTCTATACCTAAAAATCCAGCATCCAACCTTCTCACCTTCAACGACCTCAATACCAGGCCTTCAAGGTTGGGCAATCTACCCAACGGAGGCAAGACCTCCAGGTTCGCACAATAACCGAGTTTAAGCTCCTGTAATCTGGTTAATGTCATCATCCAATTTGGCAAATGCAACCCTCCGTACCTAGATATGGTTAGATTTTTCCAAGTCAGACGGAGGCCGTAAAGCTTCAATTAAAATGCCGTTCTGCCGGCTGTAGTCGAAAGCCAATAGCAAACAACGCAGGCGTTTCTTATTCTTGAGCTGTGCTTCTGCAGCGTCACTCGCATCTTCTACACCTCCTCGTAGATTCCATATCTTAAGACTCCCTCCAATGTGATTTAAGTTTTTTAATTCTCTTAGATTAGCTGCTTTACTTTCATTCTCACCACCACCACACATAGTAAACACATCTAATGTTCGAAGACATGTTATCCTCTCTATTCCCTTTGGTATGAAGGCCACTCCTGAACCATAAATCCAGAGATGCCTCAATTTGATAAGTTTTCCAATCGCATTAGGCAATTCCTTGAGAGAATCACACCAAGTAACGTCTAGGGATTGCAGATTGCATAAATCACACATGGTTTCTGGCAGGGACTCCAACTGATAACAAGATGCCAAATTAAGGTGTCTCAAATGTATCAATTTCCCTACCTCGTTTGGTATTTCTTTGATTGAAGACCTTGACAAATTCAATAACCTGATGCATGTCAACTGCTTGAACAAATCAGGCAGTGCAGCTCCAAGCGAAGGGTCTCTAGTGTCGATCAAGAGGCTGCGAAGACCTTTTTGCTTTGTGAATGGACACGGGAAAAGAGGTCTCGTTTGACAGCATCATGCTTAAATGACGAACCCTTTCAATTGAAGTCTCCATTGTTGCTCCTCGAAGGTTATTGACATTCACTGTTAGACATTCATTTTTTGTCATATATTGGGCAAAATCATGCACTATATCATGCATCTTGAATCTAATATCTTCTTGAGCATACGTCTTAAAATCTTGGAAGAAAGAGCGCTGCTAAGACTTGAAAGTACTGCTCTCCAACAGCCTCCATATCTGCACCTGAAGTCTCCTTGAGGTAACCTTGAGCTATCCACATCTTCACCAATTCGTATTTGCGCATCTCATAGTCTTTTGGAAACATGGCACAATACAAGAAACATCGTCTTACCACAGAAGGTAAATCGTAGTAACTCAAAAAGCAAAGGTAGAAATATTCCTCTTTCAACCTGATCTCTATCAACCTCATCTAGCCCCCACAGTTCGCTAGATAAAACACGTTCCCATTCTTCTCTTGTTCTTTTAGACTGCATTAGACCTCCTAATACCTTGGCAGCTAGAGGCAAGCCCTTGCACTTGCTTGCAATTTTATCGCCGATATCTGTCAATCTTTCGCGCTCATCTTTGCTTCTTTCCTGGAATGCCACATGATTGAATATTGACCTGCATATCTCGTCGGACAATTTCTCAATGTTGATCCGGTGGCCAGTTCCCATCATCGTTGCCACAGAATGTTTACGAGTGGTCACTAGAATTCTGCTTCCTGGTGCACTGCCAGTGAGAGATGGTTTCAGTTGTTCCCATTGTCTATGATTTTCTGTCCATACATCATCAAGGACAAGAAGGAACCTCTTTCCCTTAATTGATTCAGAAACCCTTTGCAAAAGAGATTGCAATTCAACCAAATCCGGTGCCCTCCCCTTCAAGCTGCTCAAGGATAGCTTTGGCTATTCTAACCTCATCAAATGGATCTGAAACACACACCCATATCTTTTTCTCAAAATGAGCCGTAACCTCAGCATCATTAAAAAGCTAGTTGGGCGAGAGTTGTTTTTCCAATTCCGCCCAGCCCTACTAGAGAGATGGCATACACGTCCCATGCTTCCTGACTACTTTCACCCAGCAACTTGCTTACTACAGCTTCCCTTTCATCATCTCGACCACTTACGATTGATTCATCAACAAGGGAGGTACTTGTTATTCGTTGGAGTTCATCTGTGGCTCTGTACAACTCAAATCCATACATAGCTTTCTCTTTGGCAATCTCGTCCAGTTTTTCACATACTTCTTTGATCTTGAGGGCAATGTCTCGACGTCGAACCACTTGATTGAAACAAAAGCAGGGAAATCCCAGGAAGGAACACCGTATCTTCTGTTGGCTGTGAGTATTTTCTTCAGCATCCCCCATTTTCCATCTAAGAATTGCAGAGCTCCATTCATCTAGCACGTCATCCATATCATAACATACATCTTTGAGCTTGTCTACCCAATCTCTTACTGCCTCATCCTTCACTTGTTTTCTATCTGCATCTTCAAGGACAGAGTGAATAGCAAGGAGATTGCTTTTCAGCTTGTCGACTTGTTTCTTCACACCCACTACTAGGTTCACCTCTTCTTGTACCTATTAGTGTAGAAAAGATAAGGAAGTTCAAGTAGAGGAAACATTTCTATGATTTCACTGCAAATTTTTAATTTTAATTTTTTTGTAATTAATAGATTAACAGTAGTTGACACGTACTGTGAAATGGATTGGCTACATTAATAATTTATATATAAAATATTTATTAAAAACCTCTATATTAAAGCTAATAATATTTCTTTTTATCATCATCATGATGATATCTGCCTGCAGTCTGCTACTAACAAGAAGGAAGATAATGAATCTTAAATTGTTCGACGTCAAACCCATAAGCTTGCCGGATCAAAGAAATATAGGAAAAAAAGGATCTGTATTTGTTGATATTTGTAAAGTCTATAGTTTTAAAGTGGAAATATTCTTCCTTTATAACACTCACTAATTATTTTAACATTTGATTGATTATTTTACAGTTTAATGAGAGGATCGACAACTCTTTCTTTTTCCTTCTAAAGATATTTGTTTTAGATTATTTCCGGAAATATGAAAAACAATAAAACAATGAAAAGAAATTTCTTTAATAAAATCTAAATCTAGATCTGAGGATTTGATATTTTATTTTATTTTTCTTATAAAGGAAGAAAAAAAGGACTTGATTTTTATATTTCTTATTCATGTTAGGGTTAATCAGATCATTGCAAATTGTATGAAGTAATTACCTCTTGAGCAACAATCCTCGTTAACTGCTCCAAAATTGGCGATAAAAGTGCCGCTGCCATCTGTCTGTTTAATTTAATTTATTTAAAAAAAAAAAGAGAAAGAGAGACAATGACGACATGATGCACTGAGAAAGAGAGAGAAGAGTGCGAGGGGAAGGAGGCTGCTGGTTTAGTTAGTTTATATGTTCTCCGGGTTTGATGATGAGGGTTGACTCTTGTTCAGTCCCTGTACAGTTTCTAACATTTCAATTCAGTCCCTATATTATTGTAACGTTTCAGTCTAGTCTCGATCAGGGGTTACTTACTGCGGATGGCTTTTCCTGGTTGTATGTTTCTACTGAGAATGACACGCTATTTTGAGTTCCAAAGGTGAAACACTCGTGGTTTTCATTCCTACCGAGTTCTAGGCTAAGGATTATTATTTGTGGAAAGTAATTTCTTCCTCGATTTATAGCAATTATTTTGGATTGATACTGACCTTATGTTAAGAATGCTGTAGTTTCTACTGAAATGTATCTGATATGGACACCTGATTATAGCATTCTACTGAAATTCCTGCTTCTCTATTTCTTCTCTTCATTTTATGTTATTCCACTAATCTTCGAAACTGGATCATGGTAATATATATCTGTCCATCCAAACTAATTTACACAAACCAAAAGTAGCAACCAATTCAAAGAAGCAGAGTCCAACATGATTAAAACGAAAGCTAGGTTCTAAAATATAGTCAGACAAAGTGTTGATTCGAATGATGATCTTAGGAATTTGTTCAATTGGAGATACACTCCAGGTATGTCAAGTCGTGGAGCATTTGAAGCAGTAGTTTGCTGATTGAAATGACTGTAAATGGATCCCAATTGGAAACTGTCATAATTGCACTGCGCGCGAGCTCCGTTTTATGTTTCTTCAGAACATCAGTTTCCATCGTGATGCCTTCTTCCTCATCAAAAAGTGGGAAAAATCATAGGAATATGTCATGCATCTTGAACTTTAAAGAGTCTTCCTTCATTTCTTGAAAATCCTGGAAAAAAAGCTAAGATTTTGAAGTACTCCTTACCAGCCAGCTCCATTTGATCTGCATGGAAACGGACAGCTCTCCACCCATCAGCAACAGAGGGGTAGGGAGGTGAAGAAGAGAGGGAATAGATGAAATCCCTAATAGTAGCTTGGTGGTTTTTGTTCCAATGACCATACCAGATAATGTACGAGTTGACAGGTGCAGCCAGAACAGGCCCCTAGAAAAGCACTGAAGGTCTACTACATCAGATGACCCTTCATAGTTCTTGGCCTGGTTGAATAGGTTGTCTTGGCTCCCAGAAAAGCCCAGAAGACAAACAAAACAGAGACAGCAAGAGTACATGGTGTAGCATAAGCTTATTATGCATTAAGTCTTTAGTCTTTAGTTCTGTGGGTTGTGACAGTTGAGGGAAGTTCTTGTATAGAAGATCAGCAGGTCTATTAAGGGAGGAAGAGGGGTTTGTGACTTGGTGAGATTCTTCATTTTTTATTATTTCCTTGTGGTGGACACAGTGGTTTGCATTGCTTCATCATTGTCTCCTTCTTTATGATGACTAAATTTCTCCTTGTATTGTTTCTTACTCTTTATTCCTTTGCTATATTAGATAAACGTTTTAGGCTATCAAACCTTATAATGTATTTTGTTCCTTGTTCCCCAAGAATGTAATGGCAGAACCTTGGAATCATTCTAATACAATCATGCATAAAATTAAGAAGAGGAAAAAAGAGCAGGAAAAAAAACTACAAAGGAGAGAAACCGAAACTAAATGTGGGTTGATTTCTCCCCTCGACTAGCTGTGATTTATTTGACTGCAAAAGTGTATGTATAAGCTCCTAACATTGTAACAGTTAATCAAAAAATAAATTAAAAAATAAAAGAACAGTTAAAAAATTAAAAAGTTGCAACTATTAAAAAAAAATGTTAGGATTTTGTGACTTTTAAAAAATTAATTTTAAAAAGAGACATGCATGACACTTTATTATGCCTCAAATACTTTTAATTTAGGAGATTATTTTGGATCCAATACAGTCATAAAAACACCATAATCTTTAACCCTTGTTTGTCTTGTGTTAAAGTTGATTGTCAAACCCAAGTATTTTGGATTTGATATGATTATCAAACTTAATGGTCTTATGTTTATCGAGATCGTCAGATCTATATCAAAATTCACTATATAAATATTAAATAAAAATTCAAAAAAATATTCTTCATTATTTCACGGCAAGAAAAGGGAGTTGGGTGATGGAGTAGTGACACCAACAAAATTAATAATGGATTTTCAATATAAAAATATCTAAAAATACTTAGAGATTATGACGAATTTGATTTTTTGTTAATTTAAGAGTAAAATATAAGTGTTTATTAGGTTTTTTTATAGGGAAGAAACCAAGTGCCTGGATTAGTTTTGAAGAGACAAACAATGTCTGTGTGTGTTGTTATTTTGTGTCTTCTTTGATTTAAAAAATTTTAATTTTAATTGATGTACCTCTTTCATAAGGTATACTATTTTACCCAGTTTTATTGAAATGCTGTTAATCTATCAAAATTTCAACTTTTATTGTGCTAATTTATATATAAAAAAAAAAACAGAAAAAACTCATGACTGATGATGACAATACAGTATTATGCAGGTTTTCCAGCGTCTCCTCCCCACTACTGGAGCTGCAAAAGTCAGTATCTTCTACTGTTTATCCTTACAAAACCAGAAGCACTCAGATATGTGGCAGCCAGCGGATTGCAATGATAATTCTTTCAAAGAGTTTGTCCAATAGTGACCATAGCCTGCATGATACGCATCACTGAATCCAACCCTATAAAAGTTCATTCATCCACTCTAAAAATCTCTCTAAAACTTTGTATACATTGCCAGAGACACCACCGACACAACAACAACTCGGATATTTAATCTTCACGGTTCACATTGAATGAGCAATATTTATATAAACAAAAATGATTTACCTATTTT